>JBAIZL010000004.1:85579731-86179731 GCA_036971475.1 Prosapia bicincta | reverse complement strand
TTTGGTCTGTGTCGTAATTAATTATGATTTGTTTTAGATTTCAATAGATTTAATTTGATCATTACCAGGAAGAATCAGTTTTTGATTGCGGATTTGTAGTTGTTGCAATTAAAGTGAAATCAGGTCATAACTGAACTGAATCTATTTCAAAAGTCCTCGGTTTACATTTAAATTCATTAGAACAATTTTTAATTATAATTAAAATCATTATTGTAAACCATAACTATAAAACTGTGTTTGCATTTCCAATTAACAACTTGGTTCTGCAAATTAAGCGCCTCTGAATCTCTTGGAGAGAAATCTACTTCAGCATGATTGTGTACTTCTCCCCACGCGGATACAAACATAAATTAATATACACAGTGGAGTCACAAAATTCCCAATCCAGATTTCTCAAGCTTTCGTTAAATTCGAGTCCGTTTTCGAGTCGTATACACTAACAAAATACACCCAAAACTAAACTTCACTTCAGAAATTTAATCCAACCTATTCCTAAACCTCCACGACCTAACCATAACAAAAAACCCCACACAAAAACACAACTTCAACATTTACAGGAAACCCTTAACGACAGGCACACTTATCCACAATACCTCAAACCACCCTCTCCAACACAAACACGCTGCCTTCAGATCCATTCTCCATAGACTTAATCAAGTCCCAATGACCACAGAAAACATAAACAAAGAAATAGACACAATTAAATATTTAGCATACGCAAATGAATACAACACAATCATAGACAAACTATGGTGCAAAATACAAAAGAAAACTAAAATTAACACTACAGACAGGGAAAACAAATACTAGCATTACCATTCATAAACAAAACAACAAACAAAATAGCCCGCAAATTTCAAAAAAATGTTATACAAAATAGCATACATAACTAATAACAAGTTGCAATACAAAATACAACACAACACCAACAACAAAGATAAACTAGAAGCACCAGGCGTATACAAACTGAACTGCGACGAGTGTAACAAATTCTACATTGGACAAACAGGTCGCAACTTTAAACAAAGACTCGAGGAACACAAACAGAACACCAACTCAACATTTACAATCACATAAAAGAAACAGGACACAGATACACAGACCTAGAAATCCTACACATCAACAAACAAAAGGACCACATCTCAACACACTAGAACATTATGAAATTTAGAGACACACAAAAATATAAAGTACAAACATATTAAACGAACAAACACAATACAAATCACACATACTCTTTGATTCTATCGATAACCTACATTTAAAACCGTCACCGCTATGACCTGACATCTCCAAGCAGAAGACACTGATGAAGATCGGCACATAGCGATCGAAAACGGTCTGCCTCAGTAAGTTTTAACAAATTTACTACATTTAAAGTTCGGATAGTCATAAACTAATGTTTATTGATTAATAAGATTCACCGAACGTAATGGACTACAAAATTCAAGGACATATATTATCATTAGGGGATCACCTACGATCTATCATGTTAGTATGTAGGTATTTTTTCGTTAATTGTAGTTATAGAAGTGGAGAAACCGGTTTAATGAAGGTTGCTAAAAGTTCCCCGTTAAGAAAGGGACATGTTGATCTACTGGAACCAGGAATACAAGGGAATTGGGAACCTTGTAAGGTCGCTTTCCTGATGTAGACATGATCATTAATGAGCTACTGGGAGCCATCTGCCACTATATATATATTTTTAAGGTTTAATTTATATTGTTCCTATTTTGTTAGAAACGCAATATTAATTTTCACAATAATAAGCGCAATTTACTGTTATTAAAAGTTTTCAAAAGAAATCAATGGAGTTTTTTGTAAGATATATTATAAAACAAACAATTTAATAATCTTCATCTATCAAATTCCAATCCAATTTCTTCAACTTAAACCTTTTAAACGCATCGTTACACTTGTTTAATTAACCCTTTCATCTAAAGATAGTTAGAAATGTTACTGTGAAAATCAACAATGTGGATAAATATACCAAATATTCCTTGAGCTTAGTCTATGAGATTATGTTAATAACAAATAAAATCTTTTGTTTTTAATGTTAATAAAGTATAGATTGTATACAATGTAAACACTATTGATTTTAGTTTGTAAATATGTACAGTCTACATCAGCAAGCAAAAAGAGTATGAATTTTAATTTGCAAACATTATTTCTATTTCAATTGATTGCTTTTTAAAACCTATCGTGGCACGTTTCTAAAATTGTCTTAAAACAATCTTATAGTTTGAACATTCTAAAAACCAGTTTCGCTGAAGCCATGTATACTTTTTTAAATGGAGTATCTGGAGCACTAAAGAAATGTGATATTACAGTAAAAGAATAGCAAATTTCATACAATGTTTAGAAACATCTACCTTATCCTACTAACTGTGCAACACGGAATTAATTTTGCGAATATGGATGGAGAAACCTGTGACGGTGTTTTAAGCAGTAAATAAAGACCTTTTCCCGATTTGCATAGAATAGATAACATAATTTCCAGCGTTTATTTATCAGATAAGTTATTCTAAGAAGAAAATGGAATAAGTTTACTCCTATATGTGGACATAATATTTTGGTATATTATGTTATTTAGGACTCTGCCATGAGTTGTACTGAACGTATTATTTATTTGATTATTAAAAATGAGTTTCGTTTACCTACCTAACAAGAAGTTTCTTTTGAAGAATTACATAGAATAGTCTTTTTCGTTAGTAAGTAACTTGTACTTTGATAAAGATCTACCAGAATAAGGAGATTATTAAAATTTAGTTTCTTTAACCTATCTAACAAGAAGTTTCGATTGAAGAATTACATAGTTTAGTCTTTTTCGTTAGTAAAACTTGTACTTTGATAAAGATCTACCAGACTAAGGAGATTATTAAAATTTAGTTTCTTTAACCTATCTAACAAGAAGTTTCGATTGAAGAATTACATAGTTTAGTCTTTTTCGTTAGTAAAACTTGTACTTTGATAAAGATCTACCAGACTAAGGAGATTATTAAAATTTAGTTTCTTTAACCTATCTAACAAGAAGTTTCGATTGAAGAATTACATAGTTTAGTCTTTTTCGTTAGTAAAACTTGTACTTTGATAAAGATCTACCAGACTAAGGAGATTATTAAAATTTAGTTTCTTTAACCTATCTAACAAGAAGTTTCGATTGAAGAATTACATAGTTTAGTCTTTTTCGTTAGTAAGTAACTTGTACTTTGATAAAGATCTACCAGACTAAGGAGATTATTAAAATTTAGTTTCGTTTACCTACCTAACAAGAAGTTCCGTTTGAAGAATTACATAGTTTAGTCGTTTTCGTTAGTAAAGCTTGTACCCTGATAAAGATCTACCAGAATAAGGAGATTATTAAAATTTAGTTTCGTTTACCTACCTAACAAGAAGTTCCGTTTGAAGAATTACATAGTTTAGTCTTTTTCGTTAGTAAAGCTTGTACCCTGATAAAGATCTACCAGAATAAGGAGATTATTAAAATTTAGTTTCGTTAACCTACCTAACAAGAAGTTCCGTTGAAGAATTACATAGTTTAGTCTTTTTCGTTAGTAAAGCTTGTACCCTGATAAAGATCTACCAGAATAAGGAGATTATTAAAATTTAGTTTCGTTAACCTATCTAACAAGAAGTTCCGTTGAAGAATTACATAGTTTAGTCTTTTTCGTTAGTAAAGCTTGTACCCTGATAAAGATCTACCAGAATAAGGAGATTATTAAAATTTAGTTTCGTTTACCTACCTAACAAGAAGTTTCTTTTGAAGAATTACATAGTTTAGTCTTTTTCGTTAGTAAAGCTTGTACCCTGATAAAGATCTACCAGAATAAGGAGATTATTAAAATTTAGTTTCGTTAACCTACCTAACAAGAAGTTCCGTTGAAGAATTACATAGTTTAGTCTTTTTCGTTAGTAAAGCTTGTACCCTGATAAAGATCTACCAGAATAAGGAGATTATTAAAATTTAGTTTCGTTAACCTACCTAACAAGAAGTTCCGTTGAAGAATTACATAGTTTAGTCTTTTTCGTTAGTAAAGCTTGTACCCTGATAAAGATCTACCAGAATAAGGAGATTATTAAAATTTAGTTTCGTTAACCTACCTAACAAGAAGTTCCGTTGAAGAATTACATAGTTTAGTCTTTTTCGTTAGTAAGTAACTTGTACTTTGGTAAAGATCTACCAGAATAAGGAGGTTATTAATATTGAAACACCTCTCTTAGGTGAATAATCAAAATATGAATAGACCTTTTTCTGTAATATATTCATCCGAAAGAAAATAAATGAAGGAATATTGTTATTCTAAGTTTTAGTTTAGAGGTTCGTACACGTTTGATTACGTTTTTAAATTATGTAATATAGTATTTTTCATATATAGACTACCTGTAAATAGTAAGTTTATAAATTAATTATGTAGTATATTTTACTTGTTTCCGTGCTAATGATATAGTAAAAACATATACTCTGTCGAAAAAACATCAACAGTTTTTTTAAAGCAGGAAATATCTTTTACATGGACTAGAATCGTATAATATGGGAATAAATAGGAGGGCTATCTATTACAAATGAATATTTCACAGTGAGATGTATTTCAAAATGTTTCATTGAAATTTGTAATTAAAACTGCAAGCTGCGACTTAATACGTCGACACTGTGCGCGGGAAATCCCTACAAAAATAGAAAACTCATCAAATTTAAAATTCTTTTTGTAACAACTGGAGTGGAGTCGCCGCTTAATCCCGCTGTGTGCTTTGACCCTGACTGCCCGTTTTACTTCGGGTCCAGTAACGGTTGGTTTATACAGAGTGTGAAGTTATTCATAGTATTTTAAAAATTGCTAAATTTGTTTTTTTTGTAATCTTGTTTAATGGACCTTCTAGTTATTACTACATGTTTAGTAGTTTTATCCAGCACAATTATAGAGATAATGAGTAATGTTATTGTAAAATATAATAGTAGTATAATAACAATAATTAGTTAAATAATGGTATATTAATAATAATATAATAATAGCAATAATAGTGTAATTTATATACATAAATGTAAACCCTGCAAATATTTGATTTAAAATTTGTTCATCCAACAAACGGTTTCTTACAAACGCCAAACAGTTTATTTTCTGGGCTTTTAAAAATTTGCCACAGCTTATAATTAGTTATGAAGTTTGATGAACAACTCTTCAACATCAACAAAATGGTTCACATATTTTACTAGTCAACTGTTTCTATTTCTCAGGAGAGTGCGTTTTGGAAGTCGTACCCCTACTATAAAATGTGCAACGTATACAGTACAGTACCTTGTATTTCACTTTTACCTGAAATCGTTAGCTACTTCTCAGTGAAAGACGTACGGAAGGAAAGCATGAATAGTGACCGAAACACTTATGAAAAATTATAAGGCTTCCCACGCATCACCATGGCATCCACATCATCATATAACTCATCACCATGGCTTTCAGGTCAATTATGGGTAACAGGTGGTATTCCCATTCGCCGAACCAGTCTCGGAATCATAATCCCTATCACAGGTGATGTGACAGCTATAACTTACTAGGTTAACAATTACTTTGTATCGCGTCCTTTCTCACTAAGTCTCTGACCCAGTATGTTTAGTGTCTAGTTAACCTTTTACAGTCTCTAATGTCAGGCGACGTGGAACTGGGATTCCTTTTTCCAAATTGTCAGACTGTATATTATGTTAGGAAGTACAATAAATATCGCGTGCTTTAGCTAATCTTAATTTTACAATGGCTGAGGAACTGCTTAAAAAGGACACATTCGACTTCATAAATAACTTGCTACAGTGGTTTACAATATCTATTCAACTATTAGCCCCTCGTGGAAAATATAAAGAAAGGTATGTGAGGTAGTTATGAGACCAATTAAGTAAATAAATACTGGTAAATTAAACACGGTAACACGCCTCTTTGTCGCAGGTAAAGTACTGAATCCCTCACACATCAGCAAGGCTATTTATCATAATACCAAGTGAATGTATGATCTATACTTCACTGTACTTCAAGCCGAAACATTAGTGTAAAAATCTTTTTAAAGATTTGAAAGAAATAAATCACGAAAGAAAAAACGTCAACATAGAGGCACTAAGATGTGTTCCTTATACCGGCAAATTTTAAACTTCACTCGCCTACTTTAATCTTACCTAATTTAAACATATCTGTGCACTCCCTATACAAGCATTCGTAACCACTTAAGGTCCGGTATCAGGGCCTGCCTATATATTAGTGTAAAAAAGGTTTTGGGATTTACCTTTTTTCTTTATTTGTCTTATAATTTGTTTAATATATATTTTTTTATTTGTACTATTTGCCTTTAAATAAATTTAAAACAGAGTTTATTGTACCTCGTCTTGAATCCGCCCAATATATTACCACTCATTGCTAATTTATTCAGTGATTATTCTTCAAGGTTTGTCTAGATCTTCTACCTGCATGTTCGGTACATATGTCGTCATTGAAGGTCAATAATATATAAGAGAATTTTATACTGAATAAACATACATAATTCACACGATATTATAGATACTGTTAATTACACAGTTAATAATAATGTCTAAACACTGTTTCAATTAGTTTTAATAAAAAATAATGAGCTCTATAATAGTCTATTTTCACTTGTTGCAATAAAACTGTAACTCTATCCCTACAATTTACTCTTTTAACTACATTACAAACACTCATCCTACTAAACTCATAAACCTTCATATACACATTGACTTCCGGCTTCTAGGAAATTCTCGTATTTTCTTACAAAATTTTGTAATTTAGCTTTACCTACAGGTGTGACGGTTGTCACCACTCAAAAATAGAAGGACTTGTAAACTGGTCAAACCGTCATCCTCAAGTGGCTTACCCGTTACAATAACTCGTGTTCACTTTAAACGAACTAGCTAATGAGATATATGATTCAAAGATTTGCCGTAGCTCAGCCTTGTCTGACATTACGTAAATATTGGGCTGTTCGATTATTAGGGAATTTGGTGTTGGGTAAAAGTTTTATAATTTTCTTCAAACTAACTTACTTATGAGCATGACTTTTTAAACTTGGGTTATAGCTTAGACTTGTTCGTAAATGGAATAATATTTGGATTTTGAATTCCAAACAAGAAATCAAGAACGTGAAGAAATACGTAAACACAGATGCCATGAGTATTTTTAAAAATGAAGTTTAACTATAACATAATTTATCTATATTCTATATTCTATTTGTAAAATACTAGACTAAGAATAATTTTAATATTCTTAAAATTCAAAGTAACTGATTACTGTACGAATATTTGATAAAATTTTAATATATTTTGTAATATGAAATCACTGTAAAAAGTTAAATCACTGATATAGGCTATTTTTATTTAAACGCTTATGAACTATTTCACATATTTTAGCAAATTATATCGCAAAATCATACTATTATCTATGGCTTAAGACGTAAATTAGTTTTTTTTTATTGAATTTTACATTTATTTATAATAATATTGTGTTATAACTGTTATAGTTGTTTTATAACTCTGTCGTGTCTTAAAACTCTATCTCTATGGGGTAGTTTAATATAGGTATGTAGGCGAAAATATTTTATGTCCTAAAATCGTTTGAAAATAGTATTCAAATTAATTTATTGTAAAAAAACATTTAAAATACTATTTTAAAGATATTTTATTCTTATGTAAAACTTTTTTTATTTGAAATATTTTTATACATTTTTTTCAATCCCAAGCGTTCTTGTTTTAGTCTCGTGTAAACTATTACGGGGCTTTGACATTTCTGTATTAGTTTTCCTAATTATATAATATAGAATTACTTCATATTTTGGAGATCCTTATTGTTGTATTACACGAAATACGAGTATGGAATGTTTTATAAAATAGTAATACATGCTAAACAATACGAAATTTACATTCCCCAACGTGTCAATGACCCAGTATCTTATAGTGTTTCAATGACCCCGTATTGTATTTATACAGCTGATGTTAATTTGTCTAAATTATTTCAATGATTTTTTGTAAAACTACAGTTAGCAATGTAATCTAAGATGCTATCCAAATATTTGTTTAATACTACTATCCCACTGCCAATCTCTTCCATTGATTGCTTAAGCAAATGAACGCTATCAAAGTTTGATATAATTGTTTAATTTGTAATCACGGCTAGGAGTGGCATTTGTAGAATGAACTCAGCTAACAAGCCGCTCACTTGTTTACCGATTTACTTTATAATCACTAACGTTGATACAGCTTTCGATCATCGCTAAATGGTTGTTATGTATAGTTTTAAGTGTATCACGTGTTTACGTTTTCCTATAATAAGCATTTCGTTTATGAAAGGAGTTCATTCATTTTTATTTCTCATCTTATTTCCATCCTTAATCCCCAAAGATTATCTAGAACGTATTTTTTTCACTCTCTCTCTCTCTCTCTCTCTCTCTCTCTCTCTTTCTCTCTCTTTCTCTCTCTCTCTCTCTCTCTCTCTCTCTCTATATATATATATATATATATATATATATATATATATATATATATATTATTACTTAACTTTTGGTATAATTAAATTTATATTTAAATGTTATTCATTTACCTTACCTATTAATGTCATGCCTTCAGGTTTATAAAGAATTAACAATCTTATCAATTTTTAAAAATCACTTGCATTTATTCTCTTCAATTAACTCTACACATTATTCCAAATTTATAATAATATTTTGCAGTGACAGGATTGATATCTTAACTAATATTACAATGATAAAAGGTGGACTTCTGAGGCTTTAGATTTCTAATAAAATAACATAACAAAAAAAACAGTATTAAAATTGTATTCTTGCTCTCGGGTCGCATTTACGGGAACTTTGCTTTTAAATTAGAAATGGTGTAACTACAATAATTTTTATAAATTTTGATGAAATTAAAATTTATTCTGAACTAAAAGATAGATGTCTGTTGGCTACACTTATATTCAAATAATACTTATCGTTCTGAAGAGTCCCTGGAATCCTGGCCTTGGTTGTTACCTTCTGCACTTACACTTGACACACAAAAATAACTTTCTTAATACTTTCAAAAAAAATTTTTTACGTCGCACTTTTTAAAATATACTTATGAAAAAAACTCTTTACTTAATTTAACAAAATTCTCCCTTTACAACACTTCCATCCTTGTCCCCACTAACCTGTCTTCCTCTGAGACTCTCCTCTCAAAAACTTTCTAACTTCCCCGATCCTTTAGTTTTTATTGACAAATCTAATCTTTCCCACTACCACAAACGTTCTTTGTAAGTTTCTCACAGTTCTACAATTAGCTTAACCTAACGGTACACGGTTATTTTCCCAGGCTATATCGGTCGCTGGATTTCCCTGTCTTAACCACTTTGGACCCTTCTCTATTGTCTATGGCTGCCGGACTCAACTTATAGCTTTCCTGGAAAAGGATAATGACATGGTACCTGCTTTGTCCTCACTAGGAAAACTATTTGTGTCTTTCCTTGCTTAATTCTACAGATGATTATTTTAGCAACTAACTGAATTTAATCGAAAGTCTCGTACTTTATGTTATAATATATATATATATATATATATATATATAATTGATGTATAAAAATAGTTTTAACTTATATATTAAGACCTATATTCAAATCTTTCGTCAATAAAATAAGTATTAGTACCTTACTTTAAAAAAACAATGATATCTAATTAATATACATATATATGAATATTGTATATAGGCTATATATAACGTTCATTAGTCACTTGTTAATTTTCGTACAGTTATTTTGTAAACAATGGCTTTCTGGAAAATATGTAAATTTCCTAATACTAAAAAGTGTAATATAAACCTAAATGAGATTAACTAAACCTAAAGTCCCAAAAAACAAGAAATTGATATTTAAAATTTAATCCTAAATATTAATTTTGTTACACTAAAAATTATTTTTGTTTTGTTAATATGGTACTCTGTACAGCTTCACCCTAGGTATAATTATATGAACGTTTATTATACACTTCCAATAACATAGAAATGTTATGCTTGGTACAATAAGTACAGCATTTCAGGGAGGTACGGAGAGGGAAGAGACTCTTGAGTGGGCGTAGGCTACCTAGATCAAACTTTCTCTGTGACGGTTAATTAATACCAACGAGTAAAACGTTAATCATACATTTATAGTGTAGGTACAACCCATACCAATCGTCCTCTTAAAAGAGTAATTTATTATAAATACAAACTTATCTCTCATTAGACAAAAACGTCCGCAAATATTATATACGTAGGTTTGTGGTTTTGGTTAACGCCAAATCAGTGTATTTATTGTAGTCATTGATTAGTTGTAAACGATTTGTTTATACTGTCAATAGCTTTTAAATAGTGTCAACCATTTCATAAGATTATATTTTCCCTATAAGACCCTAGGCTTACAACATGTCCAGGCATACAAGTACCTAATCAGCACCTAAAACTTTTTACATGAAAGACACAATACAATCTAAGCAGTCTTTTTCGCTAAGTATGTTGCTTTGGAAGTAAAGACGGTTTTTGTCAGGGGTTTGTTTTGAAAACGGGGCTAGATTTTCCCAACTCAAAATACCGAGGACCATATAAAGTTTGTTGTAAATTGGCAAGAGCTTTTACAAAATACCAATGCGGTTTACCTTCGTGACAAACAGAATTGACATTTTAAGCGCGTTAGTGTGAAAGCTTAGAGGACGAAAGAAATATGGTGAAATGAAAAAGAGTTTATACCTAACTTCTCGGCTCTTACATCTAAGCCACCAAGTACACAAAGATAGATGCATAATTAATTGCGAGAATATCTACAGTCAGCATTTATATATAAGATCCCACGAATTCATCTTCAAACTAGTGACCCCGCCTTTGTCACTAACGCCAAGCCCAAGACGAGGTATCAGTCTATAAGAGTCTGACTTCATTACCTTGTCGGTTCCGATTCCAAACGTTCTCTTCTGGATGTGTTTTCTATGAACCCTTTTATATTGAATACACAATCTTCTTTGAATTTGTGGGGTGTTGGGGTATTGTTTGACGGGGTGCCTAGTCACTGCTGAGTACCTGCCAACATAAGACCAGATGAAGCAGCGAACATTGCTACAAGTATGGTGTAACCAACACAACGTGTCATGACATCTGATTATTTTTATATTACATCGCTGGAATGAATAACGTTATTGTACAAATCACACTAAGATGAGGAAAAGTAAGGACGCCGTCCATAGATGTCTTCTTTTGGTTCAAAAAGTATAGAAGAGGTGATGGTTTCTATAATTCGCGTCGGCTATTCTTTTTGGACGTTTAATGCGTCGCAACCGTCAAGTGGAGGTAGATAAAAAATAATGGTATCGGTCATTACAGCAGAGTTCGTCGTCAGCTATCATTTGTAGGAATACAGCTCATACTCTCCGCCATTGAGGTGTTAGAGAATTAATATGATTAACCAGAAACACGCTGCATTTGAGATGCTTTTCGCAAACGTATTTTATTATAAAACTTTAACTTAAGGCAGTTACAAACCTGCGTGCATATTCTGCATTTTGTGGTATTACACTACCTTAAGCGGTTGTCTTGTACCACCATCTTCTCTAGAACACAGCTATATAAAATAGTTAGGCTAGGAGTAGCTTTAGTGATATTTTATCCTTGCAAAAGTTTTATACTTTCGAAACTGGAGAAAAGTACACATTTTTTAATGGACGCGGATAATTTATATTAAATTTTATGATCCCAATAGACAAGATGGCGACGAACAGACTATTGGTACAGTTGTGGGTTATCTTTGTGAAGTTGTTGATACGTTTTACCCGTAAATATGAAAGTCACATGGGATTTATTAGACCATTTATTGGCTTTTAATTGTGCAAATATTCATTAAGTAAATAAATATATTTGTTTAACTAAATACACAAATATTTTTACCTCTCGCTTTGAATGTTTTTACACCAGTTCTCCATTCTGTTAGCTCTGTAACATATCTCTACTCATATGATACAATTTAATGTTTATAATATAATTTTTCTGGGATGGCAAGTAAATTTCTAACGTTAAGAAGAAACTAAATTATGAATAAATTGTGAAGATATCTAAATTTTATTAATAAATCCATATATTTATAGACTCTTCATGTTTGTTTTTGTATTACGATACATTTCATGCAAAGCTTTCGAGGCAATCATTCAAGTAAGAAAGGACATTTTGTTTAGACGTGTTGCAGAAAAGATTTGAAGTTCATCTTTGCAAATGTAAATCGTTTTCTCTAAAAAGAAACCATACTGATAAACATTAGGCATTAGATGATATAGTATTCAGAAGTTTACTAATAGATTCAATACATTTCAAAAAATAGTTTTAGCATAACTAAAGTTAATAGTTTAATAAATTTAAGTTGCAATTTTTCACTCAAAACAAATTTTAAATTCAGATAAGAACAAGAAAGTGTTGCGTTTTATAAATTTTCCTTTGATCTACCGTTTACGAAATACTGATTGTCAGTCTAGTTGCAGAGTCAGCAGTGGGAATTTTCGGTTCGTTAAGTTGGCTGCTCTTGATTAAGCTTGACTGGAAACCGTAACTGTTGTTCGTATTTCTACAGAGTAAAACAAAAAAGAAACAAACAAAATATCAAAGGCTGGTTCACAGCGTTTCTGTGAACCGCAATCAATTCTTTCTTCGTACCCATGTGTTCACATTGGCGTAACGAGTTGTGCTGTCAGAGGTTATATTTTTAAAAAATATATTTTTATATTAAAAACAAAACATTCACAATTTTTATTTTAACTTTGAAGTTAAATTGAGGTTTTTACACGTGAAAAAAACAGAACAACATAAAAACATAATTGTGTCTATAATTTAGGAGATATTTTGACATTTAAAAAATATCTAAATGTTTAATGTGTGTTTAACAGTGGCATTGCTGATCCAAGTAATGGCAATATACCCATGACATGAGTGTGGAAATATTTTAATAAATTTACGGTTACAATTATTTGTTTATTATTTTTATGAAGAATTTTCCAAATGTGAATTATTCCAAATAATAATATATAATAATATTTTAACCATAAAATTAATATATTACATAATATTTATAAGTAATACTATTGTGAGCAAACCTACTGATTGACTTATTGCGTTTCAATAGAACGGGCTTCAAAAATATGGCCCTACTAAATGCATTTGTACAACATAGGCTTATATTTGTAACCGAAAAAAATTAATTATTAATATTTAAATCTATTGGATGAATATTCATGGCTCACATATTCAGAATATTACTTGCAGGAAACTGATAGTACGTTTTTAATAATTTAATGAAATACTTTATTGTAACCCTGTGTACAAATGTATTGAAAATGTACTGGTTTTTAAACAGACCAGTTATGATAATCGTTGAAGTCATAGTGATTTTGTAGGAGATTCTGTCTTACAGAGGATGGCAGAAATATGTAGGGGAAAATCGTTCGACCTCGATAAAGTGTAAAGAATTCTAGTAAATAATAGGCCTACAGTGGTAGACAACAGTTCTAGGTTAACTTTTTATGTCTGATTTATAAAGAAAAGGAAAATTAAGTTGTAGTATCACGTTAAGAAAATGCAAATCCACAAAATTTCGGTGTAAATGTACGGCAAAGAATATGTTTCTTGGTGGAGAAGTAAGAACAGACGATAGTGATGTTAGCAGGCCTGAAAATAGGTCGCCGAGAGCAAGCAATTGATGTTGATTTATGAGACAACACGAGAATTGACTGGAAAACAAGATCATGCGGTCCTTTATAACTGTAAAAAAAAACTTGCCTGTATAAAGAACAGTTATGCCCAACTCCAAAACTTCAATGTGTTTGGGCAGCTGCACACTGGATAAGGCACGGAGCGGCGAGGCGAGACGTTTTTGCCTTGTCCGATGGTTACTAGCAGCAAATGGCACAGCACGGCAGATAAGGCGTCCCCAGTCCCAACATGCTCTTGGTTCTAAATGATATTTGAATATAAATTCATAATATAACACAATTTATTTTCATGTCATTAAAATTGTTGGGACATATCTACCTTTAATACTAAGTAACTTAACCTAACATATAACTTTTCACCCTGTACGAACTCTCAAAATAGTCATTTGTCTGTTTTATATCTGGACGGAGGCCATACTGGATTGTCCTGACGTCAACTATTTATTTATTTCTGATCCACTATCTTTAGAGCGATTTGAACAAGAAATGAATAAATATTTGAAAACACTATATTAATATTAATTATCATCCACTACAGGTTAAAAAAATATATTTTATCTTGACTGGATGAATGATTGAAATTTTGTACAAGATATATGTAAGGAGAGTGTGGGCTAATAGAAGGAATTGAATAACAATCTATTGCAAACTGTTGCTTGCTCTCTAATACTTTAACCAATATATGCTTCTTTTACTATAAAATTTATCCCCAGAGTACAAAACACTTATCCCCCCTATCACCGCACATGCGCAGAACAATTTGTCCTATGCACTTTGCCCGTCGGACGAAAATTGATGAGGCAATACAAAGCGCCTTAAGGCACTGCCTTGCCTTGCCTGATCCAGTGTGTGGCAGCTCCATTTAAACCAATGCAAATAACTTCGCTTAAGACGAAACGCTGCGCCGCGCCGAGCCTTATCCAGTGTGCGGGCGGCCTCATAAGATGCTTCTACTGTGTTTTAAGTTACCACGCATTCTTTAAAACGAGTGCTTATTCCTGCTGTCTGTAGAGAAGACGTAACTTTACCGTCAAAGATGGTGTACTGAAATGGGTCGTCTTGAAACACGTTTAAAGGCATGTTATTCTTTTGTGTTTTATAAACACATAATTATCAGTATAATCATCACCATACCGTTCTGTATTAACAGTTGACTTCGAATGACATCTGAGGAACCTATACTCGAGTCTATCCGGTATAGCCAAAACATATATGTTATTATAAAGCTCTTTAAAAATTGGCATTTTAAAATTGGACTAAGAGAAAAAGGCATAGCCACATCCACAGTATCGCCTTGCAAATAAGAAAATAGAAACTTATTATTTAAAAAAAATATTTTTCCGGTGTTTCATTTCTTTCTAAAGAATTCATTTTGGAGAACTTATTCCTCAATTTTAGAAATGTTCTTGAACGTCACAAGATATTGGAAGCTGTTGAAAACAAAGAGATAAATAGTTTATAACAATGAATATTTATGATAAATTAATTTTAAATGAGAAAAATAAATTAATAGTAAAGCAATGAAATTATAAATTAGGGGGAGTTTTTTGAGCAAAGCATATCCGATGTTTGAGAAAACTTTGTTACTCCAAAGGCACCAATCATACCTTTATAAAGTGGATGAGATAAAGCAAGAAAGTTTTGAAGTGAATATCCAGGCCTACTTGTAAGGAAAGCTTGTATTTGTACAATGAGTCTTGTATTCAGGGCAAGACTTGTAACTGATAATACACTTTATTTGACCGCACTTGTGCCGAATTAAATCCATATAATTTTTACACTTGCAATAAGTGAAATCAAATTTTTCAGATCGGAATAACCGATTGCACGGGATGCTTAAAAAGGTTACTGTTTTCTCTGTTAATGACGTTTGCAGGTAGATCTGTGGCATCGTTCTGCAACAATAAATTCTCAGGAACATTCTTCTGTTATGTAGGTATTGTTCTGTAGACACACCAAGGAAAACAGATACACTATCCAGCGTCACTTTAGTTATAATGCATTTATTAAAAATGTTATAAATGTTAACAATAGTATTCTGACGGACTTTATTTTATTGTAACTTATTCGAAAAGCGGATTACTTAAAGACTTAGGCATATTTTGTTGTGAATAACATTTGATAAGGAAAGATTTATGTAACTGAGAATAGAAAATAGATTATAAAAAAGAGAGATAGAAATGGAAGCGAGGAACGTACTTGTTTCTCGGTTGAGAGCAAGCCCTTTTCAATGAAAAAACATTTCTCAAGCGAAGTCATAATTTTTCCCTAGTCCCACTAACAGGGAATCCTTCCTTAATACAACCTCTCCTTCTAAATGTTTTTTTCTTAGAAGGTGATGTAGGAAGTAAAATGACCTCTCTCTTTATATGACTTCAATAGAGAGTAAATCTCACTTTCACCACTATGCGCATACGATGTTATTTTTCTCCCGTGTACCCATTTAACTCCTTGTATTCATTTAATAGGCACTTATATTTAAAGGGGGAGTTACGTAGAAAAAATTCTATTGGTTTATTCACCATAATCGATTGGATATAAGCTGTATTTCCTATTGTATTGCTGGTAGAAACATTACAAATAAATTATGTAATGTTCTTCATAATCTACAATAGGCCTACTAGTGTGCTGGTCTTTGAAATTATCTTTTGGAAATACACTGATCACTAATTTAGTCAGATTGACCGTCTTAAATCTAAAAAACTCGTAAATTTCCCTTGCCCTATTTAAAAAATAGAAGTGGGAAATTTTTAAACATCCATTTCTTTTTAAAGGAATCGCCTATTTTTCAATAGCTGGATAATTATTTTAGTACTTGTCACAGACTCAAACTCATGATGATTTAGTATTTTATATAGCTATAAAAACTGTTTTATTTCTTCAAAATGTAGTGAATTTAGGATATTTTAAAAATTTTAATGCTGATTCAATTTTTTTTTGTTTGAACAAATTTTAAATCTCATTTAAAAAGTAGATTACCACCTATGCTCATTACCATATATAGCAATATTCAAAAAGGTGTCTGTAGTAGGACTAATTTTTATTTAAAACTAGGACGGTCTGGTTTGATATATCTCCCGACAAACGAACACTATGTGTGTTAATAAGTATTATATGTGTGAGGGTATTTCAAACTGACGGTGGAGAAAATTAATGGACAAAATTTGTCATTACATATGGAAATTTACACACATACTTACTGTATAGCATATTATTGGTGCTATTTTCCAAAACTACATTGATTTTCTTCAGTATATAAGAAAGAACTTCATGCTCCAAAAGCTTCACGCACACGCGTTGTTTTGTTAACAGAAAACCAAAGCTACGAACTGCCCCCTGAAACAAAACTCAATCTGATAAGCTACGGTGAGAACCGTAAATTACGTTGGCGAATACGTTTTCACACAATACTGTACACAACGGAAGATCCGATAAGGGTGAAACTAGGTGTCGACCGCAGGCGGCTGGAAAGTTATGACCTTCATCAATACGTCCTCTGTTATCGTGATGCAAACGTAGCGAACTAATTGTGGCGCCTGAGTTCAAAGTTTCAACTAACTATTGTGTGAGTTTTCTTCATTATCCTAAAACCCGTCGTGTTATTAGAACTGTGCTTAGCGTGACAGTGTACGCTGCTGAAATCTATATATTGCCTTAGTTATGATGTACAACCTAATTAGCTTGTTATTAGGTTAGGATCTGTTGTGTGAAACTATTTGATAGGCAAAAGGAAAATTTGTAAAAAGAAAAGAATTATTCGGGGTCTGAATTATTTCGAAAAGTTTGTACTTTGATCTTTTAAAATAAACAGTGGAACCACATCTCAGACAACAATTATATAAATACGTTTATTTTTAACAGTTAAATTTCTTTTTTATTTGTTTATCTAATGAATCGACGTAAGTTATCAGCAAACAGAGAGAACACTTTAACATTACACATATTTAAAATTATAAACACACACAACAACATACTTAATCTATATATATATATATATATATATATATATATATATATATGTGCGTGTGTGTGTGTGTGTGTGTCTGTGCGCTCGCGCGCGTGCGTGAGTGCGTGATCAGAGGAGTCCCGAAAGAAGTGATAACAAAATATAGCTAATTGCTTCGCAAAATTGTCAACGAAAATAGCAGATAATATGAATTTACAGATTTTTTATACAATTTCAACACTTTTATTTGAGGAATGTATTTAATAAAAACTAATATTTACTGTAGTTAATAATAAAATAGTGTGGGTAGCAAATAACATTAAGGTCTATTGATTGTTTACTGAATAAAAGTTATTTTAACAATTTCAATTTAAGCCAGTTCACAGAACTAATTTACAGATTATAGTTCAAAGAACTGATACTTTTTTGGAAAAAGTATAAAGACGGGCCTAAACGAAAATTTAATTATAAATACATAACTTATTACTGTTGTTATATTGAATTATTTGTATTGAGATTTATCAAAATTTAAATAAATTAGTATATTTATTAACTGATCAATAGTATTTAATAATAATCTAAACGCTCCTGTTCTACAACTTAACCAATAACACAAAATCAGCTGTTATATGAAATCATATGTCTTATAACCTGACGGATATATAAGCTGTTAGGTGTGCGTTTCAGAAATAGTGTGACGCGAAAGCAATGATTAATCTTATATTTTGTTCACCACAAGTAAAGAAGTTATCACTTCAAAAAGATATATGTCAGTTTATGTTATGGGTATAAGCGTTAAGTTTTAAACGAAACATTACGAATTATTTACATTCTACGATCGGCTGATTTTTTCACAAATCACGTGACTTATGACTTCACAGAACAGCTGTTCTTGTCTTTATTTCGAGGTTATGATGTTATGAAATGAAAATGAAATTTCCATTTATTTAAATAAATTATTTCAATAATTCTAAGTACTCTTGTAACAGATATTTACTGGAACCGCTTGTAACAGTTACTAGTATGACATATTAAAATATGAATTACTCAGTCTTGTTTACAATATACCCCTAAAACTTAACAAGAATTATAGGATTGTAGCTATACGTATTTTGAACATCTGATATAAACTAAATGGTTTATCCCTTGCAATTCAGGGTTTTAGTTTGGGTTCGCGTTTTACAAAATTTATTGAGCATGGAATTTAATTTTGTAGTTTAAATTTTACTGATTTAATTGTTTAGCTAGTGGATTGTATTTATTCTTTATTCGTATGAGAATTTGCATTTTGTTTAACATAATATGAAAACTGTTACAATATGTTTTGATTTACTTGCACAATATATAAATGGCTATAATAAATAAAACGAGATTTATTTCGATAATATAAAACCTACAATACAGGAAGTAACATTGTTATAAAATCCTCTGAAAGCCAGTTCGGGCAAAACTCCTTACAAAATTCTTAAGATTATAAGTATAACATTATTCAATTTTTATAATTTAAATACTTCATACATCGAGCTTTAATTTTTCATAATTGGATTTTATACTCACCCTTTCTAATGCTCTTATTTATTTATAACCGAGTCTTTGGTTGATTCATTTTTCCAAATGATCTCTCTTTGTTAACAATTAGCACTTTGTCATTGTTCTCAAACTTTGTCAAACCGAATGTAATAAAACCAAATTTAATTTCCCAAGTTTAAATAATTCCCTACTGTACTTTAAAAAACCATTACGGTTTCAAAGTGTTTATCTTTATTAAATGACTTTATTCAAATCGTATATGATTTACATTTTGAGTTATTGGTCAAGATAGTGGTGTCTTTGGAACATGTCCAGTCCGCTGAGGCAAAGATAATATCGACATTGGGGTAGATTAAGCCAAGGTACGTTCAAGTCCCACGGCTCATTAAATATTCTACAAAGCTTATCGGCGATACTTTAACGGCATTGGTGAATACTAATTGAGGGGTTGAAACGACCCTCTAATATTTACATTAAATTATTTTAAACAAACATGGTCATAATATTAAAAACGATTGCAGTCCATTTACAAACTATTTTCAGTTTTTTCATTGAAAAATATTATTTGAGTTTGAGCTAGTTGATTAAAGCTTTATTTATAAAAATATATTTTAATATCAGCCGTAGATCCCTGTAGCGGTGGTTAAACGGAAAATATGTTTGTGAATGTTTCTATCAAATTTCATTCATACCATCTGCCGTGGCACTGTCTTACTGCTCGCCAGATCAATAATCTTTCTTTGAGGCATCCCTCTAACCACTTTGTGACATATTGCAATACGTAATGTCTATTTTGAATCCCAGTTCAAAGTCAGTGCTCCTTTTCTTCTTCTACCTTGAAGAACCTTTTTAGGTTTTTTTTGTAATCTATTTCTACCCATTCGCTTTATATGACCGTATCATAGTAGTTAGTTTTTGTCTATTATTGTTGATTGGGTTTCAGTTAAGCTTCTATCATATTCATCGGTATTTCTTTCCATTGGGATATTCTTGTTGATCTTTTTACGCATCGATTTCCAAGTCACGTAATATTCTTTTTGTTTACTTCTGAAACTCATATGTTTTAACTCATATGTCAGTAAACGTTTGATAGGGTTTACTTCTGATACTACTCGTGTTTTAAATCATATGTTAGTAGACCTTTGGTAGGGTTTACTTCTGAAACTTTTCGTGTATGTCAGTAGACTTTTCGTAGGGTTTACTTCTGAAACTACTCGTGTTTTAACTCATATGTCAGTAGACTTTTGGCAGGGTTTACTTCTGAAACTACTCGTGTTTTAACTCATATGTCAGTAGACTTTTGGCAGGGTTTACTTCTGAAACTACTCGTGTTTTAACTCATATTTCAGTTGACTTTTGGTAGGGTTAGGTAGGCATTTTATTTCCGTTTGATTTGTAACACTTTAAAACCAGCTATTTATTGCTATATCGTCAGTTATTGATATTGTTCGTTATTATATTGTTATATATTTATTGTTACTTTTATTTTTTTCTGAAAATTTGTGACGTTATTTGTTGCAATATATCTATTATTTTTTGTCATAATTTTATTTTATTTTGAGTTTTCCATACCCTTTACTTATTGACGATGATAACCCCTAGAATGGAATTTTGCCAGGAGGAAAAAAATTAAAACCAGAGCACAGTGATTGTTTAATAATTAATTTTACCAGTAATTCAAATTTTTCAAATTAACTGGTAAAAATATTTTTTTGATAATTTTTTGTTGGTTTATTTATTTTAAATTTAAACCTTTCAACTACCAATATTTCAATGTATATTTGTAAGGGGGCTACTTTTCAGTTAGTGACTATAATTGGCTTTAATTTTCATATGGTTTCAAACGAGAGGATCTGACGGCGTAAGGAAGGTAATGGTATTTGGTCTGTTTCAGAAACGAAATGAACAGATCAATAAATACCTTTAGATCTACTGACACAAATAATGTAAGTTAAAACAAGGATTCGTGTGTGTGAAAGGGTAACATTATGTTTGATGTACTATATATTGTAATTAACGTGTGAGATATATTTAATATGTTTCTCTTAGGATTTGAATCCTTAGTAGAATAGAACATTTTAACCAACTAGTAGGTCTAAAGTCTTTATTTAAATTGTCTTTATACACAAGTCGGAGTTTCTTCGAATTTCTCATATTTGCATGACTCCCATAGAACTGGGCTTCCTATTGTTAGCAGATTAAATTATAGTTTATATACATATTGTAAGGGATGTTTTTATTATTCATTACTTGTTGAGGATCCATTACAATATGTTGCACAGTAACAGCAAGCACTGATTTAGCGAACTTTAAAATAAAGTATGGTATTTCATGTTCAGAATGTTATTTTCACTTATGGCTGGGTGTAATGTTGAAAGGTACCTTTATTAGGCCAAGGTACAACAATTGTACAATAATTTTTATATAAAAATATATTTTTCTCAATATAAACAATATTTCTAATAAATAAAGAGGTTTATAATCACTTAGTTATGTTTCTGTACACTTTCACTCGCGCTTATTTCATCAAATCGTCTAGACCCTATATAAAGAATGTAAGGGCAAAATAGTTTGTCTCGAAATGCCAGTTTCTAAAAATATTACAATATTTTAGATAATATAAATTGGCTTCGGTTAATGAACTCTATAGCAATAAACATATTAGTTTCTAATCAAATCACGGTCGCATTTCATATCCAATGTAGTTCATAGATTATTACAGTTAATTAAATATTACATAGTAACTATATACAGTTTATAATAATATATTAATTTTATTTTAAAACAAAGCTGTAAAATCATGGTCGAATTACCTCAAGGCTGAACGTTTTGCGCTCTTTGTACAGGACAAATAGTGAGAATGGATTTTTTAAAATGTTAACAATGATTTACTGTGAGGTGGGGATATGTGATGATTGACAGCAGAAACTAAACAGCAACTCAGAACTATATTTGTAGATTTCCGTTTTTAGTTTCTTAGTGATCAAATGTCACCTATATATCACTAGTGCAGGACTATTTAGAAATTAGGAAATTAATTCATAATGGACATAGATTTAAGAATATGGACAGTTTATTCAAAATCTGTATCCTAAAACATTATGTTCTTGTAGTGCTACCCCTTTGTGACATGGTCTCTGAAGCCTAGGCGATCGTATGCTCTAAAGCGGACATGTGTTAAACAGTGTTTTACTTAAAGTGTACTACTTAGTTGCACTAGCTAGTAATAGTTGGAGAGACTACCAACCTAGAAGGACTTGAAAAGACACTGTAGTTCGGGAACATCAGTTTATAGTTCTTTCCTGCTCATATTCCTTCCACATCGTATCCAAGTGTTTGCATGTTTTTCCAAGCACATATTTTCTAGTCGTTTCAATTTGAAATAATGAATTTCCGAAATAGAATCAACTGGCCAAAGTAAGAGCTGACTTATTACAGACGTCAATTAAAGCATTATTAGTTAATGCCGGCCCAGTTTTTGTACGGGTTCTTGCAAGGCGGCGTACAATCCATTCTGAGAGGTTTTTATCATCGACACGAATATCCTATTTGGCTTAAGGCGTTTCAACCCTCAAAAAACCGTTCGCTGGTCGAACACAATAGGGGTTAACTTCATTAGTGTCCGTTTTTACCACCCTTAGATTTATGGCCGTAATTAAAGCACGCTACGCCGGTAAAGCACAACTTGTCATTTTCAAAACCTATTATCCCAAATGGAACTGAGCTCTGCGTGCACCTGAATCTGTCTGTCCATCTGGAGATTAATTCAACCGAGATGTGTCAAACAAGTGTTGAAGTTATGCTTACTTTACCTTCTGGGAGTTATAGTGTTAGGGAAAGGCTTGTTTATTACTCTATTATTTTTAAAAAATTACATAAATATTATTAATACAAATTATTATATTTATAACAATAAGCTAAAAAACCTTGTCCTTTTAGAGCTTAAACCACACATTAAAACATTCTAATATAAAACAAAGCTAATCTTCAGTTTAACTCTTCTACATCTGAAATATTAAAAATGTACTACAAGTATAATAGGTTTAAAGTAATTATTGCAATTTTTTAAACGTTGACACCGTACAAATTCTTTTGTATACACAGTTAATCCAGTATAATGTACTAGTCTTTAATATGACCAAATGTTTTGACAGGTTTCTGGTAACTTATCAGTTGAATATATATAGTACTCTTATGCAAACATTAAAAATCGCAACAAAATATCATCTTGTCATACAGGTAATGGCTTTTAAATATCGTAATATAATTAATTTATTAAAATATCATTGAGGTTGGATACTAAAAGGTTTTAATTTTATTGACATTTCAAAAATATATTAAGTTTCAAAGACATTAAAATATATAATTTCTGTGAGTGGGATTCTCTTACAAAGCTGGGGATTAAAAGCTATAGGTTGCCAAGCTCGAGTTATTTTTTTTATTTAATAGAATGATTCTGAGATATATCAAATTTATAAAGTTAAAATTATGGAATTTTATTCCTTTTACAAATCTACTTCAACGTATAAATTCTAATCAGATAAACTATTTTAGAAAATGTAAGTAGACTACTTTTAGTAAACTACAATTTGTACAAGTGTGGTGGGTTTTAAAGTCAAAGGTGTCCCAATTATTTAGGGTTAAAATATATGTATGGCATATGTTTTCTTCCAGGTATTATTAGGGCTGCAAAAGATTTTATACATTTATAATTTAGTAAGAAATTATTTATTTAGGCATACTGATGACCAATATGAAGTGTAATAAAATTATAAACTTGTTACACATAATATGTCAAATACAGATATTTTAAGATTATTTTATTTTTTTACCAGCTCAAAATATATTTTTATAGGTGTAAGCATACGTTAAAAATGAATTCCACCCATTTTATATTTTTTAATATTTGTCCCAATGTAGTCAGAAGCTTTAATAAATTTTAATATGGCAGAATAATTGTCATTTATTGATTACGTTTTGCATTTAAATTAACGTGGTTGTTATTAAACAAAACCGTATTTTCTACTTCATAGAGATGTTGAAAGTGCAATATGATTGGTGTAGTTTTAAAATTAGTTTCTGCCTAATTGTTTTCACATAATTACAATAATATTTAACAGTGCAGAGAAATCGATGTAGCAAGAAAACGTTTGCTTAAAACTAATGAGGTTGTTCTTGGGTCGTAATATAAATATGTATGAAACATTAAAAAAAAGCAATTATGTATGTTCGTATAAGGTATTTTTTTCACGAAGCTAAACGATCGCTTCATTATTTTCTTTAGTCGAGTAGATTGTGGGCAACTCTCTTGGTAGTAGTGGAGATCAGGTCTACTACTGGTAAGTCGTCTCCACGCTATTTCATATTTTCTCTTATTCCAATACCAGATGTTATTTGCTTCAACTTTTTTTCTATTTTATGTTTTTTTTTCCTATAAGATAGTGTGTAAGTCGTAGACGTCGTCGTATGTTCCCGATTAAGAACGGGCCTAACCACCATAGCTCCACCATCAATTAACTGGTTCCATTAACCATATCTGGTTCCATAACCATACCTGGTTCCATTAACCATATCTGGTTTTATTAACCATATCTGGTTCCATTAACCACATCTGGTTCCATTAACCACATCTGGTTCCATTAACCACATCTGGTTCCATTAACCAGATCTGGTTCCATTACCCATATCTGGTTCCATTAACCACATCTGGTTCCATTAACCATATCTGGTTCCATTAACCATATCTGGTTCCATTAACCATATCTGGTTCCATTAACCATATCTGGTTCCATTAATTATATCTGGTTCCATTAACCACATCTGGTTCCATTAACCACATCTGGTTCCATTAACCATATCTGGTTCCATTAACCATATCTGGTTCCATTAACCATATCTGGTTCCATTAACCATATCTGGCCTCATTAACCATATCTGGTTCCTTATGTCCTTGTCTATGATACACCTGTGATAATAGTTATTCTTCTTGATCACGTGAAAACCACACAAAAACAATACTTTCATTTACTTATATAATTTATGATTTTTCCATCAGTGGGCAAATTGTAATCAATTTACTTTCCATATTACACTCCTATAGATTTTAGAAGGTAATAAAATTAAACCAGCGTTCAGCAATAGACCAAGCCAATTATCTTAATAAATGAAGCTTAAGTTATAAAAACGTCATTGAAATAAATAACTCTATATACCGTGAACGAAGTCGGAAAAATCAATTTTCTTGGACATAAATTGCACTTTTATTGCTAATGTACATTAGGAAAATAACTTATATAGGAGTAATAAAGTCCACTGTATTATGAACACTTTATGTGTAACCACGCGAAACCAGATACTATGTTTTGTTAAATCACGTAGCCTAATCAAGAATACGGCAATTCTGAATATGCTGTATGGGAATTTGGCTTGGAAAATGTTTTAAATACTACCTTCATCTACCTAAAAGTGAAGACAAAAATAGCCCTCTGCTGTGACCATCATATTTATAATTCAGAAATATTTGTACCACATTTCACAGATCTTCGTAATTATTTCTAATGAATTCGTACGGGATGGCTTCATCTCCTTCTGATTCAATCTCATCTAAAGTTTTCACATATGTTGTGCCTTGAAACGTCACACTTACAATGCTCGTATCATTTAACATTTCGTGTGAAAACAATTCCTCTCTAATTGTTCTGCCTACCTGTGAGAAATAAAATTCATATCTTTTGTTGTGGATTAAAATACTGCTTTGTTTCAAATTATTCAGTCGGTACGTTTCAGTGTTGTAGCCAACGTGTTTGGTTGTCAAGCGTTTGTGATCTGTGTTTACCCAACGTGTAACACGGGCTAGGATTACTGCATCTATTAACCTTTACTTTTGACGTAACTCAAGACTACCTCACTGTTCTTATAAACAAAGATGTAACCAGGACTGTTGAAAACAAATATGTTTAAATTAAATCCTGGTCTATTGGAAGCATTGTGAACTCGCTGTAACCGCTTCCTAAACAAGTAATATATATTTTTTTAAGTTTATTCCTACTTAGGTCAACAAAGAAAAAAAATTATTTTAGTTAGTTTTATGTATACATTTGCCAGAATAACAATATTAATGTATAACATTTAAATTTTCCTTATCAGTTTTCCACTTTTCTTTATGGCGTTAAAGTTTCTTTTCGCTTTCCTTTCGCATTGTTAGTTTGCGAAGTAAGGTTAGTTCGATACCGTTAATCCAGTTTCTTGGTTTATTTTAATCTTTTCAATCATTTTTAATCCTTGAGCACTATTTATAATAATGTGTGGTAATCATGGCAATATTTTTAGGTTGTGCAATAGAGGTTTAGACGACAACCAGATGGGAGGAAAAGAAATTCTCATATACTGTGATAAATACACTTCCAGCTATGGTAGAGTTGGCTCAGTGCCAAAAGCGCTAGACCTTCGTCATGAAGATACTCAGTTCGAATCCGGCCTAGAGTACCCTAATTTTTTATAATTTAAGTATTGAATGAATATTTGAAAAAACTGTTAAAACCAATTGTCATCTACAAGTTAACAAAAATGTTTTTGAACGTGATTGGATGAATGAAAATGTATGTTATTAATGATTGAAAATGTGTAAAAGATATATATCAGGAGAGTGTGAGCTAATAGAAGGAATTTAAAGAACAAGAAGTAAGAAAACGTGGAAAATAGTAATAAGAATATTATAAACAAATTTGAAACTATAAGAAAACATACGAAAATGATAGATTATATGACAATTAGAAAGTATGAGACGATAACAGATTATAAGAATATAACAAATTATAAGAAAGTAAGAGATGATAAGAAAAAAAAGTTGAAATCAAACATGTTTTCAGATCTATGAGAAGCATTGTAACTGTATCCTGAAGGTACAAATGAAAACACTTGAAAATCTTGAATTTATACCCGAATAATTTAGTAATAGATTTCAAATCTGCACAAAATGTATGCTCAAACTTCTCGAGTTTTGTTCATAGCAAGTAGCGTAGGAAATGAAGAATTTTGTAAAAATAATTTCGTCCCAGACTGTACTCTGAGAGGAAGCCTTTGAAGTAGAGCTTAAACCTAGCTTAAACCACTCTGGCGGAAAAGTTCGACAACTCTAATTAACAATAAAGCTGAAGAATTGGATTTTATTATTTTATAGATAGAGGAAACATTGTATTCTCGTAATGGCGTATGTTGTAATTTTGTTGAATAGAATATTTCCGCATTTATTTAACGTTATTAGAACTAGAGAAACATGTTATTAAGTAAAATATAGGTCATCTATTTTTCATTTCCAAGTAACAGAATTACTTTTTACCAATAATGATAATTTTTTTTTTACCAGTGAGATGATGGTGTCCCGAGTATGGTATACAATCAAGGTAATGTGGCTTCAACCAAACATTATTGTATTACTTTTGGTGTTAGTGTAATAGGCTGAAACGACTTGTGTGTTTATGAAGCTCATCAATGATTTTGGATTTGTCGGGATCAAAACTGAGTCCTGAAGGTTAATATTTTCCTGGACAATATCTTTCAGACTTTTTTTCTATAATGGTAACCTAATATCAACCAGTTAAATAATTATAATCAGATTTTGAGTCCATTCGTAATATGTTGACAAATCATAAATCACTCTTAGGGTAACAAGTTTAAAGAGATCACGGCTTACATAGAAGAGATAACGCCAATTCTCTATGCACTTGGCCCTGAAGAGGTCATTTCTTTTATCTAAATCGTGGTGGAACTACGGTCTCCTTCACTATTTATTAAAAAAAAGGTTGGTATAGAGATGGTAAAGATGCCGATGATGAAAGTCAGTATTTTTTCCAAAATAAAGAACGATACTGCTCGAAGAGAAACAATAAGGCTTCTCACTATATGAAGCAACTGTGGCGTAATGTTTATTTTAAATAAATAAAACCTCTAAACCACAAATAACATTTTATTTAAACCTTATGTACATTTCGATTGCCCAGCACTCATCTTCAGAGGTATTTAAAAAATACAACTAACTCAGTTAGTTATATTTTTTAAATACCTCTGAAGATGATTGCTGGGCAATCGAAATGTACATAAGGTTTAAATAAAATGTTATTTGTGGTTTAGAGGTGTTATTTATTTAAAATAATAAGGCTTCTATCACATTAAATATTGTAATAATATCCACTAAATGTAATTTGGGATAACCACAAGCATGGCTTGTATAATACATGACTTGAAACAGCGTTACTACACTGAAGCCAAATTTTAAAAAAATTGGAAATTTCCCAAGCAGATATGGAACCTATAAACATAAATTCTAACTCTTATTTACTTAATACTTTACTTAAATAATTAGTAAAAATGGGGCATAAAAATTAATATAAATGTAATATAGAACATCGAAAAATACAGACAAAATGACTGACTAAGTGGGTTAATGGAATATAGAAGATTTGAAAAAGGCCACATCAAAGACAAATTCGAAAGACTTTTAATCATAAGGTAAAAGTACAATAAAAGTAAATGTAGCTTAGCATAGATATAATTCAGCTTACAAATGTAAAACTAATACATAGTCCCAATACAACAAATGCATTAAAATTTGTATCCCTTGTTAAATCAATTTTGTGTCAGAAATATTTTTTAAATTTATTCACTAAAAACGTTTTCTGACTATTGAACACTATAGAATAAGATGAATAAGTACATGTGATAAAAATGGAAATAATAGCAACGCTTGAAAATATATTCCAAAAAGATACAGATGAATATGCAACTTTTATCAAAACAACCTTAAATTATAAATATTTGATTGGATCTGAAGCCTTGGACTCTTACAATTCAGCAAACCATGAGAGAGAAATAGCGTTTAGTTTCAGAAAAACTCTCATTTAATATGTATGAATCTTTTAAGGTAGAAGGCGCTGAATTGTACAATGAGTAGTGTTAATTGAGACGGGATAAACTGAAGTTACTTAGCATAGAATGACTTTTACCAAAAGAGATTTTAAGTTAAAAATTGGCAGTGCTATCAGAGTACTGAACATTGGCTTCCCGTTTTTGTAACGAATGCTGTAAACATGGGATTGATGTGTGACCTCCAATCCTGATAGACCTGTGGCAAGTGATCGTGTTGAAGGCCAGGATTTAAGACATAAAGGCATCATTTTTTTTTTTTTTTTATTCTTTTCTTATTCATTTTTACATCACTATTCGTAAAACAATTTGGATTCGAAATTTCATTATAACTTAACATTTAAGACGATTTTTTTTTTTTTTTTTTTTTTTTTTTTTCCTGGCGAAAAACCAATTGTGGTTATCATCGCCACATTTAAGACGAAATTTATAGCCTTAAACACTATTTAAACTTTGTCCAGCAATTAATCTAAATCTCTAAATTCGTGGCAGACCCCAAAGTCTATCCATAACCTACTAGGTTGCTTAATTTACCTCATTTTCTAACAAAAATACACTTGTATGGGTACAATTCAATAATGAGTATTTCCATCAACTTGAATCTTGAAAGGTATGAGGGAAAACGTATTTCAATTTTAGTTTTCAATTAAGTATAGATATCCTACAGATTTTATGAGTGGAAGAGAGTGTTTTATAATTTTATATTTCAAATATAAAAGTTTTTTTAACACTCTATTGTGAATTTATAATTTCTGTTATAACACAAGCCTCCTTCCATCAACAATAGTTATTTACTAACCTTAAGAATATCTTTGTTGCCACTTGAGGACGGTTATAACACAAACCTCCTTCCATCTACAATAATTATTTATTAGCCTTAGGCATATCTCTGTTGCCACTTGAAGACGGATATAACACAAAGCTCCCTCCATTAACAATATTTATTTACTAGCCTTAAGAATATCTCTGTTGCCACTTGAGGACGGATATAACACAAAGCTTCCTCCATTAACAATATTTATTTACTAGCCATAGGCATTTCAGCTGCCACTTGAGGACAGTTATAACACGAACGTACTTCCATCCACAATAATTATTTACTAGCCTTAAGAATATCTCGGTTGCCACTTGAGGACGGTTATACCACGAACCTACCTCCATGCACAATAATTATTTACTAGCCTTAAGAATATCTCGGTTGCCATTTGAGGACGGTTATACCACGAACCTACCTCCATCCACAATAATTATTTACTAGCCTTAAGAATATCTCGGTTGCCACTTGAGGACGGTTATACCACGAACCTACCTCCATCCACAATAATTATTTATTAGCCTTAAGAATATCTCGGTTGCCACTTGAGGACGGTTATACCACGAACCTACCTCCATCCACAATAATTATTTATTAGCCTTAAGAATATCTCGGTTGCCACTTGAGGACGGTTATACCACGAACCTACCTCCATCCACAATAATTATTTACTAGCCTTAAGAATATCTCGGTTGCCACGTGAGGACGGTTATACCACGAACCTACCTCCATCCACAATAATTATTTATTAGCCTTAAGAATATCTCGATGGCCACTTGAGGACGGTTATACCACGAACCTACCTCCATCAACAATAATTATTTATTAGCCTTAAGAATATCTCGGTTGCCACCTGAGGACGGTTATACCACGAACCTACCTCCATCCACAATAATAATTTATTAGCCTTAAGAATATCTCGGTTGCCACTTGAGGACGGTTATACCACGAACCTACCTCCATCCACAATAATTATTTATTAGCCTTAAGAATATCTCGGTTGACACTTGAGGACGATTATACCACGAACCGACCTCCATCTACAATAATTATTTATTAGCCTTAAGAATATCTCGGTTGCCACTTGAGGACGGTTATACCACGAACCTACCTCCATCCACAATAATTATTTACTAGCCTTAAGAATATCTCGGTTGCCACTTGACGACGTTTATAACACGAACCTACTTCCATCCACAATAATTATTTAACTGCCTTAAGAATATCTCGGTTGCCACTTGAGGACGGTTATACCACGAGCCTACCTCCATCCACAATAATTATTTATTAGCCTTAGGAATATCTCGGTTGCCACTTGAGGACGGTTATACCACGAACCTACCTCCATCCACAATAATTATTTATTAGCCTTAAGAATATCTGGGTTGCCACTTGAGGACGGTTATACCACGAACCTACCTCCATCCACAATAATTATTTACTAGCCTTAGGAATATCTCGGTTGCCACTTAAAGACGGTTATAACACGAACCTACTTCCATCCACAATAATTATTTATTAGCCTTAAGAATATCTCGGTTGCCACTTGAGGACGGTTATACCACGAACCTATCTCCATCCACAATAATTATTTACTAGCATTAAGAATATCTCGGTTGCCACTTGAGGACGGTTATACCACGAACCTACCTCCATCCACAATAATTATTTATTAGCCTTAAGAATATCTCGGTTGCCACTTGAAGACGGATATAACACAAAGCTCCATCCATTAACAATATTTATTTACTAGACTTAAGAATATCTCTGTTGCCATTTGAGGACGGATATAACACAAAGCTCCCTCCATTAACAATATTTATTTACTAGCCATAGGCATTTCAGCTGCCATTTGAGGACAGTTATAACACTAACCTACTTCCATCCACAATAATTATTTACTAGCCTTACGAATATCTCGGTTGCCACTTGAGGACGGATATAACACAAAGCTTCCTCCATTAACAATATTTATTTACTAGCCATAGGCATTTCAGCTGCCATTTGAGGACAGTTATAACACGAACCTACTTCCATTCACATTAATTATTTACTAGCCTTAAGAATATCTCGGTTGCCACTTGAGGACGGTTATACCACGAACCTACCTCCATCCACAATAATTATTTATTAGCCTTAAGAATATCTCGGTTGCCACTTGAGGACGGTTACTCCACGAACCTACCTCCATCCACAATAATTATTTATTAGCCTTAAGGATATCTCGTGTGCCACTTGAGGACGGTTATACCACGAACCTACCTCCATCCACAATAATTATTTATTAGCCTTATGGATATCTCGTGTGCCACTTGAGGACGGTTATACCATGAACCTACCTCCATCCACAATAATTATTTATTAGCCTTAAGGATATCTCGTGTGCCACTTGAGGACGGTTATACCACGAACCTACCTCCATCCACAATAATTATTTATTAGCCTTAAGAATATCTCGGTTGCCCCTTGAGGACGGTTATACCACGAACCTACCTCCGTCCACAATAATTATTTATTAGCCTTGAGAATATCTCTGTTACCACTTGAGTACGGTTATAACACAAAGCTCCTTCCATCCACAATAACTATTTATTAACCTTAAGCATACCTCTGTAACTATTTGAGGACTGTTATAATACGAACCTTCTTCCATCCACAATAATTATTTATCAGCCTTAGGCATATCTCTGTTGCCACTTGAAGACGGATATAACACAAAGCTCCCTCCATTAACAATATTTATTTACTAGCCATAGGCATTTCAGCTGCCATTTGAGGACAGTTATAACACTAACCTACTTCCATCCACAATAATTATTTACTAGCCTTAAGAATATCTCGGTTGCCACTTGAGGACGGATATAACACAAAGCTCCCTCCATTAACAATATTTATTTACTAGCCATAGGCATTTCAGCTGCCATTTGAGGACAGCTATAACACGAACCTACTTCCATTCACATTAATTATTTACTAGCTTTAAGAATATCTCGGTTGCCACTTGAGGACGGTTATACCACGAACCTACCTCCATCCACAATAATTATTTATTAGCCTTAAGAATATCTCGGTTGCCACTTGAGGACGGTTATACCACGAACCTACTTCCATCCACAATAATTATTTATTAGCCTTAAGGATATCTCGTGTGCCACTTGAGGACGGTTATACCACGAACCTACCTCCATCCACAATAATTATTTATTAGCCTTAAGGATATCTCGTGTGCCACTTGAGGACGGTTATACCACGAACCTACCTCCATCCACAATAATTATTTATTAGCCTTAAGGATATCTCGTGTGCCACTTGAGGACGGTTATACCACGAACCTACCTCCATCCACAATAATTATTTATTAGCCTTAAGAATATCTCGGTTGCCCCTTGAGGACGGTTATACCACGAACCTACCTCCATCCACAATAATTATTTATTAGCCTTAAGAATATCTCGGTTGCCACTTGACGACGGTTATACCACGAACCTACCTCCATCCACAATAATTATTTATTAGCCTTAAGAATATCTCGGTTGCCACTTGAGCACGGTTATACCACGAACCTACCTCCATCCACAATAATTATTTACTAGCCTTAAGAATATCTCGGTTGCCACTTGAGGACGGTTATACCACGAACCTACCTCCATCCACAATAATTATTTATTAGCCTTAAGAATATCTCGGTTGCCACTTGAGGACGGTTATACCACGAACCTACCTCCATCAACATTAATTATTTATTAGCCTTAAGAATATCTCGGTTGCCACCTGAGGACGGTTATACCACGAACCTACCTCCATCCACAATAATAATTTATTAGCCTTAAGAATATCTCGGTTGCCACTTGAGGACGGTTATACCACGAACCTACCTCCATCCACAATAATTATTTATTAGCCTTAAGAATATCTCGGTTGACACTTGAGGACGATTATACCACGAACCGACCTCCATCTACAATAATTATTTATTAGCCTTAAGAATATCTCGGTTGCCACTTGAGGACGGTTATACCACAAACCTACCTCCATCCACAATAATTATTTACTAGCCTTAAGAATATCTCGGTTGCCACTTGACGACGTTTATAACACGAACCTACTTCCATCCACAATAATTATTTAACTGCCTTAAGAATATCTCGGTTGCCACTTGAGGACGGTTATACCACGAGCCTACCTCCATCCACAATAATTATTTATTAGCCTTAGGAATATCTCGGTTGCCACTTGAGGACGGTTATACCACGAACCTACCTCCATCCACAATAATTATTTATTAGCCTTAAGAATATCTCGGTTGCCACTTGAGAACGTTTATACCACGACCCTACCTCCATCCACAATAATTATTTACTAGCCTTAAGAATATCTCGGTTGCCACTTGAGGACGGTTATACCACGAAGCTACCTCCATCCACAATAAATATTTATTAGCCTTAAGAATATCTCGGTTGCCACTTCAGGTCGGTTATACCACGAACCTACCCCCATCCACAATAATTATTTATTAGCCTTAAGAATATCTCTGTTGCCACTTGAGGACGGTTATAAGATGAACCTACTTCCATCCACAATAACTATTTATTAACCTTAAGCATACCTCTGTAACTATTTGAGGACTGTTATAACACGAACCTTCTTCCATCAACAATAATTATTTATCAGCCTTAGGCATATCTCTGTTGCCACTTTAGGACGGATATAACACAAAGCTCCATCCATTAACAATATTTATTTACTAGCCTTAAGAATATCTCTGTTGCCATTTGAGGACGGATATAGCACAAAGCTCCCGCCATTAACAATATTTATTTACTAGCCATAGGCATTTCAGCTGCCATTTGAGGACAGTTATAACACTAACCTACTTCCATCCACAATAATTATTTACTAGCCTTAAGAATATCTCGGTTGCCACTTGAGGACGGATATAACACAAAGCTCCCTCCATTAACAATATTTATTTACTAGCCATAGGCATTTCAGCTGCCATTTGAGGACAGTTATAACACGAACCTACTTCCATTCACATTAATTATTTACTAGCCTTAAGAATATCTCGGTTGCCACTTGAGGACGGTTATACCACGAACCTACCTCCATCCACAATAATTATTTATTAGCCTTAAGAATATCTCGGTTGCCACTTGAGGACGGTTATACCACGAACCTACCTCCATCCACAATAATTTTTTACTAGCCTTAAGAATGTCTCGGTTGCCACTTGAAGACGGATATAACACAAAGCTCCCTCCATTAACAATATGTATTTACTAGCCTTAAGAATATCTCTGTTGCCACTAGAGGACGGATATAAAACAAAGCTCCCTCCATTAACAATATTTATTTACTAGCCATAGGAATTTCAGTTGCCATTTGAGGACAGTTATAACACGAACCTACTTCCATCCACAATAATTATTTACTAGCCTTAAGAATATCTCGGTTGCCACTTGAGGACGGTTATACCACGAACCTACCTCCATCCACAATAATTATTTACTAGCCTTAAGAATATCTCGGTTGCCACTTGAGGACGGTTATACCACGAACCTACCTCCATCCACAATAATTATTTATTAGCCTTAAGAATATCTCGGTTGCCACTTGAGGACGGTTATACCACGAACCTACCTCCATCCACAATAATTATTTATTAGCCTTGAGAATATCTCTGTTACCACTTGAGTACGGTTACAACACAAAGCTCCTTCCATCCACAATAACTATTTATTAACCTTAAGCATACCTCTGTAACTATTTGAGGACTGTTATAATACGAACCTTCTTCCATCCACAATAATTATTTATCAGCCTTAGGCATATCTCTGTTGCCACTTGAAGACGGATATAACACAAAACTCCATCCATTAACATTATTTATTTACTAGCCTTAAGAATATCTCTGTTGCCATTTGAGGCCGGATATAACACAAAGCTCCCTCCATTAACAATATTTATTTACTAGCCATAGGCATTTCAGCTGCCATTTGAGGACAGTTATAACACTAACCTACTTCCATCCACAATAATTATTTACTAGCCTTAAGAATATCTCGGTTGCCACTTGAGCACGGATATAACACAAAGCTCCCTCCATTAACAATATTTATTTACTAGCCATAGGCATTTCAGCTGCCATTTGAGGACAGTTATAACACGAACCTACTTCCATTCACATTAATTATTTACTAGCCTTAAGAATATCTCGGTTGCCACTTGAGGACGGTTATACCACGAACCTACCTCCATCCACAATAATTATTTATTAGCCTTAAGAATATCTCGGTTGCCACTTGAGGACGGTTATACCACGAACCTACCTCCATCCACAATAATTATTTATTAGCCTTAAGGATATCTCGTGTGCCACTTGAGGACGGTTATACCACGAACCTACCTCCATCCACAATAATTATTTATTAGCCTTAAGGATATCTCGTGTGCCACTTGAGGACGGTTATACCACGATCCTACCTCCATCCACAATAATTATTTATTAGCCTTGAGAATATCTCGGTTGCCACTTGAGGACGGTTATACCACGAACCTACTTCCATCCACAATAATTAATTACTAGCCTTAAGAATATCTCAGTTGCCACTTGAGGACGGTTATACCAAGACCTACCTCCATCCACAATAATTATTTACCAGCCTTAAGAATATCTCGGTTGCCACTTGAGAACGGTTATAACACGAACCTACTTCCATCCACAATAATTAATTACTAGCCTTAAGAATATCTCGGTTGCCACTTGAGGACGGTTATACCAAAACCGACCTCCATCCACAATAATTATTTATTAGCCTTGAGAATATCTCGGTTGCCACTTGAGGACGGTTATACCACGAACCTACCTCCATCCACAATAATTATTTACTAGCCTTAAGAATATCTCGGTTGCCACTTGACGACGTTTATAACACGAACCTACTTCCATCCACAATAATAATTTATTAGCCTTAAGAATATCTCGGTTGCCACTTGAGGACGGTTATACCACGAACCTACCTCCATCCACAATAATTATTTATTAGCCTTAAGAATATCTCGGTTGACACTTGAGGACGATTATACCACGAACCGACCTCCATCTACAATAATTATTTATTAGCCTTAAGAATATCTCGGTTGCCACTTGAGGACGGTTATACCACGAACCTACCTCCATCCACAATAATTATTTACTAGCCTTAAGATTATCTCGGTTGCCACTTGACGACGTTTATAACACGAACCTACTTCCATCCACAATAATTATTTAACTGCCTTAAGAATATCTCGGTTGCCACTTGAGGACGGTTATACCACGAGCCTACCTCCATCCACAATAATTATTTATTAGCCTTAAGAATATCTCGGTTGACACTTGAGGACGGTTATACCACGAACCTACCTCCATCCACAATAATTATTTATTAGCCTTAAGAATATCTGGGTTGCCACTTGAGGACGGTTATACCACGAACCTACCTCCATCCACAATAATTATTTACTAGCCTTAGGAATATCTCGGTTGCCACTTAAAGACGGTTATAACACGAACCTACTTCCATCCACAATAAAGTTTTATTAGCCTTAAGAATATCTCGGTTGCCACTTGAGGACGGTTATACCACGAACCTATCTCCATCCACAATAATTATTTACTAGCATTAAGAATATCTCGGTTGCCACTTGAGGACGGTTATACCACGAACCTACCTCCATCCACAATAATTATTTATTAGCCTTAAGAATATCTCGGTTGCCACTTGAAGACGGATATAACACAAAGCTCCATCCATTAACAATATTTATTTACTAGACTTAAGAATATCTCTGTTGCCATTTGAGGACGGATATAACACAAAGCTCCCTCCATTAACAATATTTATTTACTAGCCATAGGCATTTCAGCTGCCATTTGAGGACAGTTATAACACTAACCTACTTCCATCCACAATAATTATTTACTAGCCTTACGAATATCTCGGTTGCCACTTGAGGACGGATATAACACAAAGCTTCCTCCATTAACAATATTTATTTACTAGCCATAGGCATTTCAGCTGCCATTTGAGGACAGTTATAACACGAACCTACTTCCATTCACATTAATTATTTACTAGCCTTAAGAATAACTCGGTTGCCACTTGAGGACGGTTATACCACGAACCTACCTCCATCCACAATAATTATTTATTAGCCTTAAGAATATCTCGGTTGCCACTTGAGGACGGTTATACCACGAACCTACCTCCATCCACAATAATTATTTATTAGCCTTAAGGATATCTCGTGTGAAACTTGAGGACGGTTATACCACGAACCTACCTCCATCCACAATAATTATTTATTAGCCTTAAGAATATCTCGGTTGCCCCTTGAGGACGGTTATACCACGAACCTACCTCCGTCCACAATAATTATTTATTAGCCTTGAGAATATCTCTGTTACCACTTGAGTACGGTTATAACACAAAGCTCCTTCCATCCACAATAACTATTTATTAACCTTAAGCATACCTCTGTAACTATTTGAGGACTGTTATAATACGAACCTACTTCCATCCACAATAATTATTTACTAGAATTAAGAATATCTCGGTTGCCACTTGAGGACGGATATAACACAAAGCTCCCTCCATTAACAATATTTATTTACTAGCCATAGGCATTTCAGCTGCCATTTGAGGACAGCTATAACACGAACCTACTTCCATTCACATTAATTATTTACTAGCCTTAAGAATATCTCGGTTGCCACTTGAGGAAGGTTATACCACGAACCTACCTCCATCCACAATAATTATTTATTAGCCTTAAGAATATCTCGGTTGCCACTTGAGGACGGTTATACCACGAACCTACCTCCATCCACAATAATTATTTATTAGCCTTAAGGATATCTCGTGTGCCACTTGAGGACGGTTATACCACGAACCTACCTCCATCCACAATAATTATTTATTAGCCTTAAGGATATCTCGTGTGCCACTTGAGGACGGTTATACAAAACCTACCTCCATCCACAATAATTATTTATTAGCCTTAAGGATATCTCGTGTGCCACTTGAGGACGGTTATACCACGAACCTACCTCCATCCACAATAATTATTTATTAGCCTTAAGAATATCTCGGTTGCCCCTTGAGGACGGTTATACCACGAACCTACCTCCATCCACAATAATTATTTATTAGCCTTAAGAATATCTCGGTTGCCACTTGACGACGGTTATACCACGAACCTACCTCCATCCACAATAATTATTTATTAGCCTTAAGAATATCTCGGTTGCCACTTGAGCACGGTTATACCACGAACCTACCTCCATCCACAATAATTATTTACTAGCCTTAAGAATATCTCGGTTGCCACTTGAGGACGGTTATACCACGAACCTACCTCCATCCACAATAATTATTTATTAGCCTTAAGAATATCTCGGTTGCCACTTGAGGACGGTTATACCACGAACCTACCTCCATCAACAATAATTATTTATTAGCCTTAAGAATATCTCGGTTGCCACCTGAGGACGGTTATACCACGAACCTACCTCCATCCACAATAATAATTTATTAGCCTTAAGAATATCTCGGTTGCCACTTGAGGACGGTTATACCACGAACCTACCTCCATCCACAATAATTATTTATTAGCCTTAAGAATATCTCGGTTGACACTTGAGGACGATTATACCACGAACCGACCTCCATCTACAATAATTATTTATTAGCCTTAAGAATATATCGGTTGCCACTTGAGGACGGTTATACCACGAACCTACCTCCATCCACAATAATTATTTACTAGCCTTAAGAATATCTCGGTTGCCACTTGACGACGTTTATAACACGAACCTACTTCCATCCACAATAATTATTTAACTGTATTAAGAATATCTCGGTTGCCACTTGAGGACGGTTATACCACGAGCCTACCTCCATCCACAATAATTATTTATTAGCCTTAGGAATATCTCGGTTGCCACTTGAGGACGGTTATACCACGAACCTACCTCCATCCACAATAATTATTTATTAGCCTTAAGAATATCTCGGTTGCCACTTGAGAACGTTTATACCACGACCCTACCTCCATCCACAATAATTATTTACTAGCCTTAAGAATATCTCGGTTGCCACTTGAGGACGGTTATACCACGAAGCTACCTCCATCCACAATAAATATTTATTAGCCTTAAGAATATCTCGGTTGCCACTTCAGGTCGGTTATACCACGAACCTACCCCCATCCACAATAATTATTTATTAGCCTTAAGAATATCTCTGTTGCCACTTGAGGTCGGTTATAAGATGAACCTACTTCCATCCACAATAACTATTTATTAACCTTAAGCATACCTCTGTAACTATTTGAGGACTGTTATAACACGAACCTTCTTCCATCAACAATAATTATTTATCAGCCTTAGGCATATCTCTGTTGCCACTTTAGGACGGATATAACACAAAGCTCCATCCATTAACAATATTTATTTACTAGCCTTAAGAATATCTCTGTTGCCATTTGAGGACGGATATAGCACAAAGCTCCCTCCATTAACAATATTTATTTACTAGCCATAGGCATTTCAGCTGCCATTTGAGGACAGTTATAACACTAACCTACTTCCATCCACAATAATTATTTACTAGCCTTAAGAATATCTCGGTTGCCACTTGAGGACGGATATAACACAAAGCTCACTCCATTAACAATATTTATTTACTAGCCATAGGCATTTCAGCTGCCATTTGAGGACAGTTATAACACGAACCTACTTCCATTCACATTAATTATTTACTAGCCTTAAGAATATCTCGGTTGCCACTTGAGGACGGTTATACCACGAACCTACCTCCATCCACAATAATTATTTATTAGCCTTAAGAATATCTCGGTTGCCACTTGAGGACGGTTATACCACGAACCTACCTCCATCCACAATAATTATTTACTAGCCTTAAGAATGTCTCGGTTGCCACTTGAAGACGGATATAACACAAAGCTCCCTCCATTAACAATATGTATTTACTAGCCTTAAGAATATCTCTGTTGCCACTAGAGGACGGATATAACACAAAGCTCCCTCCATTAACAATATTTATTTACTAGCCATAGGAATTTCAGTTGTCATTTGAGGACAGTTATAACACGAACCTACTTCCATCCACAATAATTATTTACTAGCCTTAAGAATATCTCGGTTGCCACTTGAGGACGGTTATACCACGAACCTACCTCCATCCACAATAATTATTTACTAGCCTTAAGAATATCTCGGTTGCCACTTGAGGACGGTTATACCACGAACCTACCTCCATCCACAATAATTATTTATTAGCCTTAAGAATATCTCGGTTGCCACTTGAGGACGGTTATACCACGAACCTACCTCCATCCACAATAATTATTTATTAGCCTTGAGAATATCTCTGTTACCACTTGAGTACGGTTACAACACAAAGCTCCTTCCATCCACAATAACTATTTATTAACCTTAAGCATACCTCTGTAACTATTTGAGGACTGTTATAATACGAACCTTCTTCCATCCACAATAATTATTTATCAGCCTTAGGCATATCTCTGTTGCCACTTGAAGACGGATATAACACAAAGCTCCCTCCATTAACAATATTTATTTACTAGCCATAGGCATTACAGCTGCCATTTGAGGACAGTTATAACACTAACCTACTTCCATCCACAATAATTATTTACTAGCCTTAAGAATATCTCGGTTGCCACTTGAGGACGGATATAACACAAAGCTCCCTCCATTAACAATATTTATTTACTAGCCATAGGCATTTTAGCTGCCATTTGAGGACAGTTATAACACGAACCTACTTCCATTCACATTAATTATTTACTAGCCTTAAGAATATCTCGGTTGCCACTTGAGGACGGTTATACCACGAACCTACCTCCATCCACAATAATTATTTATTAGCCTTAAGAATATCTCGGTTGCCACTTGAGGACGGTTATACCACGAACCTACCTCCATCCACAATAATTATTTATTAGCCTTAAGGATATCTCGTGTGCCACTTGAGGACGGTTATACCACGAACCTACCTCCATCCACAATAATTATTTATTAGCCTTAAGGATATCTCGTGTGCCACTTGAGGACGGTTATACCACGATCCTACCTCCATCCACAATAATTATTTATTAGCCTTGAGAATATCTCGGTTGCCACTTGAGGACGGTTATACCACGAACCTACTTCCATCCACAATAATTAATTACTAGCCTTAAGAATATCTCAGTTGCCACTTGAGGACGGTTATACCAAGACCTACCTCCATCCACAATAATTATTTACCAGCCTTAAGAATATCTCGGTTGCCACTTGAGGACGGTTATAACACGAACCTACTTCCATCCACAATAATTAATTACTAGCCTTAAGAATATCTCGGTTGCCACTTGAGGACGGTTATACCAAAACCGACCTCCATCCACAATAATTATTTATTAGCCTTGAGAATATCTCGGTTGCCACTTGAGGACGGTTATACCACGAACCGACCTCCATCCACAATAATTATTTATTAGCCTTAAGAATATCTCTGTTGCCACTTGAGGACGGTTATACCAAAACCTACCTCATCCACAATAATTATTTACTAGCCTTAAGAATATCTCGGTTGCCACTTGAGGACGGTTATAACACGAACCTACTTCCATCCATAATAATTATTTACTAGCCTTAAGAATATCTCGGTTGCCACTTCTGGACGGTTATAACACAAAACTCCTTCCATCAACAATAATTATTTATTAGTATTAAGCATATTTCTGTTGCCACTTGAGGACGGTTATAACACGAACCTACTTCCATCCACAATTATTATTTACTAGCCTTAAGAATATCTCGTTTGCCACTTGAGGACGGTTATAACACGAACCTACTTCCATCCACAATAATTATTTATTAGCCTTGAGAATATCTCTGTTACCACTTGAGTACGGTTATAACACAAAGCTCCTTCCATCCACAATAACTATTTATTTACCTTAAGAATATCTCTGTTGCCACTTGAGGACGGTTATAAGATGAACCTACTTCCATCCACAATAACTATTTATTAACCTTAAGCATACCTCTGTAACTATTTGAGGACTGTTATAACACGAACCTTCTTCCATCAACAATAATTATTTATCAGCCTTAGGCATATCTCTGTTGCCACTTTAGGACGGTTATAACACAAAGCTCCTTCCATCCACAATAATTATTTATTAGTCTTAAGCATATTTCTGTTGCCACTTGAGGACGGTTATAACACGAACCTCTTTCCATCCACAATAACTATTTATTTACCTTAAGCGTATCTCTGTTGCCACTTGAGGACGGTTATAACACAAAGCTTTTTCCATCAACAATAATTATTTATTAGCGTTAAGAATATCTCTGTTTGCACTTGAGGACGGTTATAACACGAACCTCCTTCCACACACATTAATTATTTGTTAGGTTTAAGCATATCTCGGTTGCCAGTTGAGGACGGTTACTTTGCAACCGGAATATGGAGAGGGTTAATCAAAATCGGACTGTGGTTAAAATGTGTATTGTGTTGTTTAATATTTCAAATATCCTTCCGAAAAGTTTGTTGGTTGATTATTTCATTAAGTTTATCAAAGTAGGTCAACTAACTCATTACAAGCAGGATAAGAACTTTGCTGGATCATAATCAATATCAATTTACAATACTTGTATAATTCTATCATCAATACCTGGCTACGAAGCTATATTAGGTACCCTTATGAAAAATAAATACAGACAGCATATGTGGAAATTAATGTTTATATTAAACAACTTATTCTTATTTTAAACAAAATAAACAGCTACATCCCTAGACAGAACACATTGGTTATGTGATAATTAGTATATAATTTTGATCTTACTCCATTTATATTGTAATATATTTATTGAAAGTTGATATATGAAGTTATCTTCTAAAAAAAGTCTTCACCCATCTATGAACACTTTACTTATTGATTTCATTCGTAGTAAAGTCTGATTTCATCTTTAATTGTCTAATCGCAACTACTAAAGTATTTTTCCGTATCATTTATGGGTTTCCAAATACGTTTTATATTTTAAACAATTTTCAAAACAGTTATTTCTTGGAACCACGCATTCCCAATATCCCATACTATCTCACACATTCCCCACTAAACAGCATATCTCTACTTGGCCTCGGTTCTTACTAATAAATTCTTTGTCTTTGATTTTAATTTTCTGTTCAAAACCTGTAGATTGAGTCTATTTTACAAGAGAGTTTTAAACAATATGTCTGTTTCTTTCATACCTGGGGATTAAAAAACCAAAACTGTAAGGTTATAAGAGATTATAAAAAATAACAAATTATAAGAAAATTTAAAAAATCATGAGAGAATGAGAATCTATAGGCAATTATACGAAAATAAGAAGCTATAAGCAAATAAAAGATTATAAAAAAAAGATAAATTATAAAAATTTTAAAAAATTTAAAAAACAAGTAACTATAAGAAAGTAGGTAATTATAAGAAAATAGGTTTTAACAACTATTGTGTCATTGCTCAATTTATATTTACCTTACTGCATTTCAGTAATGTTATCTTTATTCCTGCCTATGCCTATATTAAAATTATATTCATAACATTTATTGAACTAAAACATCATACAATTTAAAATTGTGAAAAGAATGAATTATTTTTTAAAAAACAGTGAATATTTTTAACACCAAATAAGGTAGGAGTGTAAAGGCTAAAAGGCACCCTACAGGAAAGTAGCTGCATGCATTGATATTTTACTGAGAAAATAAATCCTTGTTTGCATTTGTAATTTCCAACTCCCCTTCAATTTATCTTTGTATTTTAATACCTTCAAAAATACCCCATTTAAAGGTCTGAATACCCTCCCCTCTTTACACATTTCCTCTCGTTTCCTATTTGTTTTATAAATGAAGTGTCAACGAACTCGGGCTTAAGTTCAATGTAAACGGAAGTTATGGACGCGAACGATATTAAAGGTCGTTCGAGCATCATTTAATGCAGACTTTAACTCCAACATATTCAGTAAACATTAATTTTATAAGAGTTTCAACACGTTTTCTACACAAAAATGTTTAGATGTAAACGTCTACTGATCTATTACAATAAGCACTTCGTGTGGTGGGTAAACATAACCTATGATTTAACAGAAGGTAGGTTTATCTTAGAAATGCCAGATTGAGTAATAGAACACGAGAACGACTGGCACTGTGCTTCAGAATACTTTACGCGTTTCTTTCACCTAAAATGTTAAAGTAAATATAAAGCAATTTGGCTCATTCAGAACATTATAAAACCAGTTACGAGTTTTTAATTTCTAGACAAAAAATATATTACTATTAGATGCAGGCCTACTGTTACTATTGAAATAATATCTTTACTATTATTATTATCTTTTTTTATTCAAATACATTGTATTATCTTTACAATATAATTTAATCTTAAAATGAGTAACAATATATTAGAACATATAAATGCTAAAGAATACTAATATTTAGTAGAACTGTTTTATTAAAGTTTACTCAAATATACCCGGATTAAATATATTTACTGATAACTTTTAAGAATAATATTGCTCTTACGAGAGTAATATAATTAAGAATAAATAATCAGGACTCTGACAAACAGCATAGGACACTAAAAGAACTAGTAAATTAAAATCAAATTTTCCATCGACGTTTCAAACATTTTCTATTTTTCTTGTGGTCATTGTCAACTCTAAACGTTAGTAAAATAATAAAATCACGAACCCATATTAAGCACAATAACCCATAATAATTTGGGTTATTATAATATATTAATAATAATTATAAGGTAATAAAAATTAACATTATTAAAAATGAATTATTACTTACTATGGAACACAAAAATAATATAACGAAGTTAAACTGAATGAACCAACAGACATCAGATGCAGACGACATACTTTTCAAAAACATCATTTACGCGGCACAAGAAGAAAGATATATGACGTTAAAATAAATACAAACTTCACGAACCGAACGACACCAGTAAAATAGAGATGATTAATTCCAGTGATTCTACAAGTGACCGAAAAGTGCCTCATCACATAAGGTAAAAATAATTGCACTTTGTGCAAGTGGTGGAATAATTTTTTTATAATTAACAATAATAACTTTATAAAGTCAGTGAAATGGAAAAATAATGGGCAACGTGAAATATCACGATATATATATATACTCGCTCTTCAACTGTTGTTGGGTTCACCTCGTCAATGCTAGATGAGATTCTAGCGAAACATCGGAACTGCGATTTTTTGTACTCCAGATTAAACTATTCTTCATATATATTACTGTATTAGATGTAATTAAAGATATTTAGAAAAAAATTGAGTTTCATTAGCTTTTAATATGAAATATATAATTAAATTGAAGATAGTAATTTAAAGTAGCACTGTATAAACTATATTGTTATTTGAATCGTCACATGGTAAAATACAAATTATTATGTACATTTAGAACTGCATTTTGTTTAAAGACCCCGTTTTTCAAAAATAATATATATATTACTTTTAATGACCTAATTATTATTGAAAATAAGGAACTAGTTACATAGTGTAATAGTTTTCTAACATTAGCCTAATCTTTTCTTAGTATTAGATCAGTATTAGCTCAGTATAACAAATAGTCGATCAACGACTTAGTTTTCATGTGACGAATATTTGTTTTATTGAGAACTTATGTGTCCAAATTAATCTTAAGAATATCTAGCTTCTTTTTTCTTTTTTTTAATAAGATATATTAACCTTATCAAAGGCATATATAGCTATTGATAAGTCCTATCAAAGAAGCTTCGACCATTATCGCCGCCAAAGAATATGTGAAGATTGTCACTATAATTAGGATAGCGTATAGCATATAGGAATAGCTTTAGGTATAGCATATAGGACATAACGTTATTCCGAGAATAGGGTTCCGTATCTGTAGGAGACCAATTCTTTATCGAAAATATAAATATTGGATCTGTATTAAAAATAATATAGCATAACAAGTTACAATAATCTCCGTCTATGAGGATTGTACTTCAAATTTATTTCAATTTAACTTTAAATAAACTCTTGATTTTTGCTACATCTAAATGTAATCTTGTAGAATCGCGAGGGTTTTGGTTGAGTGTGACGTAACAAGGATAAGCCCTCGCTCATGTACGCTACATTTGGGTCAAGCTGTGTTTACATTTCAAAGTTATCCGTAGTGAAGGAATTACGTCGGTGCAGCCTCACGTTCACAGACAGAAGTACGTTGGCAAATCCTTTGCAAACCTACTGCTATTTCTTGCAAAGCAAGACAATCTCTTATGACATTATGTAATTGTTTGGTTCTTAGATGTGACTGACTTAGAATTTACTATTGCCGTTAGAATAGGTGACGAATGACTAAAATTAGTTTTACTTTATTCAAAACTATCGCTTAGATATTAGCAGTTCGACCCCCTTTAAACAACTGCGCCCAAGAACAAAAATTCACAAACAGTTAGCGTCGATAGAATCGAACCTACAAAATGAACGAAATACAGTTCTTGGTGAAGTATAAAATCTCCTACAGCAAGTGACTTCTGTAACTATGGTGATAGGTGCATTATAGATTGTGTCTTTCAAATGCGATAAGCACTTTGTATGATAAGTAGCTTGGGACTGTTGATAACGACATTATTAGAAGCGACAATGAAGACTGATGAAGAATTAAGGAATAAAGGTTTTTTGCCTTAAGGACTTCAACGCTATGAACGTGTTGCCGCGAAAATATACAAGCTTATGTTTAAAATAACATTGGTAGTCTTGGGACAGCAAAAGTATATCATTACTACTTTTTAAGAGAACTCGATGGGACCTCACAGGTGTTGATAACTTATCTGTTGTCTTTGTACTCTCTTCCCATCACTACCACAGGATTTGCTCAGAGAATACCTACTGCTTTACTGTAGCTAAGTATCCACCATATGCTCCTGATGCTCCATGATCTTCTATGGTATACATACCGCACTGCCAAACCACTTAGTTCTGACGGTTCATAAGGCAGGGCACTTACAGAATTTGGATTGAGTTTTTCTCTTGATCCTCGTCACACCTCACGCACTGTGTGGACCTAGGTCTTCCAATTTTGTATAGACATCTTCAAAGATTTCTTAAGACCATTGCCACCATAGTTTTGAGTTGAAATCTAGTTGGAGAGAGTTCTTTGCACCAAAATTTTATAAAGTATCGTCACAGGATCTAATGCTTACCACAACACAAGGTTGCATACCATTATTTCTTGTACAATCTGTCAATATGTGCAGCAATCCTGTTAAATTGCGTCTCTTTTAAGACGTCATACCTACTGCTATCAGCAACGGGTCTTAAGCACGATACTATTGCTTGCCTTAGGCATCCTCGTTCTCATTGCCTATATAGCCAGGATAATTTGGAATTAGAGTTAAGTTGAGGGAATTTTATTTACCTAGCTCCGATAAAGCAGCTACATTCTCCACCATCAGCTTATTATAGGTCGTGCAACCCTGGCCAAAAGCCTTCAGATCTGCCTGATTTTTCAATGCATATCTAAATAACTACCTGTCTCCCAATATCAGACACAATTTAGTTGTTACGTTGTTTTCTTTGCCTCCAACTTAATGTGCATCGCCTGTGGTGGAAAACCCAACATAACTCTCATAGATGCTCCTCCTCGTGACTGTTATGCCTGTAAGAAAGAACCCTTGCACCCGGAAACAGTTTTATCCTTTCTTGTGCTTCACCAGACACGTAAGTCAAAGGTTAACATAAGCAAATGATAGCATAATAAACCCAACTCCTCTAAAGAGGATCCAACCCCCAATTCATGTACATATTTCCCCTCTGCATAGCCTTACCTTGTCTATGGCTTTTTTAATTTATGTCAGAGTAATTTACTACCCAGAAGAACAGTAATCACGTCCCTTAGGTAAGTATTTCTGAACTAGGTGACAAATTCTTCTGTAGGAATGTCCATAATTAGGTCAATGACAATTACTAACTACATTCCTGAAAGTCATTAGTACTTTAATGTTGTTGGTGGAGACTGCAGAGAAAGACGGACCTTTTGACCCAGCAGGTCTAAATGCTAGCCTATTTTTCCCGACACCGGGCCTCGGAGTATGTCCAAGACTATTTTCCTTCCTTTTTCTATACCCTTCTTGCCGTTCTGCCATCCCCCTATCCACACGTTTGACGAAGACAGCCTGACGGGCTTTAGCCCCTTGTCTCAGTCAATCCTTTCTACCTCCTACGTGTGTGATTTCTCGAAGTAGGTAGGCGAGCCACATTATTTGCCGGTTTTTCGACCTACTACCTTGGCAACTCGTGCCCCGTCTATCTTCAGATAAGCGGAAGAAGCGTCCCTTAATGTAGAACCATTGGTAGGTATTAATCCCTGGCTGGTTATGTTAACTATATTTTGTTTACCACGTGCCAAGATTGTTACCACGAACAGCTAGTAAAATAAAGTTCCACGATCGCACAGCTCAGCGTACTGCTTTAAGGCTACGTAAAATAGGCATGGATAGTTCCGCCAAAGATCCTTTTTACACGTAGGACCACGAGTCTGTGTAACCGCAGATCACATGACTCTTTCAGATCGGGAGTGTATATACCCATCCACACCACTTCTTTAGATATAATGCTGCTTTTTGGTCGCAATGCAGCGGAGGGAGGGCAGGGCGGTAGCCGGGATGTAAAGAAACATCCTTCACGGGCTGCCAACATACATTCAATTACTAGGGCATCCCGTTTATAAGGAGCCACATTCTTATAGCTTGCCCCATTCTTCCCCGGCTCGCAGAATAAACCTATTAATCACAACAAGATTCTACATCAAGAAGAGGTGGATAAATATAACTGCAATAAAAACGTTCAACTTAATTGTTAGATATAACTTGATCATTTACATAGTAAGTAAATTAGATAACCAAGTTTTACTTTTACCCTATCAGGAAATATAATCGTAATATAAATTACTGCTAGTTTACATTTGAGAAAGTGAAATTACCTATGAATTATGAACAAATGTTACATGGCTTTATGATTAATTTAATAAAATCTTAGGTGTTTCTGAGTATATAGGAAATGACAGTTGAGATGATTTAAAATTAACCTCCAAATAAACTCTAATTGATGATGAAAACAGTTGTTAGCGTTAACTTATGACCAAATTTCATTTTTATGATTTGTCTATGCAATATGGTAGTGAGAATAATAACATCACACTTATTTATATAAGTTAGACATACTGTGTGTAGAGGGAAGTGGTTACGTAGTCCCGTAAAAATACCACGTTTTTCTGAGTCACTCCCGTTTAAAGTTTTTAATAATCTGTGCTTTTCAATATACTTGTGTATAATTTTAATGTAATTTATCAGCTGTAGCCATTGTACCATGAAAGGGTATGGTAACTCCCTTAATCGTTTGTTAAAGTGCAAGCTCCCAAAGGTGAATGGCACTGTCTACTCCTGATATGTTCGCATGGTTTTATATGTGTGTAGAAAATTTAGCGCAGTTTCTTCAGACAGTAGTGTGTGTCGTGTCGTAAGCGTGACGGAGTATACCGGAAGCGGGGCAGTGTACTGTGAAAGTTGTGGCAGTCTACCAAAACACGCGTGTCATACAACCGAGGGGGATCGTAAGTCAAAATCTGGACACATGAACACGGCCTTATTCATGTAGGTCTTTAGCATAGGTCGATATATATCAAACTGACTGGTAGAATAACAACCGGCCTGTGTTTGACAAGTCTGGGGCCATCCAATTTGAAGAATTAAAATGTGTTATAGATACGGATCAAGAATTGTATTATTTTATAAATTTGCATGAATTTAAACAATTGCCTGTGTTTTAGAAACTATACTTGAAGGGAAACGTAGTCATAGAAATTTCGTTTAAAAAATCTGGATAACACCAATAAATGCACCACGTAGAGAAGTTATTTTAAAATAATATGACTGTTTCTCTTATTTAGAGATAAAACGTGGAACATTGGAGTGAATGAGAAGAGAAACGTTTTCTACGATCTATTTTATCACATTTGAAAACCTAAGTGGAAGAGCTCATACTGTTGGTATATACAAAGTATGAGAGCTATATAAAGATTCAGTGTAACGGTATAAAGCAACTGTGGCGTAATGTTTAATTTAAATAAATGAAACCTCTATACCACAAATAACGTTTTGTTATTGTATACCTCTGAAAATGATTGCTATGCAATTGAAATTTACGTAAGATTTTAAATAAGGGAAAGAGTTATTTGTGGTATACTGGTTTCATTTATTTAAAATAAAGATTCATGTTTTATTAATCATAGATCGGGCTGTGTGGTAGTGCAATTAGGAACTGTTATTAATAGTAATCTTTAACAACGTGCGTAATGCACAAAGTTATTTGTGGTATCCAGGTTTCATTTATTTAAAATAAATATTCAGGGTTTATATTTCACCATAGATCGAGCTGTGTGATAGTACAGTTAAGAACTGTCATTATTAGTAATCTTTAACAACCTAGGAAATTATTCTAGGAATTCTAAAATTGCATCTCTTCCTCATTCCCGATTTTTATACCTTTTCTTCTGAATTCAAATCTAAATCGAATTCATTGATAAAATTTCACTTCCATATCAGATATTATTTTAAATAATTTTACAATTACTTAAAAGATCAAATTCTTCATTGATTATCCATTTCTCACTGTCCAGGAACTAATCCTTTAAATATTGTATGGCAACCGAATGTTGGGGTGAACGCAACCCCAGTTATTCACTCTATAAATTTTATTCAGCCCAATCGAGTTACATAAAGTTAAAGAAATACTAGATCGCATAAACTCCGTATGTACGTAAAGCGGGGGGGAGCTGATAAATGGGCCACAATTTTACAAGCCGCCTGGGAAATCTGGGCGCCACTAGCAAATCGCAACATGGTCAGCAACGCGCAAGCGCGCACCATATTCACTGCGTTTCAACTAATCTGATTTTTTGACAAGAAATATATATTCCGGCTGTCACAGCTTGTTATTTATGTGGGAAGGATATTTATAGGAATAGAGAGTTGTGGTTGTGATAGAAACCGATCGGTATTTGCCGATAGCCAAATTTTAATAGACAGTTTTAAATTCTTGTTTTTTTCAAGTTAAATGATAGTAGCTTGTAATAATTATTTGAAATTCTGCAAAATAAAAACACACTAGATAAAAGCTTGTGTGCATGCATAAAAATGTACGCCTAGGTTAATTACTGTGCATGATCAGTTTGTACGAATAGTGATTGAAAAATAGAAAATTACTTAGTCTAAAAGAGTCACGTCATATTTTTTTTTTTTTTTTTGAATGTTAATGACACTATTTGATCGGCACAATGACTTTTTAATTAATATGTATTGGGACCTATTTGTACCCACCAGTAAATGATCCCGTTTTACTCATCTAGAGAATTTTATCAATACATCCAATGAAGAAGCAATCGTACAGAAAAAATCTTTTCCTACAAATGTTGTTGTGTTGTTTTCATTAACTATATCACTTTAAATATATTTATTATTTTACTTTTTTAATTTATTATTTAGTCTATATTCTTTAATCTGCTAATATTTATCTATATCCGCACAATATTTGATGTGTTCCAGTTTAATGATAAATCATAGACCAATTCTTGTTAACACAAATACACTCTACATTTCGATTTTGTATCTGAAAATTATTTTAAAGAGTTGACAGTTTATTAATTTAATATTGAGCCATAATTTACAGTTTTTATATTCATAAACAATTATTTTACCATCTATAAAATCAAATATTTACCTTATATTTAATAAATGTTAGAATTTACAAGATTACACTTATAGCTACATCAAGTTAATAAAATTCCACTTAATATTAAATTAATAAATGTTCAGCTCTTGAAAAGGATTTTCGGTTAGAAAAATCTGTAGAGTGTATTTGTATTAACTTGAATTGGTCTGTGATATGTCAATAAACTTGAATATACTAAATTAACAGACGTTAAATAAAGTTAATGCAATACAATATTTTTGATAAAGACAATATTTTGTAGATAATTGTGACTTTTGTTATTCTTTTTAAAAAATCATTCATTTTATTCGGTAATGAAATTTTTTAAAATAAAATACACACTTTTGGAACGATTTCTCTTGCATAATACAAGCATTAGTTATAAATGTAATAGAAATATTTCTCTTTAAATAATACTTTTATTCAATACAAAATTTTAAAAATATTTACTATATTTATAAACATTCTATACCATACGTTTAATCCTCATACTTAATATGGATGTTAATAAATATTTTACATTGTTAATTATCAACAAATCTATTAAATTATTGCACAATGCTTGTTAAGTATTTGACCTTGAAACAAACTTTAAACTAATCCCTCTCCCAAATCCCTCCTCTTCGTGTCAACAATGATACACTCCTCCCAATTGTTGTAGAAAATAAAAGTCTTAGATTAAATGGTTTAGTGAACTAGTGAGCTGACTCGTAGACTTCTATCGGTCGGTGTTCATGTGACGTAAAGTATCAGGCGAGAATTTTTAAGAATGTCTGTCTTTTTATGTTTCAAAGGTAAGATGTTACATATAGCATGTAGATGCTAGGTAGTGTAGTAGGTAGTGTATTAAACCATTATCCTAATGCTTCGGGGTTCTATTCCCGTTAGCGTCAAAGAATGTTTAAGAACTTGAGTCGGCTCGGGCCTTTACGAGTAAATTGAGTATCTTTGGTTCGATAATACTGATACGTAACGCTAGCCTAATGTGACATAAAATTGAGTACCTTTGGCTCGGTAATACTGATACGTAACGCTAGCCTAATGTATTCCGTGTATACCTATGCCGTGAGTAGTGTAGCGATGCGGCTCATTCGGGTGTATTCTAAGCTTTGTCTGTGACATAAAATTGAGTACCTTTGGCTCGGTAATACTGATACGTAACGCTAGCCTAATGTATTCCGTGTATACCTATGCCGTGAGTAGTGTAGCGATGCGGCTCATACGGGTGTATTCTAAGCTTTGTCTGTGACATAAAATTGAGTACCTTTGGTTCGGTAATACTGATACGTAACGCTAGCCTAATGTATTCCGTGTATACCTATGCCGTGAGTAGTGTAGCGATGCGGCTCATTCGGGTGTATTCTAAGCTTTGTCTGTGACATAAAATTGAGTACCTTTGGCTCGGTAATACTGATACGTAACGCTAGCCTAATGTATTCCGTGTATACCTATGCCGTGAGTAGTGTAGAAATGCGGCTCATTCGGGTGTATCTAAGCATTGTCTGTGACATAAAATTGAGTACCTTTGGTTCGGTAATACTGATACGTAACGCTAGCCTAATGTATTCCGTGTATACCTATGCCGTGAGTAGTGTAGAAATGCGGCTCATTCGGGTGTATCTAAGCTTTGTCTGTGACATAAAATTGAGTACCTTTGGTTCGGTAATACTGATACGTAACGCTAGCCTAAAGTATTCCGTGTATACCTATGCCGTGATTAGTGTAGAAATGCGGCTCATTCGGGTGTATCCTAAGCTTTGTCTGTGACATAAAATTGAGTACCTTTGGTTCGGTAATACTAATACGTAACGCTAGCCTAATGTATTCCGTGTATACCTATGCCGTGAGTAGTGTAGAAATGCGGCTCATTCGGGTGTATCCTAAGCTTTGTCTGTGACATAAAATTGAGTACCTTTGGTTCGGTAATACTGATACGTAACGCTAGCCTAATGTATTCCGTGTATACCTATGCCGTGAGTAGTGTAGAAATGCGGCTCATTCGGGTGTATCCTAAGCTTTGTCTGTGACATAAAATTGAGTACCTTTGGTTCGGTAATACTGATACGTAACGCTAGCCTAATGTATTCCGTGTATACCTATGCCGTGAGTAGTGTAGAAATGCGGCTCATTCGGGTGTATCTAAGCTTTGTCTGTGACATAAAATTGAGTACCTTTGGTTCGGTAATACTGATACGTAACGCTAGCCTAATGTATTCCGTGTATACCTATGCCGTGAGTAGTGTAGAAATGCGGCTCATTCGGGTGTATCCTAAGCTTTGTCTGTGACATAAAATTGAGTACCTTTGGTTCGGTAATACTGATACGTAACGCTAGCCTAATGTATTCCGTGTATACCTATGCCGTGAGTAGTGTAGAAATGCGGCTCATTCGGGTGTATCTAAGCTTTGTCTGTGACATAAAATTGAGTACCTTTGGTTCGGTAATACTGATACGTAACGCTAGCTTAATGTATTCCGTGTATACCTATGCCGTGAGTAGTGTAGAAATGCGGCTCATTCGGGTGTATCCTAAGCTTTGTCCGTGACATAAAATTGAGTACCTTTGGTTCGGTAATACTGATACGTAACGCTAGCCTAATGTATTCCGTGTATACCTATGCCGTGAGTAGTGTAGAAATGCGGCTCATTCGGGTGTATTCTAAGCTTTGTCTGTGACATAAAATTGAGTACCTTTGGTTCAGTAATACTGATACGTAACGCTAGCCTAATGTATTCCGTGTATACCTATGCCGTGAGTAGTGTAGAAATGCGGCTCATTCGGGTGTATTCTAAGCTTTGTCTGTGACATAAAATCGAGTACCTTTGGTTCGGTAATACTGATACGTAACGCTAGCCTAATGTATTCCGAGTATACCTACGCCGTAAGTAGTGTAGTAATGCGGCTCATTCGGGTTTATCCTAAGCTTTGTCTGTGACATAAAATTGAGTACCTTTGGTTCGGTAATACTGATATGTAACGCTAGCCTAATGTGACATAAAATTGAGTACCTTTGGTTCGGTAATACTGATACGTAACGCTAGCCTAATGTATTCCGTGTATACCTATGCCGTGAGTAGTGTAGAAATGCGGCTCATTCGGTTGTATCTAAGCTTTGTCTGTGACATAAAATGGAGTCTTTATAAATATATGAAGATAATGCAAAAACTAATCTCTTTCTTATAATGTTATGTTAAACAATATTTCTAGGCGTGTGGTGAAAAAATTATTTGCAAATGAACAGTTCAATCCATAATAACATGGATAGATTCCATTCTTTCATGTAATCACTTAAACTTTCCTTAAATTTCCTTGCGTGTTATCACTTCAACATATAATGAGTTTACTGAATTTTCAAATTTACAATTAATAATAAAAGTACTATTAGATATTTTCATATGCATAAGACAAAAATATAAATTTTATATTTTAATGCTGTACTTAATAAGGGACGTAGTGAGGGGTTGGGGTGGGTAAACTTCCAGAAGGGTTATAAAGTTTCATTTTATTGTTTCTTCGGAAAAATATTTTAAATTCGCCAGTTTCGTAACAAATTCCTTATATAATTCAAATGCTTACAAACAATTCAAATATGTTTCGCTCAAAATACTTTTCCTATAAAAGGAGTTCATAGTAACTTATCCTCTCATCTTGACTATAACTGTAAATATGTAGTTGCTAATAATAAAGCGTGAACAATTAATCTAAAAGACGTTAATATACTCAACTTAGTTTGTGCTAATTAAAGAGCTATTACATGGGTGTAACTGTACAAGCTAGGGTTTAGGCTATATCCATGAGAAAATCTCTGTTACAGGTTGTAGGAATTAACGAATTTTCAAAGAATTCACACAGTCCTAATACTTTTTATTAAATGTTTTTATTGGAAATACTGATTTTCCATTTGAAGGCTTGCAAATTTCCTAAATATGAACTATTCCTTATATGTACTTCAATATTTTCCTCACTGAGTACACTTTTAAATTTAGAATTTATTTGAAGTAAGAAGAAAGTTAATTTACTAGTTTTCAACTTCTTTTAATTTACGTGTTTACGTGACATGAAACGGAATTTAAGTTTGAAAATTTTGCCCTCTGGGTATAAAGTAGTTAACAGTACAATGGAGTATCAGAAACCCCTCATCCATGCACCTCCTCCTGGAGAAGATATATTTGAAGTTTAATTCTGATACCGATAAGGTTTTACAGCATTGATTACAACGTGCAACAGAGTTTAGTAGCAACGCAGCAAAGGTTACATTTATTTGCGAATGCATACACGCTGAATGATACTTCTAAGTGTATTGCTCTTGCTTCCACAATTCATGATACGGCTATATCCAATGACCGAGATTAATGCTCACGTTCGCTCGGTAATGCGTAACATGAGCCAGCTTGCAGGTTTAACATATTCTAAATCGTAGCGTATTCTTAATGTACGCTTAGACTTTTGCAAATAAGCGTCCCAATGCGATGCCAAAATTAAGTTAGACACAACTGTAAACATATCACGTTTTTATATTTGCATATTTCTCCTAAAGGTTCTTTCAGAAATGCGTACGCTAAGTGCAAAAGGGAGGCACAAATATAACGCTTTTTGAGTTATCCACCGAGATTTTATTCGTTTAAGTACTAAAGACTTAGGTGGGACGTAACAATGTGTTAAAAGACGTGCAAAGCTTATGGTATTTGGAAGTTAATAATTTTTATTTTTTCCATATTTGTAATATTAACCTTGTGTAGAACAAACGCAATAATCTGCAGTGGTGTATTATTGCGATATGTAAACATCATTATGTCATTGCATAACATGTCAAACACGTATTATAAAATTTATTATTAAAAAAAAGCTAGTACAGTACTACTATTAGGAAATATACAAAAGGAAAATTTATTTTACAATGATTTCCTGTCTTAAATTATTACGTCCTTCATCTTCAAGCTATTTTAAAAAATGTCATATTATTATATTTTGTCTTTAATATATTTATTATGTTTATTTCATTTAATTTATTATATAAAAATTATAGATGAAACAATACTCGTACAATAAGTGTTTTAAAATGCTATAGTTTTTAATTTTGGACACTTTTCTGTAGATATTTTTCTGTTACTAAAAACTATTACTCATTTTAAAATTATGTTGAACTTATTGATATATAATTTTAAAAAGTTGTTTGTAAGAGTTCAAGAGGAAAATTTAAAATTTTATTTGACAAAGAAAACAAATCAAACAATAGTCGAAGGACAAATTTCAGACACTAGGTTGTCTTATATAAAATTTCAAAAATAACACATTTTAAATAGTGTCTGTTGAAGAGCATGTTAGAATACTAGTCCAAATGAACTAAAAACTAGTTTAATTCAAAACTAAATAACTAACACTATTATTGGTTAAATAGTTGTATGCACCTGATTTATCTAACGTAAGTTTAATACTATTGTGCTCTTTAAGCTTGTTTGATGTTTGGGCCCAATAGCCAAACTTGAAATCTGGTTGCATGTTTGTCAGTGAAATACTTTCTACAAAATAAAATGTCTATAAATATTTTTTAAAGTTTTTTATCTTATCTGATACTTTTTTCATGTCTTAAAGCTTCTACAACGTATTACTTTCAATTCATAGGTTACCGATTAACTTGTCAATTCTTTCCTATCGCTGCTTTTAAATATATTATACTCCTATATTATACTGCTCCTTTTTATATTATACTAATATTGAAAAAGGTGTAAAATTTAACGGAATATAAAAGCAAATTTATGATATTCAAATGCACGCAGTTAAATAAGAATACTTAAGATTTTTTTGGTTTATGACTAAATGAGAACATTTGAATCCCATTTTCTTATCGGATAATTTGGCTGTTTCGAATTTGTCGCTCTTTATTATACGTGGGTCAGTATAATATATTTGATGGCAATAAATTAAAAGAGAAAAGAATTTCTCCATTTGCGATTAGGATAATTCACCCACGCGAGCGAGCATTCAGTCGCCGTTCAGTGAACTGGTGCATTATCGGTGAACTGATAAAATGCCATCTGTTAATGGCCAATACACGACGATTCACTGTTACCAGATTTCCATATAATGTAAGGTATTTATATTATAGTTTAATGCACTTTTATTTAAAGAAATATGGCCTTTGCATATATTTAAAAAGCTCTAAAATGTTTTTAAAATTAAAAAATGAAATGTTTCTGATTGTCCATTACCTATAGACTACAAGTTTAAAGGGGGAGGGGAGTTATGCGCACGGGTAAAGACATAATCCTCTATTTTGCGAAATGTGGGAGAATAATGGCTCACATGGGCTGCATTGCTTTGTAGTGGATTTGAAATACTGAATTCGGTAGAAATATTGTAGATTCGTTTATTTTTGTTTCATTCGTGTTCTACGACTGCTTCGCTAACCATCAGAGCTTCAATAAAAAGGAGCCTGCCCGAGTAAGGCGGTTCTAGACCTAAATGAGTAAATAAATAGGTGTTAAGTGAATTAAGAGGCAAATAATTAGGCTAAGAGAGTACGTATCAAAATACAGGTAGATGTGGTCTTTGCAGCTGATTTCATTGCTGTGGTATTGCTTGAGAAGTACATATAGTTCGTCACAGTACGGAACAAGATTTTTACTTTGTGATTTTATTTCATAGACGTGTGTGATAAATATTGAAACTCTAAATAATATAAAGAAACCCCTTGTGAGAAAACAATTAGGTTTTATAATAAGAATTTGCTTTGCTGTTAGTAAAATAAGACCCACACATCAAGGAAACATTTGTCTTTTTGTTAAGGTTTGCTTTAGTATTGACAGTATAATTATACTAAACATTTGGTGAATTATGCGAATAATAATAATCAATAAGTCTATAGTTTTCTCTTACAAATACACTTATGTTATTTTATAACATTTAGCATCACGAGACGCTTTATCTTTATTTCTGTATATAATAATAATAAAATATAAAATCAACAAACGTTTTATACGCCTTGGTGTTGTATAGTAGATTAATTATTTTGATTATTCAATTTATTTTTATTATGAGTATATGAATATTATAGGAAATATTATTTTAGCTTTTGTAAGCAAGGTTGACATATTGGAGTTACCAGTCCGAAATATTTGTTGCTGCTGATGATGCGGCGATCGGCGTGAAGATGCTGGGAACATTGGTCCACTTTCATGCTGCTCTGTGGATTCTAGTCGCGTAGCCATATGTAATTCTCCTCTTCTTCTTTCTAATGTCTCCTATAAATTGAAAATCAGTAATTGTGTGAAATAATTATAAATTGAAAATAAAAAACTTTATCAAACCGTTATTATTACCCTCCCGTTACACGCGTAGAAAAAATAACATACATGAAGAAAATTCTCTCGATCTAATTTGATTTTATTTGCTTGAATTATTTTACCTCAACTATAAACATATTAGTTATGTCTACAATCTTTTGAGCCTTCCATTTTGTACAAAACGTTTTTTTTTTATTAGTAGATAATGTTAGTTAAATTTTTTATCTAAATGTCTCAAATCTCACTAGCAGATCCTTACCTTCTGTAACGTGACCATAAGGGTAGGCGGGGAGTTCCTTAGGACTTCGATGGGGAATTTTATAAAATACTCCCTAAATTAATAAAGTTCTTCTAAATTACTTCCATATTGACAAATAAAACTAATAATTTATATGCATCACTAAATCAAACAATAACGTTTTTAACATAAAAGAAGACGTTTCGGAAAGTTGTTCAAATTTTTATTACCTACTCCGGACATTTTTTGTAGGGCTCATCACATCCTTCTTCTATTTCTAAAAATAGTTACTATTTTTAGGAAAGTCTCTAAGTAATTCTCATGCGCTCCTGCTAGGTGTCGTATCACGATTTACAACAGGTCTCTTATTAATGTTGTATCATGGTAAATATATCTCGGCATGAAGTACCTACATCCTTTAAGGTTTATTATCTCTGGTTGCATATTTCCGCTAGTATCTCCTTCAGCCATAGAAAACTTCGTTTATTTGTATTCATATCGGTTCGAGCCTAAATTTTTAAATTCTGCATTGAGGTTAATAAAATTGTTGGTTGAAATAAAAACGCTAGGATATATTGGGATGAAAAGGTGTTTCGCTACGTTTCCCATAATCTAGTTATCTGTTAATTGTTAATCTGGGTTCCAAATCCAGATCATGTTCAAATTATGTATGTTTTAATTAGGGATGGGCCGATTCCGATTCTCGATTCCAGGAATCGTCGATTCTAGGTGGTATCGAGGAATCGTCGATACTCGATTCTTCAGTCATAAAAGTGTCGATTCCGATTCCTATTTTGTTAACTATTAAAATATGCGTGTGGAGTAATTTATTACCAAACAAAGTTTATTATATTTGTGTGGAAAAATAATGAATTACCAACTATGTCTTATTTATGTATTAGTTGATTTGAATGAATTAAATGATTAAAGTAAACGAAAATATTATTATTTATGAAGCAACAGCAATCAAGATCGTAACCATTTCTGGTCGTTTGACATCGCTCGTCTCTCTCTCTCACTAGAGTGGGTTCGATACTCTCTTTTGCTCTCTCTCTCTCACCAACGTGTCTTACTGCCACTGATTTATAGATGTCAGAACAAAACACAAAAAAGTACAGTAAAAACTCGATTAACCGTCACCGTCGGAACCGTGGCCATGACGGTTGAGCGAATAGACGGATAACAGAAACACTGTATTATTCCTCCGAAACTTAACCTTAATAAATTATATTATAGACAGATTTCACTTTCACGGTTGAAGGTTTTGTGTAACCTATTACATTAAAACGGAACTTTTAAAAGGTTTTGCCATATGACCAAGATGTTAACTAAATTAATTATTAGAGAACTAGCATATAAGCTAATATAACTTGAAAGAATCGAGAATCGAGAATCGAGTAAAGAATCGAGAATCGAAAGGAAAATTTTAGAATCGGAATCGGAATCGAAAATTTTAGGAATCGGCCCATCCCTAGCTTTAATCATTGTGTTGAAATCATTATTAAAATGGAATTTCCTAAACAGTATTTAAACGTAGCCTAAATTTTATTAAATAATTAACTTAATTATGATTACTTTCGACCGTTGTTTTTATAAGTCCCTTTAGGTTATGTTATTGTGAAGTAAATAAAAATATATTTTTTTTTGAATTTTGTAGTCCATTACGTTCGATGAAACTTAATTAATCACTTTTAAATTAGTTTATGACTATTCGGACTTTTATTTATTTTGTAAATTTGTAAAAACTTACTGAGAAAGAACGTTTTCCATCGCTCCATGGCGATCTTCATCAGCGTCTCCGATGTGAGAGATTCGAAAACGTTCTGTCTCAGTAAGTTTCTACAAATTTAAAAAATAAATTAAAGTCCGAATAGTCATAAACCTATGTAGAAATGATTAATTAAAATATATATCTAACAATTTTATATTTCGTGTATAACAAAATAATAAACTATATTTCATAATAAAGGGAAATTTAGTAAATAAAGAGAATTCCTAATAACCTAAGCTATATTAATAATTTATTTTATTTACCAACATGATAAATTGTAATATTTGAAAATATAAAGGGTTATTAAAACTTAAAATAAAGTTTTACTGCGTTAGGCGTTATTGGAGTTGTATTCCTTTTTCGTAGCGCCTCAGAATATGCATTAAATACGAGGGTAGGGTGAATCGTTCTCGGTCTGACAATGAAAGATCATGATTTTCAGTTTAAAATGGGTTTAATTTTTCTACACAATCTCCCTTGACTTCAACAGACTTGTTCCAGCGTCTCCAACATCAGTATTATTTCTCGGAAGTAAGAGTCTGGAAGGCTGTTAAAATATTCATTGAAGGTCCTCTTAACTTTTTCATAGGACGCAAATTGCTTTACAGAAATAAGTTTTTTCTGCTTTGGGAAGAGACTGAAGTCCGAGGGAGCCAAATCTGGAGAATAGGGGGTTTGGCCATCGTACCCAAAATCTCGCAATCATCCCATTGCCAACACACTTTTGTGAGTAGATGCGTTTTCCTAATGAAAGTGCTCTTTTCCTTTTTCAAGCAATGCATTTTCTAGTGAATTTAGACATTCAGATGGTCAAGAAGGCTGGAGTAATATTCGACCATAATTGTTCTGGCGTTGTCTACGTAATCAATTAACAAGTTCCCTTTGGCATCCCAAAACACATTGGCCATGAACTTTTCAGCAGTTGCGATCGACTTCGCTTTCTTTGGCGCCACCACCAGCTTCCACCCACTATTTCGACGGGTGTCTAGTTTTGAGTGTGTAGTAGTGAACCCATGTCTCATCCATGGGGAGAAATCGTCGCACAAAATCAGTCGGATCCTTCTTGAATCGGTCCAAAGATTGCTGTGAATGTCGTTTCTGAATTTTCTTTTGATCCTCATTCAGCAAATGCGGCACCCCTTTGCGCAGAGCTTTTGCATCTCTAATTCTTCGTGCAAGATGTTTCGCACCCTTTTTTCTGATATTTCTACGGACTCAGCTACTTCGCGTTTCTCTACTCTCTTTTCATCCAACACGATAGCGTGTACCTCTTCGATAGTTTCTGGTGTGGTTGCCGTTTTTGGCCGTCCTTCACGTGGGCCATCTTCCAGCGACGTGAGAACGTGTTTAAATTCACCTGCCCAATTTTTAACTGTTGACATTAAAGGAGCAGAGTTATTGTACACTTTTGTCAACTTCGTATGATTTTCCTTAGGGGTTGATCCATCCAAAACGAATATTCGCCTCACGATCTTCGTTTATCCATTTTAAGGAAAAATACGAAAGACCTATACTACATAAATTTCCTGTACACAAATTACTTGAGCGACCAAGTTAAAGCTTATCATACTACCTAATGGCATGTCCTCGCAGGTAATAAAGGTAAATATTCACTGTTTGGAATGCCATCTCTGGGTCAGGGCGAGACATTTTCACTTTACCAAGGTATCTAAGAAAACATATATTAGGTTCTTATAGAATTCTTAATGTCTTACATGATTTTATTTTAGTTATCAAATTATTTGAATTTACGCTTATGTCCGTATTTCAGCTCCTCTCAATGATTTTTATAAAAATTAAAATATTTTTTGAAATAATTCAATAAAAGGGGTCAGGGAAGGAGTTGGTTGTGGATCCTCGTGGTTTGTGCAATGTCTGTCTTTAACACTGTCTGCAGCAAGAATACCAGATGAAGCTTGTAGGTGCATGGCAAGCATTTGGAAGGGGTCTTTTGGTAGAGACGGACATGAGGAATTTTTCTTCTAGAGGACTGCTTTCATTTAGTCAGGGTTCCAGCCTATTAACCCCTTTTTATCGCTTGATGCCCGATACGTGTTTATAAAGTTGTGAAACTTTGTATGTTCGGACCATTTATTATATTAAACTACTTTTTGGGAAGTTTACTTTTTTATATCTTTAGAAGTTATGTGAAGTAAAAAGCGGAAACAAACCTTAAATGCTTTTGAGTAACTTATGCAATTCTATATAGACTTATGAGAAGTGTAAGAAATACATAATTGTATAGTTTACCAGTAATCTATAATAGGTTTTATGGGTACCTTTACATACGTTAATACATAAAGTAAATACTAAATATAAAGTCATAAATAAATAAACTATGAACTGTTAAAAACTTTACAAGTTTAAATTGTTCAAAGAATTAAGACAACAAATAAGAAATGAATTTCAAATTTTCGTATTTAGTAACAATTGTATGCGAATAACGAGGGTCAGTAGTTATGTAGATTAATTACAGTGGTGTGTGCACGTAGTGCACGTGTTATTTAATTTTAGCTCTCTTGAGTTAGAAAACGTATTTTATATAAGTGCCAGATATAGGCTACTATTCCGCAACTCACGCGCTCGTGTGTGTCTGTACGCGCGAATGTATTTGCAAACAATAATCTCTCATAAGTTTGGATTTTCAAGTACAGTAGTAGTATTATACTGTTTGAAAAAGGCTTAAACATAAATTACAAAGCAACACAAAACGAATTAAGGAAATGTTAAAAAAAATTAGTTTTATTGTGTAATAAACGGGCAACGTGTAATTCCTAATTACCTTTTAAACTGAAGTACATACAGAAAACGGTCAAACGATACAGGCTTTTTTAGCTTTAGCGGATTATTAACAAATCTGAGATTATCTGGACAACGAAGAATATTTGCCTGAAAGAAAGATATAAAAAGTTTAGACTTATGTTAAAAAATATAACCATTAAAGCTTGACTCCTTAAGAAGAGGTCATTTTCCACCATTTGGTTTAACTCTTATTTTTTAGGGTATAAATAGCCATGGTAAAGAAGTGGGCTTGACATCTTTGACTATAGACACGATTACAGTAGGGACATAAAGCAAATAGGGGCACTCATTTCCTGCGGGGTAGCTGTAATCGTGAACCTATCGCGATATAGAGAATTGCCTAAACGTTACAACCTCTTTCAACAGAAACCGAGAGTAGAATTTCCCAAAGGAGGAAATAAATATCCTAAATTAGCGCATGGATAAGAGTGAGAGGAAATATTGCGACCAACGTGTGGAGGAAATCCCTTATACAAGTAGGTTCGATTCAGCTAACTTCAGCATGTAAAAAATGTAATTACTTTATTATAGGTCTATATTTGACTAGTTCTTAATACATCGCTCTTTTTCAATTTGAATAAATTAAGTACCTCAACACAACTGTTTACTTGGGTTTCAGTTTTAGATAAATAAGCGTTTTTTAAATTTCAATTATTTCTTCGCTCAGATTTCACCCGATTTCTTCTCAGGCCTATATTAGGAGTCCCGGCTTATTCTCAGTCTCTGGAAAGGTTACCAAATTACAGCATCACTTGTGACGTGCATCAAGTTTGCAGGTTATTACTCACTTCTCACCCTAGAACTAGACAAACATTATATTAATTATCCACTGCAATTGGCTGCACAATTGGAACATAAATTCCATTTTTTCAGTCGTTTGTTATGTCCAATCTCGTACATTACAATAAGAGTTTTGGGCTCTTTCCATCTTTATAAAAATAAATTTTCTTTCTACAGTCTAGTTCCTTGAACAGACTCTTTTCTAGTGCAAGATAATCTAATCGTATAATGTATCAAAGGTGTCCAGTTTTACCGATTAACAGAACACTTGTAGATTCTGAATGTCAGACGCTGAGGTTTTCACATCATTACTTGATTTTTGATGTACAGTAAGATAGTTTTCATTGATATATATATATATATATATATATATATATATATATATATATATATATATATATATATATGTATGTATATTAGTCTTCCGTTATACTAAGTACCGGTATTTTAATTTTCCATCTCTCAATTTCACATTGTAAAAAAAATTATTATTTTTATAATTAACTGTAATTATTTCTAATCAATAATTCTAAATTTAAAAATCGCTTGTTTGAAGTAATTATTTTTAAAATATAAATTGCTTGTTATATGAGACAAAACGTCATTTAACAAAAACTAAGATAAATAAAAAACAAAGTAGTTTTTGAATCATAATTTTTAAATTGGTGGTTAAATTAATTTTTATACTTATAAATCATGTATAGAAACCGACTAAAGGAATTCGCCTCTAGGCATATCAAAAGAAATAACTTACACCACTCTCCTAAAACAAACAATTAAAACACAAATAGTATATGTATCATCCGAAATAGGCGTGGCTTGACATAACTAACCCTGCCATTGGCTACTGTTTTTTCGAACCCTTATAGGACCATATGTTTTTCGGTTTAGATTTTAAAGCACTAAACAAGAAAATTAATTAATTCTTGGCTTTCGATCTTGTCTGGCTGTCTTCCCCACCCTGTTTCCTCCGTTTTTTTTTTTTGCAGCCCGTCGTTGGACCCTCCCTAACGAAACCTGAATTAGAGTTTAAAAAGCTGAACCTTAATTTAAAGCGTTAAAATATTATCGAGTTTCTATTATTATTTCAATTTTGAGTTATGTGAACTCGAATTGCGTCGCAGTATTTATATTTGTTTATAACAGAGAATTGATTGCCAGATAGATTTTCATAGATAGATAGATCTATATATGAATGAATAGATTGATAAATAGATAAGTAATAGATAGGTCTACAGGTTGATAGATGTATCAGTAGATAGTTAGGTAGATATATAGATAAATAGGTACATTTATAAATGGATGATTAGATTGATAAATAGATAGAGAGATGGGTAGATAGATATAGAGACAAATAGATAGATGGATAGATAGATATGTAGATATAGAAATAGATATGTAGATAGATAGCTGGCCAGCTAGATAGATAGAGTTATAGAAAAATTGATAGATAAATCGGTGAATAGATTGATAAATACCTACGTAGATAGATTGATAGATAAATAAATAGAGAGATGGTATGGAGAGATAGAGATAGATAGATAGATAGATAGATAGATAGATAGATAGATAGATAGAGAGGGAGAGAGAGAGAGAGAGAGAGAGAGAGAGAGAGAGATGGAGATAGAGAGATGGAGGGAGAGATGGAATACAATTTACTTTTAGTGTTGAATTGAATTCTTCTTGTCAGGAAAACATTTTAAGTAGATATCATGAAGTAACAAGTTTTTCTTTTATAAAACCTAGTACGCCCCACATATCAGTTAAATAAAGTTTAATTTGCAGTTATTTATAAGGGTAGTGTACGTAGAAAAATAAACCATCATTGTTAAAAATTTATTTTTTGAAGCTTTTATGTTCCTTGTGTTTTAATAATCCTCCACAGTTGGTAAGAATATTTTTATATAGTTTCATGTTTAAGGGTTAACTTTAAAGAGTGTTCAACACTATAGAGCACTAACAAACATATATTTACTTATTTTAAAGCATTCAGAAGCAACAATATTTGTGAATATGTAAATTATTATGATTGTTTGCCGTTCCTAGCGTTGTCATGCCAACTGGGCTCGTCTCTTTTGTTGATCAACAATGCTTGAATGGCAAAAATTCGTGATGCCCGATATAATGATGGGAAAATTAACCGAATCGTAAAATGTTTTAACAATATTTTTTATTTGGCAATCAGCAGAATAGTAAACAAAGTAATAATTCAAATATCACTGAAGAAATTTAAATCAAACTTTTTAATAATAGTATACAATTTTAAATATTTCTATAAGCAATTTGATTTCGTTAGACTGTAAACTCATCTTTTTTACACACAACGGTAAAATGAAATAAAAGCGTTATTTTTCATTAAATATTTGCTAATCATTGTATCCATTATGTTAAATGTGTGTGTTTTAGTTTAAATTGTTGTAATTCTCACTTTTTGATTTAACCAGCAATTCTTTAATTTTACTTTGCAAGCTTATTTTAAGAGATATATGATAAAATGTATATGTTACATAAGATATTGGGACCAGAACTACCCCATTGTTACAATCGCTGTAACTTATGTCCTCATTTTCGTTGGCTAACAATACTTAGGGGCTACCGTATAGCAAAAAGAAACTCCTAGAGGTATTGACATTTGTAACTAATTTACGCCCCGCTTCAAAATAATGACACAAATTTGAAAAAAAAAATGTTACTTTACATTAATTTATGGTATTAAAATTAGACAAGTTAAAACAATTAGTGAATTAAATCCGTGGCTAATTTAAATACACGAACATTACAAAACAAAAGAGAACCAAATTAAAATTAACTTCAAATACATAAAAGGGTGTCATTTAATTTTGCTAGTAATTAGAGCTAGTGAAAGCCATCTTAATCAGCATGTTTTAAACTAAAATTCCAAAAAATAATAATAATGTCTACGAGACTTATTTGAAAGTTTGCTGAAAACATTGTCCTAATATGCGCTTCTATCTATCATGGGTGTAAAGCACAGCCTGTCCATATAGGTGGTCTTTGTAAGTTTTATTCCTAAAGAAAGTCGGGTAGCAAATAACGTTATGCATTTTCAGTTTCGTATAAACATTTTACACGCATTTTTATTACCAGCTCTTGGTTCAAGGTCTCTCAAACTAAAGAGAGGTAATGCAAAATTTTGTTACAAAACTAGTTATTATAAAGTATTTTTTTTTACATTAAATAATAAAAATTATACTTTATCAAAATTCTAGAGAAGGGATGACCCTATAAGACCCTGTCTGGCACTGTATAGTTTTTATAGGTTAGAATTATCCAATAGAAGGAGTAGAATCGATTATATTTATGTTCATAGAGTCTACGTTATCACTACTTAAGCTTATATTTTTCAGAATGTATGCCTTTAGATTTTAATTTGACCATGGATTTAATGTTAACTTTCGAATCACGCGTACTTCTATTCATTTAATTACACATATTATAGCGAATTTCCCATTAACTACCATTCTAAAAAATATAGACCAAATGTGAAATGTTGAAAAAAAATTTCACTACAGTAGGACTGATTTGAATTATTCATGATTAACAGAAACAATTTTATTTTTCAGTTTAGAAATAGAATAATGCAGCAGAAACATATGTGTCCCTGTAATAATTAATATTCTAGATATTACAAAGGCGAAGAAAGAAAAAAGAAAAAAACATATAATTCAAATTTGTCAAAAACTTCCGAACCCAAGCGCATGCAATGAAGGCGTAATAAATCTGTTTTTGTTTTGAATTTTTTCACAAACCCCGTCGGCAGTTCTCCCAACACGCGGGGCGAATACGTAAACAGCCTAGTTTTATTCATTTCCTTTTTGAGTAAACAAATGTGATTAAAATTAAAATATTTCCTGCAATTACCGTGGATTTATAGCACGCTCGCCTCCGTGCATACCGATTACGTTCCGGCGTCTAGAAACTAACCTAAAATAATTCTTGTCTGCGTCTTTTTATCGCATGACGAGTCAGTTGGGAAACGCCGAGGAATCCTCGTAGCCGTTCAACAATTACAGGACCATATATTACCTTACACCTCGTAAAAGTTTAATATCAGAAGTGTTGAGAGGGCGAGCAGAGCCCTGTTATTATCAGGCCGTTTAAATCAACGCTTACGGAAATAATGCAACCCTTAGCGAAGAAACAACCCTTCTAGTAGATTAAAAGCGTTCGGTGTGAGGTTTTTCTTTGCTTCAGTTGTGGGAAAAAAGCTTGTTTTCTTTGGAACGAATTTGATGAGACAATGAACGTGAATCGTGCGCAACTGTATACTGTGTCTCGGATAGCACGGCTTTAAGGGATTATAAAACTTAATTCCTACTAACTTGTTAAAAATGGGAATTTGGTATAAAAAAGACATAATGTTTTAAAAGGTGGTGATTTGTTAGAAAATGTATGTTCTTAGTATGTGCCACTTTAAAAGTTTTCTTAAACAGCTTTAGAACGTTGCTACGTTACGTACGTTTAACGTTTACATTGATCTATTTAATTCAAAAACGTTTTGTTTATATACAGGGGAATCACCAATTGTCAAGGATTTGTGTGCAAAAATAGTTTTGTTAGAATTGTTGAAATCTAATTCTCGCTAATTTTCTGCCCTCTTATTCTTGATAACTTTGATGCTTTTGTTTGTTGTATTTATTTTATGGCGTTTGCCTTTCGCTTCCTCCCGTGATTTCTGTTGCTCCAAAATTTCATGAATATATGACTAAACCAAATATTCATAATCGTTAGCGGTTCCATATAGTCTGTTGTGACAGTTGCATAGTTGTACAGGGATATCGTCCAGGAAATAATAAAAAAACTGAGTTAATTATTCATTTTAACTCAGGGGTCTCAGAGTGAACCTACAACCAACCGTCACTAAGATCCTTAAGCATGAGCTACTGTATATACACTAGAACGGAAGTCCATATTGTTTGTGTCACGTGTTCTGGCTAGATTTTGTACTGTTCATGCAGATACTTTCATAATTCAGATACTTTCCGTATTCTCAATTTCAGCTAAGGGCACAGTTCTATTATTAGCTGATATTAATGATTGTGTGTCCAGTTTGGTATTATTTCAAATATTATTCAGAATATGCTTAAGTACGTCTTCCGGTTCTGATTTGGAAATAACGCAAAAACCACGAAGTATTTCTTTGCTGTCTAATCAAACTGGGAAGACTGTTGGAAGTTCCAACCAAGAAAGAGTTCTTTGCAGGAGTTAAGACCCTCTCTTTCTATGTTTTCGATGAAAACTAAAATTCTTTCACTAGTCTTCTCACAAACGAAATAAAACTGCTATCACGTTTCATTTTCAACATATTTTCATTAGAATATATTTAATGGTTATGCATGATTCTTTTTGAGACCTACACTTTGATTGATTTTGTTTACGGCAATTTAAAAACATATTCTTTTTATTCTTAGAAATAAATTATGTAAACAAGTATTTCGGTAGCCTTTTTTTGAATTTTTGTAAATGTGAACTATTTTCCCGTAATAGATCCATAATTCTGCGTGCATTCCTTGCTTATTGAACAGTCCGCTTTTTATCCCTCGCTTCGTTCCCAGTCCCTTTAGTTTGGTTTAAATATAACTTCGTCATATCCGTAAGACATTATCTGTCCGTCTCTTTCCGTTCTCGGAATACATCAACTCAACAACATAAATATTGAATAGTCTTGCATTAAAAGCCATTTCTTAACCGATACCTTCTTGGAAAATGTTTTTATTGTTCAGCTGTTTGAATACTACTTCATCTTGCCATGTAATGCGTTTTCATAATTTCACAGTCATTCAAACAGTGTTAAACTATTTCTTAAATAAATATTTTGCTCTTTCTAAAACAGTTTTGAATTGTATATAAAAAATTTGTTGAAAGATCTATGAAGTTAAAGGTTAATATGTACGTTTCTTAAAAAAACATAATTTGGTAATTTTATAATTTGAAATAAACTAATATCAATGAATCAGTATAGTCATTGTTCACTTTTTTACTTATTCAGTAATAATAATTTCGTATTATTATTTCTAAACAATTTCATAATCCTTTAATTTTGCCAACCCTGCAGCACTTCAAATAACCTATGGTGTAAGCACATACCGTTGAATAATATTACTTTTCGACATTTTACCAATATCTAAATGTATATTCTCTTAATTACATTGTCTATATACGTATACATATATTGCATGGAATTATAAACTTTTTAATTCATTTACACCTTCAACAGTTTTAAAACATTATAAGTACTCTCAAAACATTTAACACTTAGGCTACTATAGCTGAATATATTCTGAAATAGTCTTGTAAGAAATCTTATAAATATAAACTTTAATGCGGGGTCAAACAATGACTACTTTTGTTAGTTTACCTTCCCTTGAAAAGAATTGTGACGTCTGTGTATTTTTTAAGGGCAAATATAGTTACTATTCCGTAAAGGACTCTTTATAATATTGATTCTGGGTGTCAATGTGTAAATAGTTTACAACTTAAGCAAATAAGACTTAGTTAAGACTTTTTCATGGTTAGCGACAACTTTTAATAAAGTTGAAGTGCACTTTCAATTATTAATGGTTCTTAGTTTAATATTCCACCTTTGTAATTTCGTAACATATTTTTTATATTTCATTCTCTTAAAAATGTCTCTATTTGGCGTTGTTTTGATTTAATGTAATTTTTTGTAAAAGAATGTAGATGTCTTCGAAAATTTCAAGTAAAATATAAAAATGTTAACAATATCATACTTACGTTTGTCATGTAAATGTTATGAGCTTATTTGTATTTGTAGATCTACTACCATCTGTCTGAATGTTCGCCCAATTAAGTCCAAATTACATAGTTAATTTATTTCATCACGCATAAACCTCCGAAACGACACTTTGTTAAACCTTAATGGCGCCATTGTTTAGGAGGCCGACACAATAAAGTTTGACATAAAGTCAGAACTAGGTTAATATATCAGGATGACATGGCCGAAGGCAGTTCACATTCTGGACGACAGTTGCCATCAGACAACGAATTGTTAAATTACCTGACACCATATGGGAAGCGAGAGTTTGGGGGAGGGGCACGAGACAGGTAGACGGACCGACCGAAAAGAAAACAAGTTCATTCTTTGAGCTTGTTGAGTTTTTGTAGAAGAGTTGAGGGATATTTTTTTTAGTTACTGCCACGGGCGAACGTTATCGAAACTAAAGAATAGTCCAATGTTTTCAACTTTCTAATAATAGAGACAGAAAAATCATTTTGTAAACTAATTTTTTGTGGTCATATTTAAAGGCTTTGTTAATAAACAGTTTATCTTCTAGAAACAGAATAAATCATTTTGTAAACTAATTTTTTGTGATCGGTTTTAAAGGCTTTGTTAATAAACAGTCTATCTTCTAGAAACAGAATACATCATTTTATAAACTTATTTCTTGTGATCGGATTTAAAGGCTTTGTTAATAAACAGTCTATCTTCTAGAAACAGAATACATCATTTTATAAACTTATTTCTTGTGATCGGATTTAAAGGCTTTGTTAATAAACAGTCTATCTTCTAGAAACAGAATAAATCCTTTATAAACTTATTTCTTGTGATCGGATTTAAAGATCTTGATAATAAACATTATATATTTTAACGAGATGATAAATCTATATTCTTAACAAATATTAAAATACAATCTTTCCATGAAAAGAAATTTTTTATTAGCCAAATAAAGCTTAACTGTAGGCCTATAATAACCGATTCTAAAAATATAATTATATAACAAATTTTTCATACTACTAATAATTTATATATTTCTTTTTTAAAATAAAATGTTCGCACCTATTTAATTAGTACGTTTGTTACTTAAAAATTTACAGAAACCATATATTGCCTTTTATGAACGAGGGTTGCAGTACAAATAACGAAAAACGTTGTTCAACAGAATTGAACATATAATTTTGGCGTTAAAAATATCGTTTTAGTAATACGGTCATCTTGAGATATTTTAATAATTTTATTTCTTGTAATCTTTCAATAATATTCTGTAAAACAAAATTGGGTACCCCCAAAACTAAATTTGAATACAGACGGGATATTACTATGTTTCTTCTAAACTGAGTTTAAATTTTTAAGTCTACAAGTAAATAAAGATATAGTCTAGTCTATATATTGTGTTACGTTGTTTATCTGCTATAGACCCATTGTCAGTGTCTTGTAGTGTTATGGTAGAGTACAGGTCTTATGGTATACAGCTAGAGATAGGGTCGTATACCTTTCTATTTTATGCAATACCAGACCCCCACGTGGTTCAGAAGCGAATTTCTTTACTTCTATTTCAAGTTTATTTTGAGAAAAGAATACTACCTTAAAACTTCTAGCAAGAATTATTTACTTATTACTCATCAGAAGATGCAAAGACATATAGATAGTGGGTTATTAAAAGTGAATACATGGCCAGTTTATAGTACTAAAATAACCTGGTCGCATAAAAATAATAAATATACGCCTAAAGACATTTGTTTAGCAAAATAAATGTTCAAAAAAATATTTCTTTTGTTTCAGGTAATGAAAATTGCTTTTTCGGAAAATTATTCTACTGAATAAGTCATAATAAGTAAGTCATAGTATATAGAGCTAGAAATTATTGAAAAATTTTTTAATCCACTAAAAATAAAGTGTAGTTATAAAAATGATACCTTTCACTACTTATGAGTATCGCTAACTTTCGTGCTAATGGTTAAATCAATGTCTAAGTTAAGATTTTATGGAACAATAGAATCAAGGGCTATTATGCATATACTACCTCTGGTAGTTTTACTGACACGAGATTTGTTTTGAAGTAATAACTTTCAATAAACTCTGTATTACTATTTGCGCCACTCACTGCAAACCCGTTGCGCAGAACATCAATAATCTGTCGATATTTATTAAATAATGTTCCCTTAATTTGAACGCCCTGTTGGGGTCGACAAGAATAGACTTTTGTAATTTCGAGAACACTGCCACCGTTGGTTAGAATTTACAGACTAAAAATATCTGATATAGGTCACGGAAATAGGTTTCCTGTAATATTTATTAGAAAAGTTTTATCGAAAAAAGGTAATAATTATTTTTATCTAATTGCTCAAACGGTATAGGTGAATCCCTTTTAAACGATTGTAGTTGCAAAATGACGCAAAAAATAGTTTTTTTTGTGAAGACTGAAGGATTGTGTGTATATATATATATATATATATATATATATATATATATATATTTTTTTTTTTTTTTTTTTTTTCAACAAAAATGTATAAATGTTCATTGTCTTATTGACTTCAAGCTTTTAGTGGCTTGTCGGTACGTCACGGAAATACAGAATAGTGTTTAACCCCAGACGGCGCCGTGATCCACCCTAAGATATGCTGTACGCTTTGCCGCACCTACTTAGGCGTGGCATTGACGGTTTCGTGTTTCCTTAGTTTGGCATTGTCCAGTGTTAACAATGTCGGAATTACAACTGGACAGCCGTTGTATATGTTGTCAACTAAGTACAACTAAGTAAACGAGGTTTTGTTGTGGATGTTTTGTTGACATATTTATAGATTCCATTTATGAAATTAAATGTTTTCCAATATTCCTTTATTTTATTTATTTTTGTAGACAAATAACTTGTTTTTTTATCACTTGTAAAAATATTTCATCTGTTATGTTTAGGTGAATGGTTTTACGTAGCACTCCCAACCACTCATAATAACCTCTCACTAACAACCCTCTTAAGCTTTCAACCAATACGGTTAACATATTTAATAATAAATTGGCTATACCTATTTTTAAAAAAATCAATTAAAATACAGTGATTTTTGACAAATTTACCGGTGGTTTAAATCTAGTTTTCTTATAGAAACAGACTATATTATGTAATAATATTACGTGGAAGCAAACCTAATTTTAAAAAGGTTATTCTTTAAGTTAACAGTCGTGTAATATGTAAATTAACTTGTATATGAACATTAAATAATGAATTACAAAAATACGCTTTCTTGTCACGATATTATTCACACACATACACACACACACACACACACAAACACGCGCGCGTGCACATGCATACGCACGTACCGACGGACAGATGGGCGAGAGAGAGAGAGACAGGCGGGGGAGGTAGAAATGTAATATTATAATAGATGTAAGCTGTAGTACATATTTTTTATTTTTCATTTTTTTTAAAAAATTTGTTCTTATATATATATATTATTTTTTTTTTAATGAATAAACCTTTGTTTTAGACAAAGGCACATAGACGTGTTGGCTTATATAATGCAACATGATATGAATGTCATGAATTTTTAGGATTACCTTTGACTCTCATTTCTGTCAGTTAATTCAGGGCGAAACAGAAGTAGGCTATATAAGTTATTTTTTTATTAAAATATTTTTACTACTTAAGAGCTATATTCATCATAAAAAATACAACGAGGTTTATATTTGTCAATCTTGGTATTTCATTTTAAAACACTTATACACAACGCGTCGTTTTTAAAGGTGACGTATTTCCGCCTGCCCTGGAGTGAATATTTTTTTACGAAAACTCAAACAAAGTCTTTAAAATAGCAGCTTATAAATAAAATGTTAAGTAGTATAGTCGAAAAATTTAAACACAGTTTTACAATCGAAAATATAATTGGTTTAGATCTAGAATGAGTAGACAATAAGACGAAATGTTAAGGAAAAATATTGTATAACTAGGGTACACCTAAATGGTAATAAAACAATAAAACTTGAAGTTGATGAAGTTGTGACATGTCATATTATATTTTATTACCAATAGAAAGTGTGTATTATCATTTCAAACAGTTTGGTAATGAGATCTCCAGATATGGGTTCTTACTTACTGATTTAATTTTATTTATAGGTATATTATTGGATGAATTATTTTTTTACTTGATTGACGCTAGTTTTCTAAGTCAACATTTTATTTAAAAATAGAGCTTGTATTATATTGTTATAGAATACAACAGCCTGTCCAACCAATATGTACTAGGCCGGATTACTAATTCATTGTTTGATCTTCACCGAAATTCTAATCTCGATTTGGCAGTATCCAGTGACAACATCGATAAGCAAGACAATAGTATGGGACGCATTGTCGTTACGGTTGTTCAATGCATTAGTAAGCATCTGTCCATACGTCAAGGCTCTGCGGAATATAAAACGACCGTATTCCGACAGTCACCTGTCCGCCATTCGGTTTCCTGTCGTTAATTTCGTCCATCTTATTGTGGAAGCAAATCGGCTGCCAGTGTGATTTGAATTCCGAATCAAACGGAAAGACGAAGGATAACCCGTTCGATGTTTTCCTTGGCAAACGTTTGAGCTTTGGCAGATGGCGGACGTCTGGGTGTTACGCCTGAATGTTTATAGTATTCAAAATTATGATCTACGTTCCGCATATGTTTTTCTAATTTAATGTTATTTATTATGTTTTTTTTTAGTCAGAGCTTTGAATATTTAGAAAATAAGCATGTTATGGGTCATTATTATTGTTTCGTTCTTCTGAAATCAAAAAATGTCTCATCATACTTTCTCAGCGTAGTACTTACAATTTATTTAATTAATTCAAACATAGAACGTCTGTCTAACTAACAATTAAATTAGACAGACGTTCTGTGGTTGAAATAATTGAAAATGTAGAAGGGAAGTTGTCTTGTGTTTCTAGTAGGTTTGTAAATGGTTCAAAGGAGGAGATCACGCCTGAATGAGGACTATAATTTAGTTGTCGAAACGTTGCCAAAATTTTAATAAATCATGTTTTTTTTAATCACGAATCAACTGAGTTTTTATTTAAAATTTCGTTATATAAATATACGTATATACATATATGTATAATTTATTAAATATAAAATAATGTTATTCAAATACAAGAATTATTTATTAATTTATATTCTAAGCTTTACGTTGATAAACGGTGTCAACATCATCAGGAATGAATCATACAATAATGAAACATATAAATATGTATATCTTGCATTATTGTATGATTCATTCCTGATTATGTTGGTACCGTTTATCATTGAAAAGCTTTGAATATAAATTAACAAACAATTCTTGTATTTGAATAACCTTAGTTGTTTTTAAATATAAGTTATTATACAGATATATGTATTAGCCTACGATTTAACATATAAATGGCACATTAATCGATTTTCCTAGGTTACATGTAAAGGTAACCTCCCAGAACTTATTTCGGCATATGTTTATATTGTAATAATTATTGTACATATTTTGGCTAGGAATTGGTGAAAAAACGTAGATGCTTGAATGCCCTCCTTAATTATTTCGTCAATAACTGCAAACTCATTTTTGTAAAGACCTTGCCATAATCTGAGAGCCGGTAAATCTTTAACAAGGTATACATGAAAACAGAACAACATAAAAATATATGCCCTGATAGCTTATTTTAATCTACTGCAACATGATTGCTTTCTGGTACTTCGCATTCCTCCGCAAAGCACGTATGGTTTTAGCAAACAGAGGTCCACTTTGTCAGTCATTCATGTAAACAAGATCATGTAAACAGATACACTACGCACATTGGTCTTATCTAAAGGCTTCTGCTGATAAAGTACATTTGACTTCCCAATTTCAGAGTGGAAGGATTTCAGTAGCTTTCCTTACGTACTGGTTGTAATTTAAATATTTACTAAATTTCATAACTGTAATTTGTAAACTAAAGTAAAAGTCAAAGATAAAATTAATTTTCTTCTCCTTATATTTGGCTTATTCAGTGAGTTCTTTTTCAGTATTGCTCCTTTATTGATGTTAAATAATATCGAATTAATTATTAACTCATTAAGGCCTAAGGCACAAAGTCAAAACAACCTATCTACCACCACATCTTATAGTAAACCCAATTTCCTTATTTTACCACATTCACAACAGTTTTCCGTTCGCTCATAATTAAGACGCGATATTTTCTTTTGTTAGTTGTTTCCGTAGCTTATAGCAAATATTAAACATTCTCTCAGTTAATTAAGTAAGGTGGGAAGGGATAACCGCCCCTAATCAGTTAATCAACTCCCGGCCTTCATAAAACTTGGATATTAAATCGTTACAAAGTTAGGTTATAAATCAACTTGAGTACAGTACAAAACAAAAGCATTTATAATATGGAGGCCTCGGCGAAGACTTACAACAGCTTAGAGCTTATTCATTATATTTTAGGATTTAATTCATTGTAGTGCCTTACGCCATCTTAAGGAAATTTATGAAGCATATTAGTTGTAATAGCCTTGTAAAATAGTTTCAGATTTCTGTGTACCATTCGTGGCAATAGCTGAAACAAATTTTTAGCAAGATTTTTTAACAAACTGTTCTCCCAAGGGATTCTTCCTAGATCCGTGTATTATTTGTATGAAAGTGGTAAGCTTAAGGTTCCTGAATGGGGATTCTAATCATTTTTCGTTGAACCAAGCTGTTTTGTTTTTTTTTACCACACACAAGCAAACTTGCTCGCATACACATGCATACACTCTAGATATTACGAAAATAACAAAAAAAGATTTTGTCGTGAGCTCAGTTATTTTATTTCATATTTCTTGGAACCATCCCTTTAATGTTAGTTTTTCCAAATGACTTACCAATAATAAAATTTAGATAATGACCTTGAAACCTCAGAGTCTTAGTTATAAATGGTTTGAAATATATATATAAAACTTTAGAGATGCCACAAATTTTCGATCCAATTAAAATTTAGTAAAACTAATTCTGTATTTAAAATTCAATAACTGTATATAAAATTATCCCGGAGTACGATTAAATATATAGCACTTGATCTTAGACAGGATTTTAATTTGTTTTCTGACGAATTCCTTCTAGTGCCTCTGGTTACGTTTCATTGCCGGTGGAATATTTTAAATATATTTTTATCATATTCCTTTATATATATACTGTATATATACTGTATGTATATATATATATATATATATATATATATATATATATATATAAAACATGTTTTAAACCTGTTATGGCCTAATCATAACAGTGTATTACACTATACTCCATACTCGGAAGCGGCCCAGAGGATAAGGTGACCCTAACATACTTACTCTCGCTAACCCGGGTAGTTGGCACACCAGCAGCCGATGAGTCACCTACTTACTACCCCTTTGTCTATAAAACTAAATCATTTTAAACCGTAACATATAGGTAATATTTACTGACATTTTATATTCTTCTAATTATTCCTTGGAAATAACAGAGTCGTACAACACGTAATTATCTCACCCGTAATGATAATTTCCGATATTATTGAATTAAATTACGTCGAATTTCGCAATTTCTAAGGAATAAAATGTCAGTAAAGAAACCTACGAGTAACAATTTTAAAACGTTTTAGTTTTGTAGACCAAGGTTTAATAAAAGTATTGGAGTGTAATGTCGCCGTCACTCGAGAAGAGCCCTGGCACAGAACTGAGTCACGCTTGGTTTATAATTCTGCGCTATGCACTGTCGATGTATTCCTGACCTACAAACATAGACGAAACAGTAAGGGTAGTTATATTTTAGAAAGCAATATAAATATTTACAGATAGGTAAAACTACTAATTTTGTGAAGAAATTATGTACAAAATGAATTGTATATGATCCTGTTTCTGCATTGTAAGTAACTGTAAATCTGATGTTCTATTTTAAAACATGTTTTTGGGAATGACCTCATCTCTTTAACCTGCCTTGGGGAAGGGTTCTCGTGATCCGGTGACAGTAGCTGTCTGCCGAGGCGAGAGAAAGGAAGGGAGCTTGAGTGAAATAGACACATTTCTATAAACAATCCTTGCTTTTACCATGCCCTTCTAAAATTGTAAAAAAAACTGTTTTTTAACTAATTTCTAAACGCATGTCTGTTGTTAACATGCTGAAAGTGTCGGTTAGAAATAATGGGATAACTGTTAGGAAGCAATTATTTATAAGTGTTGTTTTACTTTACTTTTAGTGTTATATTTATATCGACCTTTTCATATCGGTATGGCCAGATTTGTGTCTTTTTATTAGCTAGTACAGACTGAGTGAAAGAAGGCGTCGCGCACAAGCACACGGGGGAAATTATAGATTACTCGTGGAAAACCATCGGCAGGAGGTGTGCGAGCGTCGAGGTGCGAGGGTAGCGGAATTCTCTGGTGCGCTTCGGTGTTTAGATGAGGTTTACTCGAATAAAGCTGTTTTTGTTACCTAACCAACATCTGCATTCAGAATGTCGTTAACATGCTGAGGTGAACCCCTAATGGGATATTCTATAAGCACTGGGTAGCCTGCAGCTTATTTGATATTTTGGTTGCGGTCTGCGAGAATATAGTGAAATAACGCACACATGTTTTAAAAAAACTTGGAATGAGCCGTGGATTTTCTAACAATCAATATAAATGTAAAGCTAGCTTTTACATCCTATCCAACAATTTATTTTCAACATTTTACGATTTAAGGGAGGGCTAACGTGTGCCGTTAGAACCGTATTTCTTTTCGCACGGTTAAACTAAGTAACATTTATTTTAAGAGAAATACAATTATGTCACTTATTCGTAAACCTTGTCAGGGAGAAGCCATTACTTCGACATGGCTGAATTAAAAGGATATTTCGGTAATGAGGAATGTAAAAGCCTTTTAGCCTTTCTCTTGTATTATTGGACTCATTTCGTGAGTTTTCCAGGAAAACTAGAAAAGTTGTTGTCCTAATTTTTAAATATTCGTCTTAATAAAACCGGAAGTCGTTTCTCTAAATGCCTTTATTAGTTCTGCCCGTTTAACCCTAGATCACTTATACCTCGTCAAAATGACGACGCACCATTTAAAAAATTCCTGTATCTGACAAATGAGCGTTCGCGCCGTATTTTCTCAGTACCTTCTTATCTACAACAGCCGATGTCAGATGAGAAGTTTCGCCGCTAAGGTCGTATGCGTCTCAGTGAAACGGAGCTCGGGTCGTCTTTTTGACGATAATAAGTGTTCGTGTGACTTTTTTAAAGTTTTTGTACATATTTTTGTAAAAGTTCCTTAATTTTATGAAAAGCTTTTCTACAACTCATTCGTTTATTACAATATGTGTTTTTTGTAAATAAAATGTTTTTAACTTTATTTTTATAATACTTTTTTAAACATTTGTGTTATACTATTTAATTAAAACATAGTGATAGTGATTCATTATTTTCTTTCTAATAGTAGGATTCGTAGCCAATATAATAATTTTTTCAAGTACTAAAGAAGTATGGTATATTACAATGTTCAACACTATAAATAAAATAACATTATTTTGCAAATAAAAGAAATGAAGTAGCCAAATTTACGATACATAAGTAATCGTGTGACAAAATTTAGACATATATAATCTAGGTTTATTGTAAAAACAATGTTTTTAAAAATATATTTATATTTATAATAAATACTAAATGCCTGTGATATGAGGGTTATATTAAAACCTAGAGCACTATATTAGTCTACATATTGCCTTACAGTCGAAATCAACACTATAGGTATATTAATATGTCTGTGCTACATTGAATATGAGTACAATCTCACTTTTGTATTTCCATTATTTATTAACACCTGAGCAGAAAATATGAGGTAAAGTTACAGCTGCTGACATGTGTTACTTTAAAAGTATATATCTCGTTAAAAGTAAAACTTTCTAAATATAAGGAATGTTCGCATAATGTGATGTAGAGTCCGAAATAAGATTTGGGAGTTCGCTTCGATTTGGACGTAATGTTGACGTATCTACTCGGTTTGTCACAGTGATCAACTGAGGGAGACCCGGATCTCGCACTCCCTACTTTATCACCCATCATGCTACTTTAACAGGGCTGTATTACAAACATTATATGACGTTTAACTGAGTCTTTGACCTTGAGATCGCTAGGGTGGACTGCGCTGCAGTGCGGGGTCAAAACTCAACATTTCAGAAAACATCAGTGTGGAGTTTAAAGTGTAAAAAGCTCTAATTAACTAAATGATAATACTGTAATAGTTTGATGTAGACATGCTCTTTAAATGTGTTGCTCTGCTTCTGCAAAGTAAGAGACGCAATCACGAAATAGTCGATATATGTATCGTATAATGTTTTCAGTTAGGCTAGTAGTCAAATGCTAAAACAGAACGAGGGACACCGTTAAACCTCACGCACTGTACATGGATTCTCCAAATTCTGTAGCCAGAATTTAGATAAATAATTGTAGTCACGCTTCAAAAGACTGTATATTGCTTGATAAAAAATCGTTTATGGATGGATCATTTTATTGGTATTACAAATTAGTTTGAACATAGCACTATTAATAAAAAATACTAAATCATTTAATTAATTACCAAACAAACTATGTACAAAGGAACAATAGATCTGAAAGAAGCACCCTTGCGTTAAGCACGCATCTGTCACGCGCAATCACCTCAGTGCGTGACGACGCACCGCTTATCGCAATCAGTACAAATCGAACCAAAGAGAATAATTCGTACGGATGGCAAGTCGAGAATCGAACCGACAATAACGCCGAACAATAGCTCAGGGGTGGTGCCGGGTTTAGCATTTGTATATCTCGCAATTGGATGGATACACACAATGAACGCGTGAGTCAGTGAGATTGTGTTGACAGTCTTAATGTCGTCTTATTGTTACAATGACTAAACCGACGACAAAACGCTTTCCGAATATTGTCTGAAACTCTGAAATGAAAGCCGACATGAACGAATGACCATAGTGAAATATTATTGGAATAATTTAATTTTCATGTTTTAGTTTTTATGACTTGTTTAAGATAAAGGGTTACAAAGATTTTCCAGCTCTTCTATACTCTTCGATTATTTTTGATAGAGTTTAGTTTCTTTGATTATTATAATATATATATATATATATATATATATATATATATATATATATATATATATATATATATATATATAGGTTATATACCGCATTACCTATTGCTATTACCCATACACTCAGTACACACATACATGTCTGACTACGGTTAATAGTACATCTACATCTAACAAGGGATCCTACATATTTTTTTCCTTCACTGCAACAACACTATCGACCCCCAAACCTAAAAATAATCTTAAGCTATAGGTTTTACTTAGTAAGAAGGTTTTCAAAGAAGAGGTATTCACACAACATTCACTATGTAGGAAATGGTGTAACAATCGGACTTCAAAAAGCAGTTTATATCAAAAGTAAGTTACATTCTTTTAAAGAGACACTGCGCGCAAACTTTTCAGTGTTTACTGTGCGTTATATTATTTATTTAATGGTGTATTGGAATACTATCTATTGATGGACCTTTTCCCCTTACACTAGTCGTGAGGAACAAAAATTACAAATAATAATAAATAATATATGTTATTATAATAAAAATGCATTGAAATTATAAATTTGGAAATTGAACTAATTGGTTCTAGTTTTAAAACAATTATGAAACACAAAAAAAGTTGAATCGAAAGCATTTCTAAGAAATATTGACTATTATATCCCGTTTGAGAAAAATAAAATACTCCAGGAAGAACATTGTCGACATTTTCACAATTCAACCTCTGAAAAAAAAAACAGGCTTCCAGCATAATTCAAAGGTTTGCAACCCTCTCGTTAGAGGCATTTGTTGAAGCGCCTAAAGACAAAATTGGATCCCTTAATGACGTGAGCTTCCCCGCGGCTGGTCATCCCTTCCGCCGTACCATTGTATTCGCGTTATACAATTGCAAGTCAGAATGCTTTAATATTAGTTATAAATTGGAATATTAACAAACTAAAGCCTATGTGTATTGAATGCTTTAAAAGTAATCTACATCAGAAATACAGGTAGAAGAGTGACAGTGAGGAACTATTGAGATAAATAGCTTGTTAGTATCTGTGTGTGTGTGTGTGCGCGCGCGCGCGTGTGTGTGTGAGTGTGCGTGTGTGTGTGTGTGTGTGTGTGTCTGTGTGTGTGAGTGTGTGTGTGTGTGTGTGTGTGAGTGTGTGAGTGAGTGCGTTCACTCACAAACACAGAGAAAGAGGGAGAGAGAATGATTGCAAGAAATATTTAACAAATATCATTTTAACAAACATCGTTTTATGTAACTGAAGAATAATTTTGATAAGATGTTATGGTGGCTGGAAATGTGGAACAGCTAAGAGTAATTGTAGATTATATGATGCTGGGAGACAGATCAATATTACTAAATGATTATTGAGTACCTACCACTTGTATATGTAGTGTCTTGAGTATATCTTACTTTTTCTGGATATAGAACTGCTCTCTACTTACCTAGGTCGCCCTCAGAACCTCTTGTTTCATTAAAGGTTTAATACGGCTTTCACTCTATTATCATTTTAGTTCTGAATTGAGTCCAGAGTGTCTCGGTAGGCGGACACATTTTTCCTACATTACATCTTTACTATTCTTCATTTTTTCGAAGGAACTAACTTACGCCTGCTATCTGGATAATACCATGTTGGCTTGACGTATTTACTGTGTGACTATCTTTACAAATGACGACATATTTTTTTAACATAGGTAGAGAACATTTCTTCATTCAACAGACTCTTTCACGATATCCTATATTCGGAATATCGTCTAGTAGGACGAGAACTTTGTTCCTTATCCTTCCACCTCTTTATCCGTACTCATCTCTTCCTGAATCTGACAAACAACAGACCTATGTTAGGAGTCGGCCGCAGGACGTGAATCATTTTACCATTATCTAGAATAACGCGATGTCCCTACCTAAAGTGTTTGCACTTCCTCTTAGATGCGATTAGTTTACTAAAAACTAGCACATGTAGAAATCGGGGGGGGGGGCGTGTTATAAAATATATTTTACTCTGGGTATTCACGTATTCCCACATATACTGATAATGTACTCTGATACATTCACAGAGTATCTAATAGAAGGTCTGTTTATCTACATAACGAATTGTTATAAATAACGCCTTATATCTTTTCTAAGATTTTGTTTATACTTTACAAGTTCGTTGAGATTGGAGTTTTTGAAAGCTTCGTTGGTTGTAACCGGCCTAATAATCTTGGATTCAAACAGCTACTGGTATGTTGTAAGCTAATACGAACAAGGGAATCGTCGCTATCATTTCCATTTTATTTAATATTCAGTATTACCTACAATTCAGGGTAAGCTATAACCAAACGAAAGTTAATAAGTTCAGATAATTGTAATAAAATAACTGTAATCTATAATTCAGTAGAAACAATAATTAAATACACATTTAAAATTTATAATTCAATATAACTATAATTAATTTTAGTTTGCAATTTATACGAGCCTAATTTAATCTCGTAACTCAGCCTAAATATTCATTAAAATCTACAACTCATTATAATTTATAATGCCATAACCCCTAAAATTCATTGTACGTATTTTTTATTTGACGAAACCCACAATTATTTTTATCTGTAATTCATTGTGTTAGGTACAATTCACTAAAACTTATAAATCAATTACAAGTATATTTATTACACGTTAACGTTTCTACATGTGTTTACTTAACTCTCTTGTACCATATTTAAATACAGTAGGCATTCTATAAGCCTACGTGAAAGATAGTTAGCTGTTTATATAGTTTTAATTTTTAAACTTTTTCCGCTGTGTTTTTGCTAAGCAACTACAACACAAAAAGTTGTGGTAGGCTTATTCTCTTACACTCACAATTTATTTAAGTATAATGATAGACGCATACTGCAAAATATTTTTAAACAATAAAATTTCATTGAAATATTTATATTCTCTAAATGCTAACAAGCGAACTTATAACAACTGCCTTTTCGAATGTTAAAAAAAATTGCTCACCGTTGTTCAGTGATAAATTTCCTGAAAACTATTCCCGTTAAGTTTCTATATTCTGGAAAGGTAGTGAATTCAGTCTCAAATCCCTTATGGAATCTAGAATAAAAGAGTACGTCACAACACAGATTCGACCTTCTACGTTCTATACTATTAGTAGATTTCAGATTTAAAGGAGCAAATTCCCTCCAGGGGTTAGCCCACTATTAACAGCAATGCGAGCTACTCTGTCACACTGAACATTTCATTAACTCGGAAAAATACTAGTGATTGTTCCATTTTCCTTTCAAAATATTTTTCCACTATCAAGTATGTTTTGTTTGAACCGCAATTTGAATACATATATTTCAATATTACATGTAGGCCTAAAGTGTTTTTTCATACATTTTTAACAAGCAATTTTCATGAAAATATTATTTTCTGTTTAATCGATTGGAAGTTATAAATTATTATATTTATTACTAGCTTTACTGTACGCCCATCTTTTAAGTTATTATATTGAAAGCTCTATTATGATATAATCCTGAAAACGAGGTATAGCTAATAAAGTAAAACGTAACGAAATGTTAAAATGTATTCTGTAATTTATACAGTTTGAATACAGTTAAAAGTTATAACACTATGTAAAACTAATAGTATATATTGTATGTAAAGTTGAAAACAGTACTTCAATCTTCTACAAGATTGTACCTCCAATTTTTGGAGATTGGCAAGTTGAGAAAGCTAAAAAAATACAGAATTTTGAAACCTGAATTAATTCCCACATTTTCATTACCTTTGTATTAAAAAAGCTTTTTCACGAAACTATAGCTTCATCTTGCTATCTCGTTGTCACTTATATTCCACCTCTAATTATCAATACCACTTTCCTACCTCACAGATGTAGAGTTTGAGTATCTCAAAGTTGGACTTCTGAAAAATGAGCAATGATTACCCTCAATAATCTATACCTGTAATATATCTTTACAGGCTTGAACTATTTATGATAAGTCTATACACAAACCTTCATTTATACCGAACCTTCAACATAAACCTTTAAGTTTAGGTGTTGTACATAAACACACATAAAACCCACATAAACACATGACACATATATGTTCAAATACAAGCTTGATGTTTATCCCATCACAAAAATAATATTTTAGAAACTAATATAAAGAACTGCTATGTAGCAGTAATAGTAAATATATACTGATAGTATTATTTCTGTTACTATGAAAGAAATAGTGGTACACCTTTTAACTATGCACATTTTTATAACATATAGGCCATCTTTAGTGTGATATTACCGTTTTTTAGTTAACTCGAATCACTGATTCACAATTATATTAATTAGTTGTATTATAGATTAAAATTCAATCGACCAGTTCACAGAAAACCTTCCTTGGCTTTTTTGTAAAAAATTATATTCAAACAAGTTTGTTCTGATGGCTCCCTTACGGGAAATCTCTTTCTCTTACAACGTGGTTACCAGATTGTCTTGATCTTAGAACATGTCTTGGTCACGAATATCTTAACTCCAAAAATATATTTGAAAGAACTTAGTTTAGAAAAGCAGAAGCGTTGAAATATGTAGGTAACGCTTGTCGCTTGTCCAAGTAAGTGAACTTAACCACCAAAATACCTTCGTATTAACGAAAACAATTAGTGTGGTCTTAATTACTTATGTAAAAATTAAAAAAACAGTGTTCTAAAGCATTCTTTCTGAAGAAGAACAGATATCGAGTTCCGGTGTTATTACTTTGCGTTTGAAACATAAACAAACTTTGAACTCTCTACATCTCCTGAATAAAACCAAATTAAACTTGAAATAACTGCGAATACAGTTGCTGTCCCGACCTAACCTAAGTTATGATCCTGTCGCGAAATTCACACCAGGCTGATCTATCATAGATAATGAAAGAGGTTATAATATAAATAAAACGTTCTGAAAAGAAGCAACACCGGATAAATCTTGAAGCTTAGTAAAATTAGATAGGGTTCTAACAAATAAAACAAAAGAATTAGCAGGTCTAATTCTCATCCCGGCTTCTCATATAATGAATATATCAGTGTTCATATTGGTATTGCTCTATATTCTGAGTTTTATTCTAAATTATATGTAAAAACCTTAAATCATAAGAAGCTTTATTATTTTGTTTTGTGCCTTGGAGATTGTAAGTTGTATATTAAAATATATAAGTAATAAAATATTACACATTTTTACTAGGCCTACTAATTGCGATTAAACTTCTTATTTGTTAAAAAGATCTAATCTGTCTTAATGTCACAGAACAAAAACTATATACTTTCTAGCTCCAATTGAGAACTCAGTAAAAGCGAAAAACTTATTTAAGAACAAAATCAATTCGCAAGAATAACGGGAAATGTATGGCATGAATTTCAGAAATTGTATCAGAGTGATGCATATTTAAAGGAGACACTGTTAAATATTTTCAATGTGAAGTATATGGATAATATTTATTAGATTTCACAAACTATTGTAAAGATACTGTGCCTCGCACTAGGATTTCATCTAATGTCTTGGGTAGATTCTAATATTCTTTAAGTATTTAAAAATCATTTCGAATATAAAAAAAATACCGAAGCATATGATAAGTTTGTAATTTTTGTATCAGAGCCTATTTCTTTTTAAAAGCAAATACAAAATTTAAATCAAGCGTGAAATTTAAAAGCAGAAAGTATCACCGAGAAAATTTCTTACACATTTGGCTTCCAAAATATCGATATTGGTAATGCGCATGATTCAGATTGCCTACTTTTTATTTACAGACGTTTTGGTAGAACAAGACGAAAACAGCCGTTAGAAGCAGATTGGAGATTAGAATTCGATCCTTTAGAGATACTGTTGGAAGTCCTAAAGTATCCAGTTTCATATTGTGCTGTTGGGTTTTGTGAACCGCTTCATTGAACCCTTGGGTTTCTACTCGTGGATTATACTCAGATATTTTAGATATTTCAGTACTAGTAGAATTTGTAATTGTATCCGGAACCGATTGGAGGAGAAATTGTAACATATAAGATAAATATTACAATAACTTAACAATTATTTTTGTTTTTAGGTTCATAAGACCTTATCTTATTCAATACACATTACTCACAATATTTATCACTTCATAATATTAATACTGTCGATATTAATGAAATTATTTCATTGCTTTGAAACATAAACGAAATAACAAATCTAATGAGTGTAAAGATAGATTTTTATCAAACAGTCTCTACAAGAAAGTATCGAAACTTAAACTTTAGTGTCAAATTCATAAAAGCAATTCATTTATAGGTCAAATTTATCCAGCTTATTTTTATATTATTTCATCATTGCCCGACTTTCTTAGATTTTGTTCGTTTGTTTCTTAAATTAGAAAAGTACCAAATCATTTTTGTCAACAAAATTCGCTCATGAATTGCTAATTACGTAGCTCAATAATTGACGTAGTTAATGATTGTATATTTTCTGCATTCACTTTCCCTGCATCACATTCTTTTATACTTTTTAGAAGTGATTCATACTTCTCCAGGGAACTCCATACCTATGGAACAGGCAGATCAGTGGCAGTAGCCTATTCGTTATAATCAGAAATTATATATTTGTCCTATTTATTTTCAAGGTCAAACAACTTGTGTTCGTAATAATTTTGCATATCAAATCATACAGTGGTTTAAGACCTCTGGCCGTATTTTTTGTGTAGTGTTATAACTGTTTTCGTTATTACTAGTGAGAGAATTGAATTCCTCAGGCTACAATTAACGGCCGCCAATCCTGAACGGAGGGAGTTAGAAATGGGTTGCACCAAGTAGGCCGGGTTCTCATGAGAACTTCCGAGTATGGACAGGTAAAATACCATTGTGCAATGAGTAACACACATGTTTCCCTTTAGCCTTCTTTATTACATCGACTAGAACAATTTGTTTTCTTGTTTTTAATATCAGATGAGGGGCGTAGCCGTTTTGGGGAGTAAGCTTCCCATGGGTATAGCTACTAATTTAAGGGGCGTGTATTTAAGTATTTAAATTAAAATATGCTTAAATATATCTCCAGACAAAAACAGACTTGGTAATTTCACCCGTATTATAGTCCAGTCCGCTTGTGCTACATACTTTCTATTTGTTCTTTAAATCATTTAAAGTGTTTTAACGTTTTCAAAATTTCGTAGTGTGCTAGCCCCTTGCATAAACTTGCTGGATAAGTGGTCTTAGGATTGCACTTTAATGCTATAGAAATTAGTAATATATTATATTAATTAAAACAACCTCTCACCACAAATTCAACAAATTTTATTTTAACCTTATGTACATTTCGACTACAAAGTAATCATCTTCAGAGGTATTTTTACAAATAAGTTATTTGTAAAAATACCTCTGAAGATGATTACTTTGTAGTCGAAATATACATAAGGTTAAAATAAAATTTGTTGAATTTGTGGTGAGATGCTGTTTTAATTAATATAAACATTTACGCCACAGTTGCTTTAAGTTGTTGTAGTAATATATTTATAATACTGGTAAACAATTCATATATTTTGAATAAATAAATTATATTTAATAAAAAACAAACAATTTAATATCACATTGCTCACATGTTTTATTAACTAGGGAAGGCACTTAATGTAAATATGTAGGTAATACTCCAGTAAATACAACCTCATCTGTGAAGGAGCAAGTTAGGCCTAAAACAATGACCTTCATCGTCGTCTGTGTGGTCGCTATTCCAACAAATTGTGTGCCTCTTACTAGGTCTGTATTAGAGGAGGTTTTTTTAAGTAGCTCTTTTCTCTAGTCCTCTGAAAAAAAAGATGATTATATAAATAATGATTATATGATATATGATGTTAATAATGATGATAATAAATGATTATATATAAAAAAATTATTATAAACTAGTGCACCGAATTTATATACAATCAGTTTTATATTTTCACTGGGCATGAGAAAATACTTACCTATAAAAATCACTAGCAATCTAACAAGGATCAAGTGTGACGGAGTTGTGAAAACTAAGGGTGATGATTAGTAACCCTTTCATTGTTATGGTTTGCCCCTGCCAGATGCCTTATAACCAATACAATACAAATGTTCCATATCTTTGTATTCCTTGAAAATCGATGTTTTGCTAAAATAAATTATAAGTTGTAAGCAAATTTAAAGTGCATTAATAACTTATTAGCTGTACTATTTTTAAGGTTCTTAATATTGGCGAATGAAACAGAGTTGTTTTACAACTTAAAACTTCGATGTTTCGATGCATCGAAAGTTTTAACGTTTTCTTTACGATGTTTATCCCCATTACGAGGGAATTAACATCTTAGCTTTATCTTTAATCTTATAATTCTTAAGATGAGATATATCACCTTGAAAAGTCAAATTTAACACGTCACCTAAATTTTATTTACAAGTTATTCTAGAGCGTTGAGGTAGAAACCTCTTGCGAAATTACGGATGCAACAGAAATTATTTTTAGGTTATGTTTGATAAATATACTAGAGCATTCAATATGGTTGGTTAATTATTTGCTTTTGTTATCAAAAATTGTTGCTGTGGCATTTACTTTCATATTTTAGTATGTTTAGTTTTGTTTTTAATTACTTTCAAAGCAATATCTTTAATAGTCGAAAGAAAGTAATTGTTATTATTGTACGAAAGACAACTGAAATTGTAACCGAATAATCCTCATAATTTAACTTTACGAGGGAATTTATTCAGAAAACTTTCATTTACTTTAAAAGTTGCATTTAATTTATATTAATAAATTTGTATAACTGCACACAAAGCTGATGCCAGTATTTGCTTGGCTCAGAAAAGCAACATCTGCACCAACACCTACGCTTCTCGGTGCCAGCTTCTCCACTTAAATACAACCCTCGCCACCAAACTGGATCTCTTAAAAGCAAATACTTCAAAGCCAGTAACAATAACGCATTAGTATAAGCGAGTAAAAATGTCGGGGTGATGGCTATGACATGTACAGTAACAAGTCGTATTTCAGGAACGTAACAATGGAGCATCCGTGAACAGAAATAGACCAAGTTCAGAGCCCTGAGGCGGTCCATTGTAGTCGGTGTGGAGCCCGCTAACACAATTAACCTGTCTGTGTATTTAATTATAGGTGAGTGCGTGGGTGCGTGCGTATGCTACGGTGTGTGAGCGTGTGACGCATGTATGATTCATCTGGTAAATATAGTGATTAAATTGCATACAGAAATATGACGTAATGATTTCTTAGAACAAATCACCATTCGATAGATTTCCTATTCCTTACATACTTAAACTATTACAACAATTCTATTATTGTCGCTGTATGAACTCAACGTTATTTAGAATGTGTTTTTTTTTATTCCGTTTGTGATGGTAGAGAATTGTATTTAGTCACTGGTTTGTCTCCCTGCTTGTTTGTATGTATGTGATTTGGTTTATTTTAGAATTTCGAAAATTGAAACTGTTAGATCTATGTGCAAAGTTAGTGGTGGAAGTTACATAACAGATATTACAATTTAAAATTAGAAAAAGTCAAGATTATTTTTGAAAACAAATTCCAAGGACGGTTGTGTTTCCTGTCGTCATAAAAATGCAAACTTAATATCGAGGTCTCTTGTAACAAATAATTCAGTTTATGTCTCATCGCATAATTTTATCACTCGTGACCTCATTTTAAACTAAGAGGAGTAGTTCTTTAAGAAAATATTGACCTATGACCTCTTTTTCAGTGCAATGCCGTTTCCGCTAGCGTTACTTTACAAACCAACCGTATTGTTTTCATAGAAATCCTGCGATTTCAGTCTCTGAAGAGGTCACTGTATCCTAGGTGTACTGTGGCATACTGCATATTATTATCGCATCATATCACCCTGACCAAAATCCGTCTGATAAATACGTTTGGGAATATTCTAATTCATTTCGCAATGGACTGTAGTTTATCTTTATATATTGTGAACATAATAATTGTGTTTTAATTATACCATAAAGTAATGTAAATAACGCATGCACAATCACTATTTAATGCATTTAAAATTTAATACATTTTCATTTTCAAAAGAAAATGTATATATTTGTTTTAGTTGAGCGATGCCGATACATGCATATTGTTTATTTTGGAGAACTAGTTATGTAACGACGGATTTATGACGTCAAATCTTAACAAAGCTATGGTAATGTTATTAAATCCGTGAAAGATACAAATACTGCGATTAGCCGCTTACTTCCGTTGTTTTTATAGGTTAGAAGTGAAACTCTGTGCGAATGCATTGAAAGAGTTTTCTGGCAGTTTTACTAAGCTCAGTAAGACTAGTTATGGACGTGACGTCACCATGATGTGACTTAGAAATTAACTAGACGTTTTATTGTTTTTTCACTTCTGATACAAAATAAGGAAGTAGAAAGTAATTATTTTTGTGAGTATAAAATGCAGCCAAGTTTTCATTGTTGATTATGAAACGGTGTGCTTTTTGGTTTAATCATGCAATTAATGATCATGAATTTGTAGACAACGATCTAATCCATGTGTGTTTTTCGTTATAACCTGCTGCTACATGAATTTTTGTTCATGAGCAATCGGTGACTTGCAATCACAGTGCAGAGATATCTATGGCTATTCAACATAACATATGTTTAGAGGCGGATAAGATATAATGCTGAAAATGTTCTTCTTAAACCATACTTTGACTGTGTATTATCCTTACTAGTAACCAACGACGTATTGGTGAGAGGCTTGTGAAGAATATCAAGAAAGTTTTGTAGTAAGGGGAAGGAGTAAGGGACGCGGTCGGGTGTACAGGTAGTTCAACACGTTACCAATAAAAGTTTTTAGCAATCTTCTAAAAGTTATGCATGAGTAATGCGTGCATGATCAAACTTGAAAAAAAGTAAAGAAAATATATGTCAACAAAAATTACGTGTGTACGTTCCAAAATGTTAGTCTAATTTATAGATATTGAATAGTGATTATCGAATATTGATTAATTGATTATTTAGGTATTTTAAGGAGGGCTGTCGTCCCTGGATCATAGAATACCTACTGTACTCCAAGTAGGTACTTTTGTTTAAAAGTAATTAAAAAGCAAAGTTTCGCTATTTGTTTTAAAGTTAAAAAGTCGCTATTTATACCCGGTGGGTGAGTTGTCACGTGATGGGGGCATTAATTCCAGCGTTTAATTTATGTAAGGCTAGAATTAGTCGTGAAGGAGTGAAATGTAAATGCAGACACGAAAGCGTAAGCGGGCTACGCATTTTGATGAGGCTCGCAGGAAGCCAAACAGACATGCGTGTTTCTTGGAAGTGTCGTGTGTATGTGTGCATTATCAGTTAGGCGAAAGATAAATTTCTGTAAGACATGGAGCATTAGCTCTAGTCGTCCATGGAAGCGTTTAAACTTCCGTAGTTAAAATAGCTTGAACTACTGAACATTACTTTAAAACTTTTTATCTTATACAGTGAGACGACGGGTAGCTGCAACCGTGTCTTTACTAAAGGGAGGACGGTAATGCAAGTTTCAGAGACTTGATATAAACTCGGCTGCAAAGGCAGTACCTGATTATCTAATTACCTTTGGAATGGAAACCAAGTCATAAATTGTAAGTCACTACGATTTGAAGCGAAAGTGGGATGACAAACCCGATGAGTTTTACGTTAAAATTTCTCCCCCACCCCCCTTACCCCGAATGATGCATGAATAAGTTTCTGTAAAAGGAAATTTTAAAGTATTTTTAACAACCCTGATCAATGATCAAAATTACTTGATTTTGGTCAACATCAATTATCATAGTAGTAATATTACAAATCATAAAATAACAATAAACCCAAGATTACAATACAAGGATGGTAACCAAACTATATGACAAACATTTTTATAGGATACACACTTAATTTACATTTCGATTACCTAAAATCATCATCATCAGAGTTTATCTTCAACTCATTGAAGTCTTTGATGATGAAGCCTTTGCCCATGAAATTTACATAAAGGTTCAATTTTACACAACTCTAAATTAGTTTGAATTTTATTATTTTTCTTGTATTGTGAAGTTGCGATTATTTTTATTGTATTTATATTTAAATCATCAGGTTTTTTTTTTGTATAGTCTAAGCACGGCAACAAAATGCCCCGTGCAAAAGAGCAAGTTTTAGACTAAAGGACCGTTTCCTATGTCGTTCACCCGCACTGTAATAATTTTGTTAAGTATAAAAATGGAACTTATTTTTTTTAGATTCCAAATTATCTAAAAAAAACCATCCAGGTAAATAAGAGAAGTATTTAAATTTAAACATCGTAAATTAAAATTGTTCTTACAATAGGCGTTATGATTATTTTGATTTTTATAGATCTTTACATGAGAGAACAACTGTGTAAGATTCACCTTTAAATAACCATTTATGTATTCATATCTCACATATATTAGGCACCAGTTCAGGAACAAACAAATATTTACATACACAAATAATATACATGTTGTTAAATGTGCACATAAATCTAAATATACACCTGGTTACCTTTAAATTGGTTTTCCTCAACTCAACCGGTTCTCTAATCACGTTAGCAGCAATATTATTTCCCTCCTTTGTTAAGTCACACGGTAACTTCTAAACTAAGTTGAATCACTTTGCGGAGTCAAACTTTAGCAAGACTGTTTAATAACAATGGCATCAGATGGCGCAAAGGGGAGTCCTTGTTTATCCTAAAATTATCGGTTTGGTCTGTGTGTCTAAAAATTATAGAGGTAAAATCTGAGAATAGAGCTTAGGAATATTTTGCAACCAAAGTAAATTAATTAAACTAACCGGTAATATAGGAATCAGAGAACTTGTTTATTATAAAGCTGCATCTCAAAAATATAGGTTAGTAGTTTTACTACTACATGGCCCGCAGTCTTGTGAGTAGAACTCTTACTACAACTAATTTTAAAAATACTTAACTAATTTAATACTTAATTTTTTATTTGCTGACGCGTTTCAAAACATTCGTTCCTTTTACGAAGCTAACTCTCTATTGTAGAGGGTAAGCTTCGTAAAAGGAACGAATGTTTTAAAACGCGTTAGATTGAGATAGGAATTTGCAAAAACTTGCTCAAAGGTTATGTCATCCTGAAAATGTAAGCACATAGACTCAAGAAACTTGGTGGTAATAAAACCAAACGGTAATAATACCATTTTATTGTATGGTATACTGAGGCAGTATTTCTCGTGAAGGTAATGAAAAGACTGACATCACTATCAATATATAATTATAAATTAGTTTGTACTAAAGTAATAGACATCCAAGCCAATCATGTTTTCTAAATCTAAAAGACATTTCTTACAAAACCAATGCGTCCCATGACCTTTTATAAGATTCGGTTATAATTGTAAAAATAATAAATTGAAGCTCGGAACTCCTAGATGGTCCTGTCTTCAACACTTCTGTTCGAAATATTGATATAAAAACATTTCATGTACAACAATATTTATAAGAGAATAGTTAAAGCTTTTCATGAATGTAATACAGTTTATTGATATGAGCTTCGCACACTGTCAAGTCTAAAATATCACACAGTTAATATTTTTGTTAGTAAATCGTTTTTATTATAATATATTTAATAAATAGTTTTTATAATAATATTTTATCAAATATTTTAATAAAATTTTAAAAGACAACGCAAATTCCAGTACTTGCAGAGCTTTTTATGCAAACTACTGGAGAAGATGGTCAACCGACGTCTTGTCTGGTACCTAGAGACTAACGCACTTCTATCTAACGATTAATGTGGTTCCAGACAATGACGGTCTTCAGTTGACCAGTTGCTTTTATTCGATTCAGCAGAATGCTTTTTCTTGCCACAAATACTCGTCGCTGTTTTCTTCGACCTTGAAAAGACTTGAATTTTGTAGTCCATTAGAAATCCTACATATCAACAAAAAAAACCACATCTCAACACACTAGCACAATATGAAATTTACAGACACACAAAGTACAAACATATTAAACGAACAAACACAATACAAATCACACATAATCTTTGATACTATCGAAAACCTACCTATAAAACCGTCACCGCTTGATCCGACATCTCCAAGCAGAAGACACTGATGAAAATCGCTACATAGCGATCAAAAACGTTCTATCTCAGTAAGTTTTAAAACATTTACAAAATTTAAAGTTTGGATAGTCATAAACTATTGTTTAACTGATTAACTTGAAAAGACATATGATATGGTGTGAACAAGAGGAATTTTGAACGTTGTAAAATCATGGGGTGTACAAGGTAACATTCTTGCATTCGTTAAAAAATTATTTGAACAAGAGTCATTTTCGCATGTGACTTGGAGGCAAATATTCTAATCGCTATGAGCTAGAGAATGGTGTACCTTTAGTGTCATTTTAAACGTACAGTCCCCGGTCCACTGTTCCCTGTTTGTGGACGGATTTTATAAATATGTAGCTGCTTGAAGTATGGCTAAGCGGAAAGTTCCCTTTAAGTAGTAATTAATAGATGCAAGAATGGACCAAATATACGGACTTAAATTTCGGCTTCGAAGACCCAGTGTATAGATTTTAGTCGTCGTAGGTAGCCCCAGGAACCTGATCTTTATCTTGATGGAATGCTGCTTCAAACCATTGCAGCATGGTTTCTGCCATTGTGAGATTTTTGGGACTTTTGTTTGATAAAAGACTCTAATGGAAATACATGTGCGTGATTTGAGGACTTGATGCAGCATGATATTGGATATGTTGAGAGCCCTTAGTGGCATTAATTGGGGAGCAGATAGAACCTGTGTGCTCCGTTTCTATCGCACCGTCGTAAGATTGTGCATAGATTACGGGTGTATAGCCTATTCATCTGCTCGACCTACGGTTCTGAAACTCCTTGATTCAGCACATCACTATGACCTTCCCCCTTGCTACTGGCAAATTTTGTTTTCTCATAGTATAGTTACCTAAAACACAACACTCCTGAAGTTATTTATAGTCGAGGGTTTCTGGAGATTTATCGAACCCACCATAATACTGTTACTATTTTTACAGATGGTTCAAAACCAGACAATGAGGTAGGATGTGCATTTTATGTGGAAGGACACCTACTCCTCTGGATTGCCTTCAGCGTGTAGGGTTTTTACTGCAGAACTATATTCGATTTTCCAAGCTTTAAGATCTATTCCATTTGCCATTTCCAATTATCTTCTGTGTTTCAAGAGCTATCCAGGCTTCCAGGAAATGTACACTAAGAATCGTTTATTTGGAGACATTCTGTGCTCTATATACAGGCACCAATTACGGAGTGTCGAGGTGTCATTTCTCAGGTGGCAAATAAAATTCAGTTTTTGAATCTCACATAGAATTCCCAAGAATGTATTTAGTCATGCAAAACGTGTTTAACTAATGGCGTTTTAAGGTTAACACCATTAGAACCCTTAGAACTAGACCTATATGAAACATATTCCTGTAGGACGTTCTTTAAATAAATTCTTTAAATGGTAATAGTTTCTCTTTGTGCATACGGTTCTTCCAAATGTATGCACAGGTGGTACTGCCTTCTTCATTTGAGGATAAAAATTTCTTGTATTGATTGGCCTCAGTGTCCGTTGTTGGTTAAACCCATTGCATACATCCATAGAACATTATAATCATATTCGAATGCTTGATACTGACGCCAGTGTATGTCGTATATGTGTGCGAATTTAATAATAAACCCGATGCCCCATCTTTAACAAAGACCAATATTAACGAAATAGGTTTTTAAATATCATTAGTAAACGGATAATAATACAAATTTACTATTTTGCCCTGAAGGTTACATATATTTGGCTAAACTGTATGAAGGATATTTGCAAAAAGAACAGCCCAATCGACAATGCTTGTAGTATGGCCCCAATCAAGCCTTCAACCATGCTGATTCCTTCTTTTACTTTCCCTCATGTAGTTACTACAACCCTTGTCTTTTCTTGTCAGGTCATTGAAACAAACATATCATTATAATGACGTTATATTAGAGTTTCCATTTTGTGCCTTACTGCTGAGCATATAATGTCATTTTACAATCGGGAAATGTAACAAATAGGTCAACAACTATTGTAAATTTATTTTCAAAATAATGTTTATAACTACTTTATTAATTCAATATTTTATAGTTAAATAATTTTTTTTTCTTACAGGTAAGCTGTTAGCTGTAGCTTCTACAAGATTTAGTAAGTAGAAGAAAACAAAAATACGACTGGGCGCATATTTTTGCATTCATTTTTCTGTAAAGTACGTTAAAAGGGTTTTTAAATAAAATTTCTATTTTTGTAATGGATTGTTTAAGACAAAGATGAATGTGCGATGGGTATCGAGTTCATCGAGGAAGGGTTGAGAAAATGCTTAAGAAGGCACTGTGATCTTATTTAAGCTAGAAAAAGGCTGCACAGTATTGTTTCGCATAAAAGCAAAGAGCGGGTATATCTAGTGTTTTAGAGAAACTGTTCTCGAATGCATGTTTTATTCATATCATTTTTATGTGTAACCCCGTTCCATTTGAATTCCATCGTCGTTACTCGCTCTTCTAAATGATATATTTAAATAAACAGCCCCTCCTGACGATTTTAAACACGCCAACTACGACTTAAAATGTCGAAAATAACTGACAACAAAGTTATTTGAATATTATTATTCGCGCAGCCACTGGTTTAGCAAACCATTAGATGCTCATATCTTCCAGTTATGCCAGTAGTTCACAACTCCCTATATACGTAGACCTAACAAGTGCTTTCATATAGTCCATTGCTCTTCCGCTTAACCAGTGAAGTTACTCACAGTTTATTCTGAACTTTTGACATATTGTGTTTTAAAAAAATGTCATTCTCTGCTAATCGGCTCCATATACGTTCGTCAAAGACAATATAGCCTGTCCAGATGTAGAAGTCTTATTATAGAACACTGTATTCCAGTCTTTCACCCTTTCCTGCCAAATTCATTGTTTTTAAGAGTATATAAATAGAGAGATTTTATAATATATAAATAGAGAAATTTCATAACAAAGAGAATATAAATACTTTTATATACAAACATTTTCACTATTCCAGCTCTTTAGCATCTCATTGTATTTGCAGATTTGTGAATGTTGCTAATAAACTACTAGTTATAGCTTAGTTATATTTCCTTTTATCCATAGGTTTAAAATATGTCTTCCGAAATAAGAACCCTTCTAAAAAGGAAACGTCTTTATGCTCACCTAATACAGGTTCTAGAAAGATAGCAAAACTGTCTTTCTTGCATAGGGACCTGAGAAAATTTTCAGTGAGAACTTCGAAAACTATCAAAATTATATATATATTCGCATATAAACACAATGGTTATAACGGAGCTCTTTCATTTCAATTAGTGGTTATTTATAGGTTGTGATTAGGTAATTTTATATAAAATTCATAAAATTTTAATTTGATTAATTAAGTGATAACGTTTGATTTCATACATCTATTTCATTACTTATTGGAAATGTAACATAGTAAAAACTAAACTAGTTAGCGTATAAGTAATTTTTCTTATGATAAAATGTAAGTTTTAAAATGGTAAGGAAATATTAATAATATGTTAAGGTTATTACTAAAATTAAGGTTACAATTTTAAGAATAACAAAAAAATTATTTTAAACCATGATAAGATCATAGAATAAATATTTTCTGCTAACCATAAATCGATAATAGAAATGCTGTTCTCAGTTTTTTTTTACGTTAATTTAAAGGGTTCTTTTATACCACGTAGTTTACACTTTGATATTGTACAAACTCAATATTTTTGATTGTTTTGGAACTCTGAAACGACACCTGTTATTTTTACCTTTAACCAAATTAAGGGTAAATGACACTGTAAGAGCGGCGAAGTTAATTAATAAAAACTACCATGGTATATTTTTTAAAAAGTCCGCATTCTATTGTATATTAAATTATTGCTATTACGATTAAATCAACTTATTATTGAAAAATAAAATTCAAGGTAATTGAAGGATATGATTGTATAAATTACGTCACTATAAACGTGAGTAAATGATGTTAATAATTATGTAACGGATATTCCCTTCGGAGAATGCGTAAAAATAAATCGATTCAATTTTAATAAGTTTATGAATTTAAAGTTAAAAACTTATAAATTGAAATATAAATTAAAATTATAACACAATTTTTTTTCACTAGAAAATAACATTTCTTGAACATTTTTCTTAAAATTTAGAAATTCTAGATGTATAGTGAGCTCCGAGACAGATCCCTGAGGGAGGTCAGTGTAAAATGAATATGCCACAACACAGATATGATCTACATTGAAGCTGAAGTTTTAATATTCGTAGATTTCTTTTCCAGATTAAAAGCACGGATTCCCTCTGGACAAAGATACGCTATTCGAGGCTCAGATGCTTTCCGGTTTTGTTTCTTTCTTTGGTTACTTCAGCTTGTTTTAACGTTACATTAACTTCCTGAAAAATTCCTTAATTTCACAATATATTTAGATATTTTCCTTGATTCTCTACTTGTTATAATAATATATACACTTATATTTCAACTTTTAGAAAATGTTTTAAACATTCGGAATATTTAAACCTTATTTAGTCGATTTACGTAAATAGAAAGTTAAAAAAAATATTTATAGTTTTGCTCCTGGCGTGGCTAATGTGGTTCACTTACGCCTATAGTTTTACTTTCTGATGACCATTACCTTATATTATGAAGCCTATCGTGTGCTCCTGCAAACATTACCAACCATCCGAACTTGTCAAATCATACAGTACTTCTAATATTCTGGAGGCTCATCTTTCTCAAAATGAAAGATTATAGCCTAGTCCATTTTTATCAAATAACAAGCTCAACCTCACCACGTATGGGCGAATGTGCTGCACATATATTGTTAGGAATGACAAGCCTTTTGTAGTGTTCAAACTCTAATTTGGTTGTAGCTAGAAAAGTCGTATATTTAATAAATGTATCGAAACCGTTAGCCTCTAAAATACTTGACCTTAAACTCTACGCAGTCCCACCTTCGTTTTCCTAAATCCCCGTATTGTAAAGTTAGCTTCTCTGAAGCATAATGACGTAATTTGATTTACCAAGTACTTGGGTTATCTCAAATTGTTCGATAAGATACCCAATTACTCTCTTTATCTAGTTAGTTTCCAACCCTATCACATTCTACTGAATTTTCAAAGAAAGTAATGCAATGAACAGATAAAGTGGCCGGTTTTTGACTTGTTCACTGAATAACCAGATGAGCCCCCCTTTGACCAAACCAGCAATGGTCCGTCATAACTCTTTTAGAAAAGAAATGAAGTTGCCACAGTTTGTTCCGCATTCAGTAATTGGCATTCATATTGCTAAACCGTGCGTGAATCCCCTTTAAATGTGAATTGATTTTGACCGATATCTAATTATTCCACGCGACAGAATAGGGTAGACCACTGCTAGCCACGGTTACATAATGACTGCGGCGTACTGTCAGTGATTAAGTATGGATTTTTCGTTGCGTAAAATATATAGTTAACAAAAAATATAATAAGTTGCAGTAGAAGTGTAACGTCAAGCAGATGGGTCTGACTTATCTTGTGCAGGGGAACGTTAGCTGGAGATAAAAGAAATTTGCGTTTTGGTTACACGTATTGTGAACAATAACCAGTTTTCCAACGTTTAATGATAGCCGCGAGACGGATACGAGTTAGTTGTACACACTAATCGTTAGTCAAAATATTAGTCGATGGTGAACTACATTTATCAGGAATATAATGGAAGGAAATATTAGGAAGAAAAACGTGGTAGTGGAATACAGAAGAGAAAGTGTAAGAACTTTGGATTCATACACAAAATGTTCGCAAAAATGTCATGTCATGAGCAAATCGATACCCCAACATCATCAGCTACTTGAATGATGACTTCTTTGATTGTGATTCGGCGATTATTCATAACCATTGCTTTCTTTTTTTCCACGTTTTCATCGGTTGTTGTTGTGCTGGGGCGTTCTTCATCGTCAGCGTCTTCGCGGCCACATTGGAAACACTTATACCACTCGTTAATACTTTTTTTTCGCAGCAGACTCACCATAGGCCTTTGTTAACATTTCGCACACTTTGTTACACTTTATTTTATTTTTTACTCAAAACTTAATACAAATTCTTTGTTCCACTTTGTTTAACAATCGAAAATCACCGAGCTCATAAAAACACGTCTAACCTTAGCGGTTGTCACAGGTAAAGTAAACAATAAATACAGCTGAAAATTGTGTCATACTTCAGGGGCAAGTATACCAACACAATAAAAAAATATGTTGACAATCGGACTCTCCAAACCCGCGAAACTTAAACATTTCTGGTATTTTTTGAACACTCTTCGTATAGTTCTTCTAAGAATTAAGTAGAAACAATACTATTGATAGTATTTATTAACAGTAAAGACATCAATGTACAAAAAATTACCAAATCATTAGGACTAATATACAATGGACGGAAATCTTGAATTACCAAGAAAAAAATTTTAATTAAAAACCCTTCGACGATATTTGGAGTATTGCAATCGTATTTTATTTATAATTTTAATATATATATATATATATATATATATATATATATGTAGAATAATTCATGTGTATGATTTAGAAGGACATTACGATTCCCTGAATAAGAAAGATAACAGTGTTCGCCTTTGCTGGACTTAAATGATTAATCATGACTATATGAGAGATTAAAACTTTACAAGTTTACATTTGTTTTGGAAACACTTTCGGTGATTTAACCAGTAATGTAACCAGTTTTTCTCAGTTACGTGCTTTAAACATGTCATTTATTAGATACATAACAATCAAAGTGTCAATCATCGTACAACGTCGTTAATTTTGAGTAATAGTTTAAAAAGTGTACAAAATCAATTGATACTAGAAACTGACTCTTCATATGTTTTGTTGAAGAGGAAATTAGAGGGAAAAAGTTTAATTATTCTTAATCAAATAATTGTAAAAAAATAATTGTAGAAAACCCAACGACAGACTTTAAGTTTTGCAACATCTATTTTAATACTCCCCTTTCCTTCTAATTGTGAAATAAAATACCATTATGAGATATTTTAAAAAGTGACAACTAATTTTCTTTAGGCGTAACAGTTTTTATAATTAATATAAACTCACTCCTAAATTACCTAAAAGTAAGTAAAATAGTATAAGAAAAACAAAAAAGAGGTCTGATGAATAACAATACATAGATTTTAAAACAAAACAACCTGTCAAAACATAGACAACATCACGTACAGTCTGACGCCAAATCAGTCTTGTGTATTTCCCTCTATGTGATGTATCTCTGTATTTTGTGTGCGCGTCACTATATAAGTTCACTCTCGATTGAAGGCGATTCATTTGCATTATGTCTAGCCTGTTCACCATTATACTTATCCAATTACTTACTAGCTTTAATTTTCAAGTTGGTCACCCTCAAATCATTGTGTAACTTTTTTTCCTCATAAATGATTTCTAAAGCTCGATTACATTTCTTCATCAAGTTATAAACAATAACTATAGATATTGAGTCGGAAATCTAATGCACTTTGGAATAATCGCTTTCAGCATAATCACTTTATACTTTGTAAAGCAGACACTTTTAATACGTTAGCACTATAACTAAGAACCCTGTATGCAGGTTGTTTGACTAAGAATCCTGTATAGAGATAGTGTGACCTAACATGTGTATACAGATAGTTTGACTAAGCATCCTGTATAGAGATAGTGAGACCTAACATGTGTATACAGACAGTTTGACTAAGCATCCTGTATAGAGATAGTGTGACCTAACATGTGTATACAGATAGTTTGACTAAGAATCCTGTATAGAGATAGTGTGACCTAAGATGTGTATACAGATAGTTTGACTAAGAATCCTGTATAGAGATAGTGTGACCTAAGATGAGTAAACAGATAGTTTGACTAAGAATCCTGAATAGAGATAGTGTGACCTAAGATGTGTATACAGATAGTTTGACTAAGAATTGTGAATAGTGATAGTGTGACCTAAGATGTGTATACTGATAGTTTGACTAAGAATCCTGTATAGAGATAGTGTGACCTAAGATGTGTATACAGATAGTTTGACTAAGAATCCTGTATAGAGATAGTGTGACATAAGATGTGTATACAGATAGTTTGACTAAGAATCCTGTATAGAGATAGTGTGACCTAAGATGTGTATACTGATAGTTTGACTAAGAATCCTGTATAGAGATAGTGTGACCTAAGATGAGTATACACATAGTTTGACTAAGAATCCTGAATAGAGATAGTGTGGCCTAAGATGTGTATACAGATAGTTTGACTAAGAATCCTGTATAGAGATAGTGTGACCTAAGATGTGTATGCTGATAGTTTGACTAAGAATTCTGTATAGAGATAGTGTGACCTAAGATGTGTATACTGATAGTTTGACACTAAAATACTCCAAACGGAAGGACAAGCCAAAATTTTATGTTAGAGGCAAAGTGTAATGACCCGTGTTTAAACTTTAATATACAATTTGGCTAAGTTAACACCTCTTACCCCCGCTGTACTAATGACGTCATATTAATGTTTACGGGCATATTTAACGACCAAACCGGACTAAAATTCTCTCTGAAGTACCTTCTAATTAAAAACAAAACGGCCCAGTTTTCGCCGGCAAAATACTCCTCTTAATCCGTATAAATAGGCCTTATATAAATATTTAGAATAATCCAGCGTTAAACTTTGAAGATATATCTACTTATCCTCTCATTGTTGGGATTAAAAGAAATCCCGCGGGAATTAGACGACCCTTGTGATTAACTGGGACAAATTAATAGAGAAGGCTTCGAGTTTATATCATTTGCATTCCCGCGGGGGTGACTCACCCCGGGGCAACAGCTGGTACTCCAGCGCCATATTCTTTCTTTTTTTTAACATCAGATCGCGGTATTGCAATAATGTAAGCGGTGCGTATTTTAATCCTGGAATATGTATAATTGAAATCGTTTTTTTGTGGGGGATTTATCAATTTGAATTTGATTTAATTAAGGGTGCGTGTGAATTGATGTGGCCAAATTGATTTAATGAAAAAGAATTGTACTTTAATTGAATAAATTTACTTAGGACGAGAGGAATGATGGGTAGGCGTTATTTTTAGAATTTTTTATTTTTTGTAAAATGTAAATTTAAAGGTATGAGTTAGATCCTTCTCCTTTATTAACTAAGGTTTTGTTGTATAACAAGGTTCTCTCATCCTCTAAGCCGCAATTATCAATTTGAAACTAAGGTTTTGGATGATTGTTGATTTAAAAAACTATCAATAAAATTTAGAAATATCAATAATGTCAGTAAAACCTATTGTTTAGTGTTTAAATTTACGAATGTTACAAAAATTTAGAATTAAAATTATACGCCTGCATGGCTTGCGATATTTATACTTTATTTTGTACGAAATTGATTAAAACTATCGCGACGTAGCCCAAAAACATTTACTAGGAAGGTTTTATTAATTTATTTAAAAAAATAGAAAATATGTTTTTGAATAACGCAGAGAATTTTATTTCGCCTATTTTAGCGATAAATTTACCCCGTAAAATAGCTGATAAAGAATAAAAAGTAATAAATATAGAAAATCAATATGTACTGCTGCAAAGCATTGAGCGTCGAACTAACTAGAAGCGGTTGGTTTTATGGAAAAATATTGGTCAAGATTTTCATGTTCTCTCTGTTAAAGTATCTCGAAAAATAAATGAACCACTGCGTATTTGCAATTCATTTATTAGTGTTGTTGCTTATTGTAAATTTATAAAGGCGGTTGAAGCTTGTTTATTATCCATACATTAGGATTAATAGTGTTTGTTTGGAATTCATTCACGATTGTTGCAGTGTCATTAGAATTCATTACCGGGATTGGTGAATGTTACTTGCATCCCATTCACGAAGATTATTACAGCTTGTTTGCAAATCATTTATCTTGAATGGACAGCTTGTTAGCATTGTTTGTAATCCATTCATGTGGTTTATTGCTACTTGTTTGCAATTCATTTCAAGCATTGGTACTGCTTGTTTTTAGTATATTCACGAAAAAGGGTTGAAGCTTATTTGCAATTCATACATTAGGATTGGTGTAACGTATTTTAATCCGTTCCCAAAGATTGTCATGGCTTGTTTCCAACTCATTCATGTAGATTGATACAGCTTAGTTCAAGTCATTCATGTATATTGTTACTGCTTGTTTTTAGTATATTCACGAAAAGGATTGAAGCTTGTTAGTAATGTTTGTAGCCCATTCATGTCGGTTGTTGCTGTTTGTTTGCAATTCATTACAAGAATTGATGCTGCTTGTTTTATGTACATTCACGAAAAGGGTTGAAGCTTATTTGCAATTCATACATTAGGATTGGTGTAACGTATTTTAATCCGTTCCCAAAGATTGTCATGGCTTGTTTCCAACTCATTCATGTAGATTGGTACAGCTTAGTTCAAGTCATTCATGTATATTGTTGCTGCTTGTTAGTATTTCATTAGAAGGATTGTTACTGCTTGTTTTTAGTATATTCACGAAAAGCTTTGAAGCTTGTTAGTAATGTTTGTAACCCATTCATGTCGGTTGTTGCTGTTTGTTTGCAATTCGTTACAAGAATTGATGCTGCTTGTTTTATGTACATTCACGAAAAGGGTTGAAACTTGTCTGCAACTAATTCATGAGAATAGTTACAGCTTACATGCAAATCATTCATGTGGATTGTTGCTGATTGTTTACAATTCATTAGAAGGATCGGTGCAGCTTGTTTATAACCCATTCACAAAGAATTTTGCAGCACATTTGTAAACAATGATATTTTTGCGGTTTGTATACACGAAACACAGTAAATGAAATAAATAATTATGATAGAACGTGTTTTCAGTCTAGATTATACTTCATTTTGTTATACTATTTTTACTTTGTAAAAATACGACTATTTTAGTCTGGCTTTACTTTGCTGAATGTGGACTTGCCGTAAAAAATTTAAAACCATTTCAGATTTGTTCCAAATGATAAATAGAACTTGGTATTTTCTGCAGCTTATTTGTTGAACAGATCTTTTAATCTAACATTCAGAGTTTCACCTTTCTACTATTCTCCTCTTTCCTTATTAAACACTAAATCTGTGAAAGTTTCAGAAAATTGGTAACAATGTGAACATGGGTATAGGCTGAATATGTGTTTTTTTAAAAACCCTGTTGAACCTTTTAAAATGATCTGTGAGTAAAACGAGTTGCAAATAGCTACAAAAGGAAAAGAAACACTACATAATCGAATTATGAGTTCGTATTGGAAGAAAGTATGATCATGACAATAGGAGTAGTTTGCATGGCAAAACTGTAATATGTCATTTACATAGATTTTTATTAAAAGCGTTTAATGGAAAAACAACAGACACAGAAAACACGTATAATTAATCCATTCCTTTAATTCTGCCACTTTCGGTGATGCATGAGCCTCAGGTTAAAAACTACTTGCCTGAAGTAAAATGTCGGAACATCGTGACCAACAGTAAATCTCGAAAACACTAAAGCATCTTAGAAATTAAGTGGAGAGCCTGTATAAAAGTTAAAAATAAAGAGATATTTAATTGAAAGAATAAAATATATAGCAGTAGAAACTTAAACACGAACAGACAAATAAGTTTAGAATTTTACATAACATGCATTTAAATTCTGCGTGATATCTCGCTATAAAAACTAGCGAATGTCCAAGTGGTTAAAGTCAAACTTATTACAAAAAAACTCAACAAAAGGAATTTGAAGAAGAAGATCAAATTACACGGTTCATATTCTTATTCTCATTTAAATCCTAACAAATTGCAACAGACATTTTAATTTCCTGTCCTACGGAAACACAACTGCTGACTAGGAACAAATTAATGAACCGCCGCCATTAATAAAATCCAAGATGGCGGCACAGAGCATTAGTAGCACATGGTATGGGTGACAAAGTGTGTGCGGCAGTTTTAATAATGCCAGCTTTAATATGAGTGAGCCGCATTCATAACGCAAAGCGGGCGAAAAAGAGGAAGTATTGTTGCCAGTTTTAAATCTGTTAAACTACCCTCTAGATATTTTTTGACAGAATTCCCATATGAAAATTTCATTTTTTAAATTCAGTAATAAATTGGCAGATTTTAACATTTTGTTACAGTTAGCATTTCTTGCAGCTACAGTATTACTAAGAATTTTAAGTTCTTTTTCCGGAGTTTACATAATAAATGAAGAGTTTAAAAATCTCTTTTTTATACTCTTACGTATCAACAGGATTGATGTTAATTCTTACAAGATTGAATATGTTTGTCAATATTGTTCTACATTACGTTGAAATGTTTCACTGTATAGTCCTTTAGCAGACAAACATCTCCATTCTTATTTATAATTAACTATAAATTATAAACATTTATATATAAATTAAATATATCCAATTATATCCTATAAATTAATTATATATATATATATATATATATATATATCCATTTATCAAAGAGGTACTATACTATGAGGTGTAATACTGGATACCGAGTACGTTATTGTGAGGAACACTGACATGAGGTACACGTCTTTGTGGTACTCTACCGTGAGGACATTCCTGCAGCGTACCCTAATGAAAGGTTTACTTTAATGAGATAAAATACTATAGTGGCGTACTATCAAGTACACAGTTATAAGGTACAAAAATAATACTAATAACGGTACAACTGTGACACTTATTGACAGTAGATACTCACAATGTATCGTAGTGAAACCTATGAGGTAGTCTACTATGGGGTAAAATAAAGTGAGTTACACTACAGCGAGAAACACTAATTTAATATGAGTTATAATACTGGGAGGTAGGTTAGTGTATACTTCAAGGTACATGTCTGAAGGGAGACTTCAGTTAGACTACTGTGAGATACATTTCTGTGAGACACACTATTGTGAGGCATACTGCTGTGCGATAGTCGGCGGTGAAGCTAACTACCATACGGTACTTTATTATGAAATACACTACTATTGAGAGAAATAATTTGAGGTAATATCCTGTGAGGTAATTTTCAGAGAGGAGTTGCAGATAAATAAACAGTATAAGATGCTGCTTTGAACGATGATGTTTAACAACTCGCAAGGTTTTTTTAGTGCATTAGCAGCTGTTCGGGGGCAAGCATTTGGATTAGCCTCGTGATATATTAGTTGTTGCTATTCAGCGATTAATCCTGTTCAGATCGACATACCTTAAACGCCATTCTCAATACAAGAACCTCATAACTCTGATAGGTGTTTGTGGGAGTTATAGCCTCATTGGGAGATGTTTTTCTTCATACATATTATAAATGTGTATGTACGAGTATAACTTAAAATACGCGACCTGACACACTTAGAGCTTAACTATGTTTCTCTAAACGGACCTATCATAATTGTTTCTTTCTGTTTTGTTAGGATTTAATTCTCACGATTAACTTTTGATGATAAATTTAAATGAAACTTCACCGAATTCGCACTGTAAAAAGTTCATCGGCTTTCTTGACTGGAATATTCCTTTTCATCCATGACGAATACGTCAAGCTACGTGCAACGTTCTAGGTCCAACATTTCCGGACGAAATACTAGACAAAGCCTGTAATTACAGACAGCGATGGAACCAAAGCCTGTCCGACATCATAATAGTCGGCCATTGTATCGAACATCGTAAGGTGTATTTTGAACGTGCTATACAATTAGGCAAAATAATTTTCAAGTAATTTTTGATGGTGTAATTTAAAAAAAAATTATTCAAGTTAGTTTTCCTTTTCATAGAGTACATTTAAAAACTGATTTAATAATTCCTAAAACTATATGAAGTGCATAATTAGTATTTCGACAAAGATTATACATATGTCAGTTATATGAGTTTTGAGTCAATTTTTAAATATTCAAGATTGTTAAAAAAAAATATATATACCAAAAAAGACATGAGTTCACAATTATAATAAAAAGTATTTTTTTCAATAGATCTCAACCAAGATATATTGTTCTTTTAAGAAGCGATTTAAGTTAACAAAAAATCTATGTAAAACGTATTTTAAGTGATTCAAAATAATTTCCGAATCCACCCGAGGTTGTTGATTAGTAAAGGTAGAGGAATAGTTAGTAACTTTAACAATTGGATAAGAGGTATTGAAAATTATTTATTATGTAAGGAATTTTAATACACTGGGAACTTTGTCTTGTTCAAGTTTATAACAATAAGGGACATAATCTAAGTGTTTTAGCTTGTTAAGCTTTTAAATTAATTAAGATAGAGTTAAAATTACTGAATAGTTTTAACATTTAATGATTGCCAGAACTACAATCATTTAATAAGGTGCTATTTTTATGACAAAAGTTAATCAGAAAAGTTTAATGTAATTGAAGGAAGACAACTTTAGGAGCAATTTTAAAATTGCACTTAAAGGTACTATATTATATACTTTTCATGTAAATATATCTTGAAAAGTGATAATTTAACAAATAAAGTGAATTCATCACGATATTTATTTGTTGAGGACAGTATAATTTAATAAGGAAATTTATGCTTATAAGTAGCCGAAGGGCTCAGGTTTAAGCCCTTTTTGGTTAATAAAAAGTTCAATATCCATACAAAATATTAGTCTTTTGAGAAATGGCAGTTTATTTGGATCGATTTTATTGACAAATACAATTACTTGTTTGTAATAATCATGAGAAAAATAAATAATGAATGTACTATAGTTGTTTGACTAATTAAATTAATCAATAGTGTTGTTAGTGCAAATATTAATTTACGATAATCCGACCATATTGGGCAGCTTATTATTAGTTGAAGTGATATTTAAATGTGCAATAAATACATCTCCGTTAAATTTATTTTTTATAGTTATTAATAGACTATATTGTTTGGCTATATAATATGTTGACATTTTAACACTATTTTAACAGCTTCGTGGTTTTATATGAATTGGATTTCTGAGATGATCATGAAAGCACATCATTATATAAAGAACAAGAATATATTTGTTGGATAGTTTTATCTACTTGCTAATGACCTAACTTTTAGCAAACTGTGGAGAAACAAGGAACCGCATCTCGGTTGATGTAGATAGCTACGCGATTAAATATATTGATTCCTAAAATTAAATATTTCTTCTCCTTTAATAAAAGTGAAATAAAAAAATATTAGCAGATGCTTTATTCGTCGCTCAGATTGATTTCGAACGTTGTTGAATAAATTAATATTTTAACAATATTTTTTCATTCCTTAGGGTGTGTCGTAATTTGTAGATTTAAAACGTCAGATAATTTTAGTCTCTTTATATTAGGAATTCTTGCCAGATTTTATAGTCGATGAAGAATCTCGAAACTTTAAGGGTATCATTAAACTCCCTAAGTAACGGCTTGACAAATTAAAGTCAAGTAATTATAATAAAACGTTTTCTACAGCACTGGGGTATCTTCGCCAGTGTCAAGGCAACACTGTGTGTTCGTCGAGTGGGATCGGACAGGTTTAGTCCCAGTAGTATAGGTTTTATAAGTTTACTTTAGTTAATTTGTTTAATAAAAAGGGAAATATTATTTATATATCTCTTCTAATTTTACCATATAACTAAAAACTATCAATTTTGTGGACCGTTGAAGTGTTGATTGGGTGATCCGTCGTGCTAGTTTTTCATCTACTTCAAAATAAGCGAACAGTTGTGTCATATTTACAAAGTACTTATATGTCTTTTAATTATAATATATTCTTTAAATTGACATCTATGAAATATGAAACTAATTTTCTCACCATTATCCTTTCAATTGTTCTCACCCCAAACTCAGCTGCCAACGACGCGCCGCCATTGTTGAATCGGACTATTTAAAGTTCTAAGAAAATAGGTAGAAACAATTTTTTTGTTAAAACCAATCGAACTGTCCAAGATTAGTTTTACAGGTAGACACGTTATGAAATGCACTCTTTTATATTACATAGGATTTAGGTAAAGTGTTGAATTAAATATTCTCAGATAACCTAATACAACGTGATAGCTTTTGACCTTAGTGCGACCCAAGACTCTGGGTTCAATCCGTAATACTGGTTGAATTTTTTTATACTACCATTCTGAAACCGGCCTTCATTAGGTGACAGAACTCAAAGCAAGACATTTACGAGACAAGAAAAACATAAAGCAAATGGATGGATATATTCGTATGCTCTGTAGATTTGACAGTCTTATGATGTGAAGTGTGATAAAGTCAAGATGTGAAGCTATTGTGGGGGGGGGGAGGTGTTCCTTTTAAACTAACTAAGAAAGTTTTTTTTATATGTAAACCATTATGAGTATTATAGAAGGATAAAAAAACATTGGGAATGTAGGTAGGAACAATGTAGGACCTTGGCCGCCTGGCGGAGCTGTCTAGTTGTTGAGCCCCTGTTGTATGCTGTTTCTGAAAGCTCATTTACAGCAGTTTGTTATTGATGTTTGACTTTATTGTGGTTTTATAGAATTGTGGTTTGGCTAGTTGCTTTATAGGCATCAGTGAGGTCATTTACATTTAAATTTTGTACGTGGTTGCTTGGTGATTTGAGCATCGTGTGATGTGCTTTGCTGTTGATTGGACTGATTTGTTTAGGCTTGGGTTTTGGTGAGGTGTGGATTTAACAATGTAGGATAAGTCTCTGTTACACTATATAGGAATGATATCACGTCTACAAGCTCGCGTACCTGAACCAGTCAAACCTTCTATCTAGGGTCTAATTATACTTCCTATTAATTCTACTTCAAGGAAGGTGTGCACCCAGGTTCTGTGATACTGAGGCTCCAGATTTACAGATAAGAAAGTTAGATCCATTGTATAACCGTACCTTCTCTAAAAATATCTTAAGCGACTTTAAATAGCAGACAAATACAAACTTGAGGCTGGTACAAACGAGGTAGAGACGGATTTAGAACCAATTCATACCATTATGGTGACGCGTATGAAACTGCATTTTTCTTCCATAGACACTGATAGAATAATGTAAACTTATAGCAAGTGAAGGATTTTGTTATTTCTTTAAATAGTTATTTTTTTAATCATGTACATTGAATAATATGAGGTATGTATTAACTAAATTATGCACATTAATGAAATTATATAGACTTTCATATAATCCATATAAATTACCTACACTTGATTTTACTAGTAAACCTAATGAAGGTTTTATTCTGAGTTTTAATTTGTCTGATAAGAAAATCGCTTTATATGATTACGTGTGGTTGTCCCTTATAAAATAAATCAATCTCTATATTTCCTGCAGATGTTTCGACTTATAAATCACCAACCCTAACGCTGGGTGAAATTTGTTTCCATTAGCCTGGTTTTATTTTAAAGATCATTTAAATGCATTGCGATCGCACCGAAAACAAATCGAATTCTTCCAACACCTTTGCGCATTTCTAATTTTCAGGATCGTCGCGCACGGCTGAGTTTTTACGCAATCCTATTTTAAAAATAAAATAATTCTCCCCTCTACTTTTTCCCATCCCCCAATCTTGTTTACATTTCCCTCCAGTTTATTACACTGCAACCCTTTATGGAACTGTAGTTTATTGTGTAACATTTGCTTGATTTGTTCTCTGCAATCGTGTTTTCATTTCTGTTGGCCGTACGTATTCTGTTGTCCTGTATGTTTTTTTAACATCATTATTATTTTTTTTTTAAATCTAATGTTTTATGATTTGAGTATTTTAAGAATTTCTTATTCCTGGTATTCTCTAATGATCTGAAACCACTACATTTAATAATATATAACATGTATTATGTACATATAGCCTAGGTTAATTAAATATAAGGTTTATTCTGTAACTTTATTCTAATGAAAGGTTTATTTAGAAGCACACCGTTAAATACATTTAAAAAAAATTGTATTAAAGCTTAACACGGCCTACATTTTTTATCGTTTCCCAATTGACAGTCTCTCTTATTTACTATATATATTTACTTGAACTTTTTTACCTTTAGAATATATTATAATTACCTTACCTTTCTATAGTCACACCTTCAGGTTTCTAAATACTTAACAATCACATAAATTTACCATCACCTACATTTATTCACCTGACATCCAATTATTAAAAATTATACCTTCAAATACATTAATATGGCTTAGTGACAAAGATTGAATACATAACTAATACTACAGTTCTTGAAAAGGTGGACTGTTGAGGATTTAGGTTTTAATTGCATAGTTTAATAAATACAATGTTAGATTGCTCCTTCTCTCTGGTCGTTATTACGGGATCTTTTATAAATTAGAAAATGGTGAAAAAAGACTAGATTTGTATACAGACAATGAATTAAAATTGGTTCTAAATTTATTAATTTTTAAATCTCTGTTGGCTGGACGTAATGTAAAAAAAATGTACTTATTGTTTGAGTTCCTGGAATCCTGAAACCGTTTGCCGGTTAACTGCTTCACTGCACTTTTACACAATAACTACCTGACTTCCCTATTTCCTGTACTATCTGCCTAATTCATTCTCCTAGAACTTTTAAATTTTTACACATAAATAACTAACAGTTCCCTAAATCTGTTAAACCAATTTATCCCTTTTTAAAGCATTGCTTACAATTTTGTCCTCCCCCAATACGTCTGCACTCCTCGACGTCGCCCAAAAACTTCGTTCCTTTTTCCGATGGTGTTAAGAACAAGCATAATGTCCCCCTTACGTGTTACAGTTATTTTGGTGGTTCTCACGCAGCTTTAGAAATCGTTTCCCACACGATATCAGTGTCACTTTTCCATGCTATTCTTGGTTTTACCGAAATATTAAATCTTAAAATACTTGGACTCTTTTTTTGTCAGTAGGTTTCCCACGCTGTTTTATGACTACAACCGAAATATAACACTGGTCAAGCCCTCTTTGTCGGTACTTTAGTAACCTATTCTTGCTCACTCATTTCTTAATATTTCTACTGAATATTATTATTTTGATTACTAACTAAGTTTATACTATATGCATCCTACGTTTATGTTATAATATAAATAAATATATATATATATATATATATATATATATATATATATATATATATATATATATATATATATATATATAAAAGTATGTGTGAGATTTGTAGATATCATGTTTCTTCTTAAAAATGTATTTTTAAAAAAAAAAAAACTACATTTCAGTACCATGAATTTTCATAAAACTATGTGTCCAAAGCTCTTCATTATTTTCACATATTGATATTTTCAAGAGCTTGAAACCCTCAACGGCTCAAACAACAATGACCTACATTGATGAGCAAAACAGCTGATCGAATCCTAGTAAAATAACGATTGCTCTGATAAATATTGGAAATAAAAAATGGGAACAGGAAAGAGGAAAAGGACATTACAAATGATAACTGGAGTATAGTGTGGTCCTTCAGAATCAGGCTCGGAAATGAAGTAATTACTCTCTAACTATAGCTTAAGGGAGCGGCAACAAAGCGTTCTCCCATTTCCTTTTGTTGTCATGCAAACGTTCGTTTCATATTTTAGCAATTTTTCAATCTGTCTGTACTACATACTACATCTTCCCTTTCGTGTTCGTTTTGTTATTTTAGCACTGTAGCTTCTGTGTTCTGGTATTTCTATTTACGACTCCCGCACAATATACCAACATCAGCGATTTTCATGTTACTTCCTCAGCGTTTGTGTAGCTTCTGTTTTCATTCTTCATTTTCTTATGATTCATTGCTTCCTTCAATTTGTTTTCTGCAGTTCTTTTATCCTGCTAATGTCCTCGTTTTGAATAGGTTTCTCTCCTAACAGTAAACACTGTTACTCCTTATTTGTTCTATTCAGGATATCTTCCTTTACATTCTTGTTAATATCTATGATTTACATCAACGATTTTTAAAATAAAAAATATTTCAAATTTCATTATGTCTAAAACTAAGTTTCATGTCATTTAAACTTATTTTCCAAATATGGTCACCTAAAAATATATCCTACTGACAAAGTTTATGTCATTTTTATACAACCAATCAATTTAATTGTCCACTCAGTTTTTCAGTTTTTCTTTGCGTTGTTAAATATAAATATAATTTTATTTCATCTTAGAGTAAAAAAATTGACAATGCATAGTCATAACAATATACAATTATAATTTATATTTATAAAGCATAGTTTTACTTATTGAAGCTGAACACGTTGGTTTTGAGAAGCGCCTGATTTAACACTTTGGCTACCGGACCAGTTTTACCTCACTTTCCCCCCAACCCAGATAGATTTTTTCATATATTTCATTTCTCTACCTGTAGTAGAGTCATAATCATATAGTTTATGTACTGGAAAAGGTTTAACTTACATACATTTTTGCGTGTCCATCTGTTGTACACGCGGGAAGGACAAGGTTATAACTGAATTCAGTACATTTCAGGCCCATGTGTACCATAGCTGGACACACTTGTGATTCAACAGTTTGATATTATTATCACACAATAGTAAATTATTGTTACAATGTTATTAGTAATAAGTATCATAACATAGGGAGACTAGTATAATTCAATGAAAATGTTAGTATTTATAACAATAATTATTGTTATTTTTCCGTACTTGTTAGTTGATACTTTTGCAAGTGGAGTTGATTCTTCTTGTGTTTCCTAATGTTTTATCTGACATCACTTGATACGTTTCATTATCACATAAACTTGTAAAATAAAAAGACAACCCAATTACTACAAATCCTAACTAATAAAATCAACTCTAAATACTAAAATTGAAAGGTGAAATGAACTGAATACGATTTATCTTCTTACCTATTTCCTAGTTATATTGTGTCTTGAAAACACATAGAGAACACATGTAGATTACATCACAACATTACAAGCAGGAGAGGAAATTGTAACTCTTTTAGCATTTTGTGATGCATAATTGCGACCAAATCGTGTCATCATTTTGTTGTAGCATGTTGTGCACAATCTGGGAATCACCTCCATACCTATTTTATTCGAGCAAAAACCAACTACAAACGTTTCCCTAAATGATGTTATGTCCATCTGAGATTTTGTAACATTTTTGAATGTGCGTTTACTACACACGCGTTGAGCAATCATTCTATTGTCAGTGTTCTGTACCATTTTAAACCACGTCTAAGTGGAATATTGTATGATTATCTGATCCGACAAATCGATAAATGTTTTACTGGCATTATAATCCACAACAGTTGATGAAATTGGTATATCTTAACCTTGTTTGGTTGTGACGGTGACAATTTGTGGAACTGCTTTAGTGGTCAAGAAGAGAACATCTCTTTTGTCTTTCCAATTACTTACAATCACGTTTGTATTGCTTTTTAAACTTCATTATCAATGAATAATTCAACAAAGTTGAGGGGAGTGTCCCCTGATCTCTTAGAAATGAAATTATAATTTATTCCTGGCTGCCTATCAAACGCTAAATCATTCAAATTGCGAGTTGGGTCACTCAAGATCAGTTGCTCAGACTGTGGTAGTCTTACGATCTTATGATGATCAGAATTATCTTATTCATCACTGGATGAATCTGAGGTGAATGTTGTCTTCCTTCTCTTAGGTCGAGGCTCATCATCTTCATAATCTGGATCCTATTATTATCAGTGAAAACGTTTTTCACTACTAACTCACTCAAGAAAGTAGTCAATTTCACTGTCTTTTATTAAGGATGTAGACACTGTTCAAGAAAAACTCATACAACCGGCTAGTTTATTATTTTAAGCTAATACCTAATATTTCCTAAAAAAGTAATAGTTGAATATAACATTCCCAGTAATAAGACAATTGTAACCTAACCCCAACCCAAGATGTTATTTCTACTGTCTGGACCCACTACTAAAGCCAGAGCCATAAATATATCATTAGAGTGTGTCCATATTTGTACACAGCTATTGATAACGTTGCTATATTCTGTGTCCAGGAATTGTACACATGGGTCTGAGGGGAAAACCAATGTGTCCAAATTTGTACACATGGTAGCCAAAGTGTTAATAAATGTATTTATTGTAAGTTGTGTTGTTTTATTATTTTGACTTATTAGAAAACTATGAGAAGAAACTTATTATGCATAGCATTCATGTTTCAACCAGTATTTTAAAATTATAACAATAATTGTTGTAGTGTACATCAAGCTCCAAATGTTTGGCATGAAAACGAATTTTATTTTTGGAATCATCGTAAGAAAGTCACAGCGTTTTAGATATTCTTAACTTTAACACCTTATCATTAATCCCTTGTTAACTACGCTTAAAAATACGAAACACATCCAACCTTTCATAAACAATAAAGTTATCATTAAAATTTAATAACTATTCGTAATTTATCGTGACATTTTGGTTAAGAAACTATAAAAATACTCCGCGAAGAAGCTTCTTTCTATTACACATTTGTTAATACAATTAAATTAATAATTAATTTCTTTTTTACTGTAATCTGTACCATGGGGTTTTCACTATTATAATGGATTTATTATAGATATTTAATTAGGGTTTGTCCATGATTTTTTTTTGTCAGAAATGATTTCCATTTTTTTATCCCAATTTAAAAATAATTTCGGTTGTTGTATTGGTATACAGATTTCGCTACAGAATTGGTTGCTGATTTTCGCTACAATTTTTGGCCTTTTGGCTTAAATATTTAATTTGAACCAGGGAGGGGTAGGAGCCTACTTAGTACTTCTCTTGTATTTGATCGTTCTTCTTCAAGGTATCGTGTAAAATGCCTTTTTGTTTTATTTTTCAATGATATACATTTGTCTATTGCAAATTTGTAGAGATACAAAAATGTTTGCCTTAAAGAGTTTTACAAATGAGTAGGATGAGAAAAATATAATTTAATTTGTAACTAAAAGGTTTAAACAATAACATTAGTTGCATTATTCCACGAAAAGAAAAAAATATTTAAAATAAAATTGACGTAGTAAACGCAGCACAACATCTTAGCTGTAAATTTTTCAGCCGAAGTACGAAAGTTCTTCGAATCATCAGTTAATCGGTTACAATTATGCATGCACATTGAAATAGCTTTACGTAATTGACAAAGTATTTTCTTGTGTCGCACCAGATATTTTAACTACCCAATGTGGAGACAATTATAATTCTGCATTGCTTTTGAGGATTATGAATTTCGATAAACAATTTTCAGCTCAGGTATGATTTTATATATTTTATTTCTTGAAAAATTATTTACCGTCGATATAAAAATATATCATAATAAAAAATAACATTCAACTGCCGTCCTCTGGATTTTACTTTATTGATATTTTCCCCATCAAAAATATTAAAACACAGATAAAATCTACCGGATTATTAAACTATTAAACAGCATAGATTTTTGCAAAACGGAATTAAAATTTGTTTTGTTTTCAATAGACAGCTTAACGTATTGCATTAGTTTTTTTCCAGTTTTTATGTAGGCACAAAAACGGGTATTTACCTTTTAATGAAGTATGTGCGATTATCGACTGCTAATGGTGTATAGAACAGTTTATGAAGAGTTTTTTGTTGTTCTGTTTGGATAACATTGTAATCCTACACAAATACGCGGTGCATTATCACGTAAAACGAGGCATTCGGTCTTTTTCAATAACTATTTCTGCTTCAAAGAAAAGACAGGAGTTGTATTTTAATATGACTTTTAAAGTCATTTACAAAAATATAATGCACCTTAATTACACTATTTAAAAGCATTCTAACTACGACTTTATTTGAATACGCCATTGAAATAATAATTACTATTTCAAGTTATCAAATTGAGTCCAACCATCTGCTATTCCTAAATTATTGCATTTAATGGGTTTCGGATCATCTCCAACACTCCGAACTATTGTTGTAATGCTGTATAGTGTACGTGAAGATGCACTAAGCTGGTAATAAAGGCGATTACACTCGATTTAAAAATGTAAATCGTAGTGGTTTGGTACAATTTACAACTTTGATCTGTTTCAAATTGAGTACATCGGACACATTGTCAGTTACATATACTAAATAGCCTCAATAAACTTGTCAACCCATACCATCCTATACAACTTGTAAAGCCGTAGTGTATTTACTTCTTTAAAGTAAAATAAAACATACTTTAAACCACAGTATTTCAGCTTTGCAATATGGTTTCGCCAAATGACTTTAAAAATAGGAGCGGGACTTGAGTGTATACGAAATACCCTTAGGCTTTGAAGGCGAACAAGAGCTGCTAGTGCAATCTTATATAGCAGGAGAAAATGTTGTTTTAGAGGATTGTTTTAGGATTTTCTATTTAGTGTCTTTCTGAAAGTTAAAAATCAATGTAAGATGAAGTACGTAAGTATAATACATTTCTTATATAAGTTACTGTTGATCGATTACAAGGTACTAATGCATACAGTCTGTGTATTTTTTACAAAGATTCACTGCTAGTATGACTAAGTATAGTTTGTGTATTTTTTACGAAGATTTACTGTAGATATGACTGAATACAATTGGTGTATTTGTTACAAAGATTTACTTTAGGTATGAGTGAATATAGACTGTCATTTTTACATGATTTACTGTACGTATGACTGGGTAAATTATGTGCATTTAGTACAAAGATTCGGTCTGTGTATTTGTTACAAAGATTTACTTTAGGTATGACTGAGTAAATTTTGTGCATTTGTTGTGAAGATTTACTGTGAATTTCACTGAGTAACTTTTGTGTATTTGTTAGAAAGGCTTACTGTAGGGATGACAGTACAGTCTGTGTTTTTGTTAGGAAAATTTACTTTAGGTATTTGTTACGAAAATTTACTGAAAGGTATGACTTAGTACAGTCTGTGTTTTTGTTAAGAAGATTTACTTCAGGTATGACTGAGTAAACTCTGTGAATTTTTATGAAGATTTACTGTGGATATCACTGAGTAAATTTTGTGCATTTGTTACAAAGATTTACTGTAGGTATGACTAAGTATAGACTGTGTTTTTGTTTCGATGATTTACTTTAGGTATGACTGAGTAAATTTTGTATATTTGTTACGAAAATTTACTGTGGATATCACTTAGTTATTTTGTGCATTTGTTATAAAGATTTACTTTAGGTATGACTGAGTACAGTGTGTGTTTTTGTTACGAAGATTTACTTTAGGTATGACTGAGTAAATTCTATGAATTTTTACGAAGATTTACTGTGGATATCACTGAGTAAATTTTGTGCATTGGTTACAAAGATTTACTGTAGGTATGACTTAGTACAGTCTGTGTTTTTGTTACAATGATTTATTTTAGGTATGACTGGGTCAATTTTGTGTATTTGCTACGAAGATTTACTGTGTATATCACTGAGTAAATATTGTGCATTTGTTACAAAGATATACTGTAGGTATGACTGAGATTTAGTTGCGAAGTTTTACTTCAGTTATGACTGATTGCAATCTCTATTTTTCAATATAATACCATGTATAATAATAGCCTAAATTCTGCTGACTAAAAATATAAACAAACAATTTGTTTATTAATAAATTAAGATGTGACACAAGGGGGTGGGGGAGGGGTGGTATGCCGATCGAAGGGAAAACTTGTGTAGGCAGGTATACAAAAACTTGGAATGAAGAAAAACATTTAATTTGGTGTAATGTGAAATTACCTACACATTTGTTATCACCAGCGTATAAGAATATTTTCATTTCCATAATTGGATTAAAAAAACGTTACTTATTATTGTTGTAAGGCCTATATTGAATTATTTTTATTCAGATTATACTTAATTAAACTTTAAGTGAAATAAAAAAATAATAACTGATCAAAACTAATTAATAACAACCTTTTTTTTATCTACGTTAAAAAGTAACGTAACATAAGTGTTAATACAGCTGTGGAAGACATTCCACAAGCTTGATGCGGCAAATTATAGGGGTGAAATCAAACTTGTTAAAAAAAAATCATATTACGACTCCGTTCAGTATAAAGCTGTAAAGACAAACGAAATTACAGGAATCAAGGAAATTAAAAAGCGACGTAAAATGATCCGTTACGGAAAAATACAAAAACCAACAGAATGGAAGCATTAAACATTAAGCACCAGAGGTAGAGAAGTGTCCTGGTCTCTTCCAAGCTTGCAAATATTTAACCAGATGCAATGTGGGATTCAAACATAAAAGACAAATTAATATTTAAACTGAAACGAAATTATTTAATGGAAGGTATTTATCAGTTTGGTTCCTTTATCAAATTTACATGCAAAGATAAAATCTTTATAATTCATAAACCAACCGTGTAAACGTTATTCCATTATTAAATTTTTTAAGGAAAATAAGGATTATAAATTTTTAGAAATTAAATTTGTATATTTACAACGTAAATACATTTATTTTTAATTATTGCAAAACAAAAATCATCCTAAATACGTTTCTACCCGGGAATGGAACATCTATCATACTACTTACAAAGTAAATGTGATTCCAAATCGAATCGTGACACTCGAGGGACAACTGGGCACATAGAGGTTGACTTGAAAACATTTGTCCAGTAAAGGCTTATTGGATAATCTAACATTTTAATAGTTAAAGATCTAAGTGTCTATTGCGTATTTGTAGTCATTGAAGCCCTCTGAAGCGGAAATCCAATGATTTCAATGATCTTATCTCCGATTTCTCTTCATATCTGAGAGACTCTTCAGTTTCCGGATCTTTCATGTATTTACACGCCAATTATGGAAGGATCGTTCATTTTGTAAATAATAAAGAAGAAATTTATATAGTCATGTTTGTTATTATTATTCTACAGCATACTATTCTTTATTTTACAACTTCAGGCTATAGCAAGTTGAGTGCCTGTGTAAATGTACATGAAGTAACAATCAATGAAAGTTTTTCTAATATAATTGACGAGATATCGATGCTTCTCGGTACTCAGACTTGTGCATATCGAAAAAAACGTTTGTGCGATAGTAGTGACCTCACTCGTTTATATGAAATGACCGGATGTTGAGAAATAACGCACATCTTCTGAGTAACCTTCTAAAGTACAATCGCACTTTTAAGCCGTATCTACAAAAGTGTGTTTATTCAAACTGAAATATAATTTTTATTCAAGTATTATTTTGTTCAACTACAGATAATGCCATTGTTAGTTTTAATGAATGCAAACATCATTACAAAATTTAATTTACAGAAAAAGTGGCAATTCTTCATTACAACGTGTATAAATTTAATTTTTGAATAACCAAATTATATATTGAGGTTTTTAGTAGCCAAAGTATTGGAAAATGATAAGGTTAAGATTTTTAATTTAGTATAGCAAGAACATAAATTAAGGTTTTGAATAGCTGTTATATAAATATAAGTTTGAACAATTATAAATTATTTTAGAATATGTAAATTAAAAATTTATGTTTTCAATAGCTAAAGTATAAATTTATGTTTTGAATAGCTGAAGTATATATTTCAGTTCTGAACGATGGAGGATTTATAAAAAAACAGTTCAAAAACGTTGAATAATGAATTTGGTTTATATGCTACTTTACAAATGGAGATTGAAAAAATATAGTCTTTGAAAACAATATAAATGACCTGGAGAAATATTGTCGCGTAAAGCATAAATTCTTTACATTTTATAGAAATATTGTTGCTAAAAAGGAATCCTATTTAACCTGAATTATAATCTTATGTTTGAAAAGCGTGACCAGGACCTTTCAATGAAACTCACATTGTACACTGAAGACTTTTAAGAGTATTGATTCACACATCCCTTTGCTCTATTCAAAACTTATGCCTTGTTACAGAACTTTAATCTTTCAATGATAATAAGTTGAAGATTTTTATCTAATAGTGCCTTTTAACAATGCTACACATTATTCATAATTATAAAGATTTATTAATTGTATTTTTTGTATAAACCAACCCTTAATAGTCTGTATAAGGGCCAACTTAGTGCGAAAATGCTTTAGAAATAATTAAATCACAGTTGCCTATATCCTAAGTCCAAATCCTTTATGCATCACGGCTAATTCTTAACAAAAATTTTTCGTCCTTTACAAATAAAAACCTTTTTGCACATGACAGCCCCCAGATGGCATTGTTGGCGATGTTTGTTCAGATCGGCTCCTCAGCAACCCACCCGAGCCTGAAATCACGTGACCATCCTCCCCACTCTATGAGCTCGGTCCTTCCGAGCGCATTCGATAGTCGGCAACCGCGCAGTCGAGAAAGGACATTCAAGCTTCGACCTTCTCATAGTAACAACGTACAGTGAAATGGTGCTTTGAGGTTATGGATTTATAAAATGTGATTTGTTATGGAAAAAAATTAACGGTGTTTAAAGTTATTAACATACTGTTTTTTCTTTAATTAAAACTAGTGTTGAAAAGTGAATGTGTGTTTTTTTAGAAAATAACTTGGAGTGCGTGTTGGTGGTGGGGAATTTGTGTTTATTTGTACTATGTTAACATTGGATTATGCTTCTTACGGTAAGCTTCCAAACGTCATTTTATTAATAGGATATTTAGTATAAATTGTCCAGTGAAATCTAGTTAAATTTGTTGTTTATTCATTGTTATTTATAATAGTGGACCAACATTTTCGTATGCCACTTGTGTGGCTGTCAATTCAATGAAGCAACATTTAGAAGAGAATATTATCAGTTATAATTTTCAATTTTTTGTAAATACAATAGCCTAATTTGACAACATAAAATAACACTTACTCAATTCTATAACTAAAATAACGATTTTAAATAAGTATTTCTATGTAACAAATATATTTCGAATATTTATGAAATATGGTTATATCCGTTTCACAGCGGTCTATTTTAAATATATCATATTTAATATTTTTATTACATTATAAATAGTCACTATATTTTATTTAGAAAACCCCCTAGTTGATTAAAACGTTCTGGGTAAAAAATATATTTTTTTATTAAATGTAAATTATGCTACATACCGCAAAATATTAAGTTTTCTCATTATATATTACTTAGTTCAAGAAATGTTTATACATTTTTTTCTCCATGAAGAAAAATATTTTACAACTTTTTTCATTTTGGTAGTTGTAGCTCTATACAATAAAAAGCTTATTAGATCAAAGTAAATATTTTTCTAATAGTTGCATCTGAATAATTGTGAAAAATATACTCTCTAAAGAAAAAATTTATATAGAATATTAGTTTAAAGTTCAAAAATTACCAAACGATTTTGATTCTCAACTCGTGAATTTCGCTGTTTATGGCCTAAAAAAATTCATCTGTGACTATGTTTATCATTATTTAAGAAGGAAAATGAACCATTTTATGGTAGAAAAAGAGTACAATCATAGTAGACAAATATTAAAGTTATATGTATACTATTTTTATTAAAGCAATAATAAATTACCCTTTTATAATTGTATTTAATAATTAAAAATTATTTAAAAAAATATATTACTGATAAATTATATGCAAAATTTTGACATAGCAAATATATAAATCTACGTAATTCTGTCAAAGAAAGGATTTCATTTATCGAAAAATTGTATATAACTCTTTATTTGAACTAGAAGTTGGACGAAAATTATGTGTAAAATGAATACAAATTAATTTACAAACATAGGTTTTATTTAAAATTACTTTTTATGAAAGGTGCAATCTAAATACATTACGAATAGAATATTTTTATTACTTTTTGATCTTAGATATTATTACTTCATATTATTTTTTAAGTATAATTTATACCTAAACATGTGGTTGTTAGGATATTTAATAATTGGCTATCATCACAATACACACCAGAGTGTCTGTAATGTATGTCATTAACAAAATACGTGTTCGATATGATTTGCATTGTGCTGTTGTCACAATTACTGAGATTTACTACGATATACAATAAAATATTTATTGTAACAATGCGTCGGAAAAGTATTAGAAAACGTATGGGAATTGTAATGACGTAGTTAAACAATGCAACGCGTACATAATTGTACTGCATGCGTAGTGAGTAATGTATGCTCATCGGATGGGAGACTGTAATATTTGATGTTGCAATGAGATTATTTTATTAGGGACAGTGCGTTTGAATACAAGAATTTTATATGTGGTAGCCTATGCAATGTAATATTGACAAATATATCAATAATTGTTTGTTACGAATTGTCTATCAAGTGAAATACGTAACAAACTCATTCAGATTAGTAATACAAATAGTTAAACTTATATTTTTACTTGGTTATATTTCAGCCTAGGGATCGTGTAGCGTGCTGGATCTAAAAGTGTAGCGTGTATAAAAATACCAGAGCAAAATATGTACTAATCCGTATGCGTAATTTATATACATAACTCATTATTAAAACTAGCAATAACAAAAACAATTAAATCAATCTATATTGCATTAGTTGAACAAATACCGGGCATTTTAGCTACGTGTTTTATTTTATAGAATAAAGTGTTTAGAGTTTAGTTGGTAAAAATAAAATCAACGTAGCTTTATGTAAAACATAAAAACCCATACTTACTCTTTTTTATAACTGAGAAAGGAATTCAAGGTTATCTTTACCTTAGGGAACATATTTCTCCAGGCTTAACCATATCCTTAGGCAACTCTAATGCTATCTGTCTTCAAAAAAAAACGAAACACTGTGCAACTTGTAATCAGTTGTAGACTAAACGTTTTTTTAATAAACCAAAAATTTCGTTTGTGCTACCGAAATAAATAGGTTATAAATCTGTGTTATAACGAGAGTAGAACATTAATCGATTTTTCAGATGAACCTCTCAGAGTTTCATTTACTTAATCCGAAACGATATTATAGTGCAGCGTTCTTGAGCATTTTTTATAATATATATATATATATATATATATATATATATATATATATATATATATATATATATATAATACAAAAATAAATAGCATTTAATATAATATAAATATAAAATACGTTTTCTTGTTTAATAATTTATAACAACATAGGTTATTCAAATACAAGAATATTTATTAATTTATATCCAAAGCTTTTCGTTGGTAAACAGTACCAACATCATCAGGAATGAAAATTACAATAATCATTTATATCAAAGCTTTGGATATAAATTAATAAATATTCTTGTAATTGAATAACCTATGTTGTTTTAAAACATATATATATATATGATTTGCTGTGAGAAAATAATTAAACATTTTTTTAATATATATTACAAGTTTTTAATTTAATCATTCAAGTTTCGTTCAACTTCCTGATACATTTGTGAAGATATTCAGTTTAATAGATATTAAAAATAAATGTATTGCTCAATCTGTGATTTTTAAATGTTTTTTACTACCCACCCGCTTAACATGAACGGATTTTTAAATTCAAAAAGTTTAAAATGTTTAGAAAATGGATCGCTGTTTTTAAACACTTTGTTTTTCATACAGAATATTTTAGGAATAAGGAATACCAATAACAAATTCGATCGATCTGTAATTTCAAGTGTTGCTGACTGTACGCGCTCGGTTAAACAACCTTACATGGTCGTATATACAGATTTGTAGTGCTTATGTAGTACATTTTTCAGTAAATATTGACATAGATTTAAAGAAAAGAATTTTTACCGTGCGTGTTGCTAGAATCCAAAGCCTGAATTCATCGGAATACCACTTCCTATTTACATAGAAGATTATTTATCGAACAGTTAATATATTCACGATACTACAAGAGTACAACCGAACCACCCCACTTTTCTAAAACCTTTCTATTTATTATGGAATTACCACCCTGTTAGCGAGGGTATATTTCTGAGAGGGAGAATAATTTGGGTTGAAGGTTTACTGGGTCTGAGCTGACTGGGAGTATGCGTTAGTTCGATTGTTTAAAATGGATGAAAGTAGGGGCGGTTTTGGAGTTGTTGTGGGCACTGGAAAATTATTTTAAAGTGGTAGTTTGTTTAATATGAGTGTTGGCTTATTGGTATACCACTTCAGTAAAATAAACACTTTTCATAGAATTCAACGATTAAATGTTTTGATGTCTCTTTTAATTAGATAGTAGTATCGATTTTTTTTATTGTGGGATAACATTTGTCGATTGTAACCCTTGGATGATAGCATAATTATTCCCCTTCTATTAAAAATTTTTTCAGTATAAACAACTAAAGTATAATTCGTATTTTCTAAATCGATTATTAAAAAATCGTGTTTATTTTTTTAAAATTACTGGATAGCGCTCTCAACAAACATTTTGTTTAATTCACAACCCTCTGTCTAAAGAAATATTTACGGTCTTTCTACGGCTTTCAAATTCTTCTCTTTTCCTTGCTTCAGTTACAGCTCAACTGTTCCACTGTTAACGCTTTGTTACATGGTGTACACAACTCCGTATTTTGCCCGTTTCTGTCCGCAATCTATGCATACACGTTTGTTTGTTATAATTACACTTATGTTTTTAATATAAATTCTGAATTTCGAATTGTTTGTAATTGCTGAAAATATGTTAGAAATACTCACACATTAAATAATATTATTATAATTTTAAATATACATAGTATAAGAGAAATTAAGTTACTAGAGTACAAATATATGACAAGTTACCGTCTTAAATATTATAGCCTTTTATAAAAAAAAAAAAAAAATATATATTTGAAAAAGAATGTTTAAAACGTTTTTTAAAAATGGTTAAAAATTATTATTTAAACGTTCGGCCTATGTTTTTTTAGAGTTACCTTCTGCTTAAAAATATATCTAAAATATTATCCTTTAGAGTTACCTTCTGCTTAAAAATATATCTAAAATATTATCCTTGAGAGTTACCTTCTGCTTAAAAATATATCTAAAATATAATCCTTTAGAGTTACCTTCTGCTTAAAAATATATCTAAAATATTATCCCTTAGAGTTACCTTCTGCTTAAAAATATGTCTAAAATATTATCCTAACATGAAGTTTTGTAGAAAACTAAACGTACTATAAAATATATGACAGTAACTGATTTGTTCACATTATTTATTAACATTATTTGTTAATATTATTTGTTAACATTATTTGTTAATGGAAATATTTTTGAATTTGTAATACTAATAATTATAAAAGATTATGAACGATATTTTTATTGTGTATAAGTTTTTAATACAATTAGGCTTTACATCTAAAGTTTTAATTACAGACCTAATTTTAAAACACTGCAACAATACAACTTTGAACTTAATGTGTAATAATGGATATGTAGAAACCAATATGAAATGAAACATTATCTACTTCCTGTACTTATTTCATACTGAGTGTTAATATTACGCAATTCGTTTTTACTTTATATAGGCCTGAACGAACAAGACCTGAGACATATTTTAAATACTTTACATGTTTCGGTTAAAATTATTCTACCATTTTATGGCTCACCAGATTATTGAAATATTTTATCCAACATACTCTAATTTCATCAGGTTAACATTTTGAGTTACAAATTCACATCATATCTTCATCTTTTTATTATTTATATATCCTCAGTTCTTGATTATTTTACGTTTTTATTTCATTAAAAAATTAATTAAATCGAAAATGGAACCCAATATCACAATGAGAATAAATAAAATAAAATATAACAAAATGAAACAACTAAACAACGTTTTTATTTCGTATGCCAACATATCTCAATCGTTATACCAGGCGTTCTAAAGAATTAGTCTAGACGATGTGAATGTCATTGTTCTAAACTATATAGCAGCACTTACAATTCAATATTTTGGGAAACAAGTTTAAACGAGAAGCATAAAACGGACGTGCTTCCTTATTTACACGCCTCCCCGTATTATAAATACTCTTTGATCTTGGAACAAGCTGGGTTTTGTCCAGCTTTAATGGTTTTAATGTGTGTAACAGATATTTTTCTAAAGATGTAAAAAATCTCACTTTAATACCATAAGCTTTTGGCGTTTGAATTTAACTTAAATATAAATTTCTATATCCAAATCAGGTTTAAATTACAACATTCCCAAAGTTAAATACACTCCTCATGTATTCAAATTTCCTTGTTAGGGATTTTATGCAAACCTTTGCCACTGAATTAAATGATGCTTAATTTCCTAATAATTATATCATTCAATTCTGGCACGCTTTCAAAAATAGCAGATTATCGTTTGTGAAAAATGTTGGCATTGAATTTCAACATAAACTTACTGTTGTATTTTTTCCAGCTTTGAATTAATTTAATGAGATATTTAATGAATCACGAGTATTTAAAAGTTAATTTTTACTTTTCCAAGTTAATGAAGAGAATTTATATACAAATACGAAATATCGATTATTCCAGAAAATATAAGTTTTTACTCAAAAGTAATGCGTTTTAGAAACTACTATAGTTGCAAAGTAAAATTGTGAATTTTTCTACAGCTGCATATTCTGCATGTTTTTCTATTCACATAACATATTTTTATTCAGAAAATTCTTTGAATAAAACAGATATTTTCTGTTTATCTACAGCATTGTATTTTCATATGTTCCACAAAATACGTGTGACTTTTCAATTTATTTAGACGAATGTTTATACAAATTTGATTGGACTTATGCATATATTTTTTAAAATAATTTTTCCACTTATACAATATTATAAGATATTTCTTAGTTATAATTACTTATAAGTAAAAATTTTAGGTATATAAAAATTATAGATAGAAATTCCTGTACTTAATATGTTTTGGATTAGTTGATTTTAAAAAGAAGAAAATCATACTCGTATTAAGAAAAACGTGAATAAATTAAAGTAATGAGCTACCGCGATATAGAAAAGTCATTGTTGTACACAATTATTGATAATTTAATTATTATAATTTACTCTTTTTTAGCAATATTGGACAATTATTATTTATTGAAACGAACGAGACTCTGAGGGTAGTAAAAGACAATGTAAAGCTAGTAAATTTAATTAAATTATTTCCGTTAACGTTATATTTAATATAGTCTCATTGTAATCGTCAGAGGTTTGATGTACAAGACGTCAGAGTAGCTTCATTACTTAGTTTTTAATGCTACGATTGTTATCATTATTCCCTTGTGTTAGATAACCATTAAATATATCGTAAAAGAAGCTTTTGGTTTTTAATTACTGAAAAAAAAATTACTTCTCAAGTCTAAACATCCATGGTATGAAATTAAGCTGACCTAATGGTATTTGAGACGGTATTGAGACTATATTATTAATAAACAATAGTGACAACCCTTGACACAAGTATAAGTGGCAAAATATATTTAATCTCCTACAAATCTTGAATAGGTTTATATCTGATTTCTTTGATTGTGATAAAAAAATATTCCATTTGATATTGCACTATTTATTGTAAGTGTATTTAGTAGGGCTTTTTCTTTTGGTTCTTGCGAAATTAAAATTTCCTAATTTTATATATTAATACATTCCTCATAAAAAACATCTCTTTCAAAATAAAGATTTAAAAAATAATGAATTACGAAAATCATAGAGATTATTACTCATGTTTAATAAAACATTAAATAAATGTTTTGATTTTGCATTTCTCTAATTAAAAGAATTAATTACTCTTACAGCAAACAAAAATTAAAAATTCTTACCCAGTACAAGGTAGAGTGCATTTATGCTAAAGATGGATGTCGATTCACTTGGTGTTACACCTACAAATCGTGACACCTGTGTAGAGAAGAAAGCAATTTAAACCTTGACAAACACGTCGTTAGATAAATGCCGACAAAATATCCCATTTTAGGATAGCATCTTGTGCGGCTTAACGCCTCAATTTGAAATGAGCCTTGTTTAACAACAACCAACACCTAGAGACGCAGGGATAGACAATAAAAGGAAACCAGTTTGGGAATTAAGTCCGTATTTGGAGCCTCAAAGGATCGGAGATTACAGTCAGAAGTAACAGCTGTTCGAGCCGTTTTCAAAGACTTGTGTTTTACAAGATTCTATCACATTTGTGGGCGTCGATGACTATTATGCTGGTTACAACTTTCGTGCAGACATTTTGTCGGTTTAAGTTTCTATATTAATGGCAAAAGCTGGGGTAGTATACAACATATATTATTATAGATTTTTCACGTCCAATTAGAAGCTATGAAAGAATAATAATAATAATTAATATTTTTGCAGTATCTATGTAATAATGATGAATATAACTTTCAAGAGCGATTTGGATATTTGGTATATATTCAAAGTGAGCTTAAAAACATGAGTTGAATTCTTAAAATTTAGTATTGCTTTGTAAGTTTATACCTAAGACTTAGACTCCTTAGGGGCGCTTCACTCAGTCGGTTATGATCATTACGATTAAGGGGGTTTTAGCCATCTGTCTAGTAACTATATGAAGCAACTGTGGCGTAATGTTTATTTTTAAATAAATAAAACCTCTAAACTACAAATAACATTTTATTTAAACCTTATGTACATTTCGATTGCCCAGCAATCATCTTCAGAGGTATTTAAAAAATACAACTCTCTGTATTTTTTAAATACCTCTGAAGATGATTGCTGGGCAATCGAAATGTACATAAGGTTTAAATAAAATGTTATTTGTGGTTTAGAGGTTTTATTTATTTAAAAATAAACATCTGTCTAGTATTTTTTTAAATAATATACTGAATAAATAATTACTTTCGAGCGAGAAATATTTAAGAACAAAACATTCACTTTAAAAATATTTGAATGGTATGTGTCTATGAATACAAGAAAGAAATCGATTAGAAATAGGTTTACGATTACCGACCTTATTTAAAACAATATCAGGAAACAAAATTTTCAGTAAATGAAATCTGTTGATTAAATTTTTTCAAGACAATATTTTTATTATTTTTCAAGTAAATACAGTAAGAGTGATACTTCCGTTTGGCGCATAGACTTTGAAGTAAGTACAAATGATTTATAAAAATGTGTACTAATATAAGGGTAGTAGCGGAATTATTAATTTGGAAAAGCTTAATATAAGAAAATACAAATAGTTTTCTAATAACCATTTTCATTTCCTGTATTATTAAATATTAACGTATAAATAATGTGCACCACAATTTACATAAAATTTTAAAATATTACATCCCCTAACATTTTTACTGATATATCTTCTAAAAATGTTTACAAAATTAGTTGGATGAAATACACAGTTTGTGAAAACCACCGGTCGTATGGTTTTGACATCGGATTGTAACAGATGTCAAAAGGCAACTCCCAATGGGGACTGTTTTTACATTGGGAGTATTTGTCTGTTTTACAGTTTCAGATCGTAAAATGCTGCCCGATTTTAAATATTTTAGGATATGCCTGCAATATCCACGGGGACATATTTTATTATTTAATAAGTGAAAGCGGATGAATTTTGTTTTACCAATGACAATAGGTTATGATCGTGGATAGGCCTGCAATATCCACGGGGACTTATTGTATTATTTAATAAGTGAAAGCGGATGAATTTTGTTTTGCCAATGACAATAGGTTATAATCGTATTGTCATGAGCAGAATTAAAAATGTAGTTAGTTTAGGCATTGGCAATTAAGTGTGCATGGGTTATCGACCGTTGTGTAAATTATAATTGCACGTAGGCCATCCAAAAATCAAAGCTTCAATATGCGTCGGATTGTATTTACAACTTACGGATGCAATATTTGATCAACTCAAACGTTAATTCATTTTATCATTATATATAAAGATCAGATTTTGTTTTTAGGATTCTTTAAATTGTATCAGGATAGTTTATAATGTGTTATTCAGGTTGTCGGATTGTTTTAGTTAGGCCTAGTTGTTAGTTTTTATTTTTATTGTTTCTTATATATCAACTCCAAACATTTTTATTATAAACTGTTTTCACGTCAACTAGCTGCAGTTTACATATGAAAATATCAGTTGATTCTCTAAATAACATGCTGCTACGGATTTTATTTCATAGCGTTGAATTTAATTTTTTTATACTAAATGAAGAAATAAGGAATAATGAAATATTAGGCTATTAATTATAACAAAAATAAACGTACGATTTATTTCTAATTCTAATATTTAATTTCCATATATATATATATATATATATATATATATATATATATATATGTATTTAATTAAGTAAGCCAACATTGATACTAATTTGAAAGTAATATTAAAAGGAAAATCACTCTCCACAAATAAGTGTATTATTTATGCACTAGGTGTTGTTGGATTTACTGAAATGTTGTGTATTTGCTTAGGCTTGCACATAAGAATATGTTTCGAAAATCACAATTATGGCCGTAGTCTCTAAAATCTTGTTCACAAGGAATAGTTTCGATAGACTGTCTGCAAAAAATACACCTTTAATAGACTTTGAAAAAACCCAGGAAGCAAATAAACATCTGGCTGTTTTTTTTCTTTCACGTTTAAAATAAACATTCAGTGATAATGCGGTATTTTTTATACAGTGACTGTTTGATATCTTAGTAAACATTTCTTCTTGATTTAAAAGAAGTTATCGGGATTTAGTTTTATATTTTTATGTATTAATAAAACATAGTAATTAAAAACCCTGAAATAATTGAATTTTCATCTGGTGTCGTATTCTGCTTGTATGCAATAAATACAAAATTACTGTTTTTTAAATAACAATTTATCACAATAATAATTGTTTACCTTCTTATAGTAATTGTAATTGGCACTGCCATCTGGCATAAATGTGTATTGGATATTAATAAAAAAAAGGTTTAACAAAGTTAAAAGTAATAAAAACGGCAATTCACCCTTTATTTAATTCCAAAAGAAACGCCGCCCTCGTGTTGTTCGCCACCTGAACAGTATCGAAATGTTTTGCAATCTGGATGAAGCCGTTCGGTATTTTTTCACTCGTTTTTCTTATTGCATAACTGTCTTATAAAGACGTATTTGCCTATCCAGAACATCCCCTCGGGATTGGGGGTGGCAGAGGGATAAATAAATGACCGAGGACATGGAGTGACCCACATTCAACAGATTCCATTGATTAATCCAACCAGAGGCAGCTTTTATACTTGTATTAGTCCGATGAAACATTGCGGGACAAAATTGCGGGACAAAATTGCGAATGTTTCTGGAACTCTTCCTGTACGGATGTATACAATTTTTTAATAAATCATGATGTGTAAACAATGTATAATATACACATGTTTAAACTTTAAAAACGCAAAATTATAAATACCATTGTATTAACTCTATAAACAATATTCCGGAATATTAGCAACATTTAATATATTTATATGGAATGTTTGGCAGATTATTAAAAATGCATTTACAAGTAAAAATGAATTTAACGTCCTCAAAATAGGGCTACTAACATAATTTCCTCATTAAAACTCAAAATCTGTACTCATTGGACTTTAAATCTAGAACTATCCTTTTTAAGTGAACACAAACCAGAGCCAACTGAAGAAACATTCCTCCATGTACAATGCCTCGTTGTTTTACAATATCTATGCTGTGCTGAATACTTTTTTTCCTATTAGCGAACCACCAATAATTTTCATGATATCCCCTATCTACTGGTGGATAATACAAATCCTCCACTTACAAAGCATCCTACCATCGCCTCCGGGTCTGTATATTACCCGACCACAGAACAATGGAGCCCGTAAATCTCCTTTACAGGTCGTCATCCGATCGCATTAAGCTAAATGCTCTCAGTTTCAAACCTAATTAGTACCAACAATGGGAGATCATAGAATTCGTATGCAAACCATGTCCCTGTTTACCAGTTAGAGTATTTCTATAATTTGAAGGCGTAAAATACATGAGCCAGAATATTAATGTCTTGAGAAATTTAATCACAACATCAGTAGGAGTACTTACAGTTACCACATAATTGAGCATTTTCATTAGAGATAAAATATTTTATACACTATATATATATATATATATATATATATATATATATATATATATATATATATATATATCATTGTATTATATGTGATATAGATATGTAAATGTAGACTAACATAAAAGAAATTCAAATACACTGAAAAAAATATTAACTATAGTCTGCGGTGTAAAAATGGAGTTTTCTGAAACGCAATAATAAAAACAAATAGCATGATTTCTGCAGAAAAATCATGATTAGCAGAATGATATACTTAATATATGAATTGAAATTACCGTATATTACAGGTAGCAAATTTATACCTTTTTAATGTGTTTGCACTTAACATCTTCGTCAGGATATCTTGTGAAATTAAATATAATTTTTTTAAATATTAATACTCCTGTACGTCATTTAATATCAGAAACAATTTTTTTTTTTAAAATTCATTATTGATATATTACTTTACCTACCCCGATAATTACTACTGCGTTTGAATTGCTTTTAGAGTATTTGTAATGAATTTACAGTATTTTTATTATAATACACCTAGAGTAGGGACTTCTATGTATTGCCTTAATAGTGTTTTTAATGTAATTCTAATGTTTATATTGCATTTACAGTATTTGTATTGTTATAAACCTATAAGTATACGTAGGCCTATCGCCTTAGCTGCTATTTTAATGTAATACCATGTTTTTATTGTATTTACAGTATTTGTATCGTTATACACCTACAGTATACATAGGCCTATAGCCTTAACTGCAATTTTAATGTAATACCATGTTTATATTCCATTTACAGTATTTGTATCGTTATGCAAATACAGTATACATAGGCCTATAGCCTTAGCTGCTATTTTAATGTAATACCATGTTTTTATTGCATCTACAGTATTTGTATCGTTATACACCTACAGTTTACATTGGCCTATAGCCTTAGCTGCTATTTTAATGTAATACCATGTTTTTATTGCATTTACAGTATTTGTATCGTTATACACCTACAGTATGCATAGGCCTATAGCCTTAGCTGCTATTTTAATGTAATACCATGTTTTTATTGCATTTACAGTATTTTGTATCGTTATACACCTACAGTATACATAGGCCTATAGCCTTAGCTGCTATTTTAATGTAATACCATGTTTTTATTGTATTTACAGTATTTGTATCGTTATACACCTACAGTATACATAGGCCTATAGCCTTAGCTGCTATTTTAATGTAATACCATGTTTATATTGCATTTTCAGTATTTGTATCGTTATGCACCTACAGTATACATAGGCCTATAGCCTTAGCTGCTATTTTAATGTAATACCATGTTTATATTGCATTTACAGTATTTGTATCGTTATACACCTACAGTATACATAGTATACAGTATACACAGTATCCCCTTAGCTGCTATTTTAATGTAATACCATGTTTTTATTGCATTTACAGTATTTATATCGATATACACCTACAGTATACATAGGCCTATAGCCTTAGCTGCTATTTTAATGTAATACCATGTTTTTATTGTATTTACAGTATTTGTATTGTTATAAAGCTATAATATACGTAGACCTATCGCCTTAGCTGCTACTTTAATGTAATAACATGTTTTATTGGTTTTACAGTATTTGTATCGTTATACACCTACAGTATACATAGGCCTATCGCCTTAGCTGCTATTTTAATGTAATACCATGTTTTTTTGCACTTACAGTATTTGTATCGTTATACACCTACAGTATACATAGGCCTATAGCCTTTGCTGCTATTTTAATGTAATACCATGTTTTTATTGTATTTACAGTATTTGTATCGTTATACACCTACAGTATACATAGGCCTATAACCTTAGCTACTATTTTAATGTAATACCATGTTTTTATTGCATTTACAGTATTTTGTATCGTTATACACCTACAGTATACATAGGCCTATAGCCTTAGCTGCTATTTTAATGTAATACCATGTTTTTATTGTATTTACAGTATTTGTATCGTTATACATCTACAGTATACATAGGCCTATAGCCTTAGCTGCTATTTTAATGTAATACCATGTTTATATTGCATTTACAGTATTTGTATCGTTATACACCTACAGTAAACATAGGCCTATAGCCTTAGCTGCTATTTTAATGTAATACCATGTTTTTATTGCATTTACAGTATTTGTATCGTTATACACCTACAGTATACATAGGCCTATAGCCTTAGCTGCTATTTTAATGTAATACCATGTTTTTATTGCATTTACAGTATTTGTAACGTTATACACCTACAGTATACATAGGCCTATCGCCTTAGCTGCTATTTTAATGTAATACAATGTTTTTATTGTATTTACAGTATTTGTATCGTTATACACCTACAGTATACATAGGCTTATAGCCTTAGCTGCTATTTTAATGTAATACCATGTTTTTATTGCATTTACAGTATTTGTATCGATATACACCTACAGTATATATAGGCCTATAGCCTTAGCTGCTATTTTAATGTAATACCATGTTTTTATTGTATTTACAGTATTTGTATTGTTATAAAGCTATAGTATACGTAGGCCTATCGCCTTAGCTGCTATTTTAATGTAATAACATGTTTTATTGGTTTTACAGTATTTGTATCGTTATACACCTACAGTATACATAGGCCTATAGCCTTAGCTGCTATTTTAATGTAACACCATGTTTTTATTGTATTTACAGTATTTGTATTGTTATAAAGCTATAGTATACGTAGGCCTATCGCCTTAGCTGCTATTTTAATGTAATACCATGTTTTTATTTGTATTTACAGTATTTGTATCGTTATACACCTACAGTATACATAGGCCTATAGCCTTAGCTGCTATTTTAATGTAATACCATGTTTTTATTGTATTTACAGTATTTGTATTGTTATAAAGCTATAGTATACGTAGGCCTATCGCCTTAGCTGCTATTTTAATGTAATAACATGTTTTATTGGTTTTACAGTATTTTTATTGTTATAAAGCTATAGTATACGTAGGCCTATCGCCTTAGCTGCTATTTTAATGTAATACCATGTTTTTATTGTATTTACAGTATTTGTATCGTTATACACCTACAGTATACATAGGCCTATAGCCTTAGCTGCTATTTTAATGTAATGCCATGTTTATATTGCATTTACAGTATTTGTATCGTTATACACCTACAGTAAACATAGGCCTATAGCCTTAGCTGCTATTTTATTGTAATACCATGTTTTTATTGCATTTACAGTATTTGTATCGTTATACACCTACAGTATACATAGGCCTATAGCCTTAGCTGCTATTTTAATGTAATACCATGTTTTTATTGCATTTACAGTATTTGTATCGTTATACACCTACAGTATACATAGGCCTATCGCCTTAGCTGCTATTTTAATGTAATACAATGTTTTTATTGTATTTACAGTATTTGTATCGTTATACACCTACAGTATACATAGGCTTATAGCCTTAGCTGCTATTTTAAGGTAATACCATGTTTTTATTGCAATTACAGTATTTGTATCGATATACACCTACAGTTTACATAGGCCTATAGCCTTAGCTGCTATTTTAATGTAATACCAGGTTTTTATTGTATTTACAGTATTTGTATTGTTATAAAGCTATAGTATACGTAGGCCTATCGCCTTAGCTGCTATTTTGATGTAATAACATGTTTTATTGGTTTTACAGTATTTGTATCGTTATACACCTACAGTATACATAGGCCTATAGCCTTAGCTGCTATTTTAATGTAATACCATGTTTTTATTGTATTTACAGTATTTGTATTGTTAAAAAAGCTACAGTATACATAGGCCTATAGCCTTAGCTTCTATTTTAATGTAATACCATGTTTTTATTGTATTTACAGTATTTGTATTGTTATAAAGCTATAGTATACGTAGGCCTATCGCCTTAGCTGCTATTTTAATGTAATACAATGCTTTTATTGTATTTACAGTATTTGTATCGTTATACACCTACAGTATACATAGGCCTATAGCCTTAGCTGCTATTTTAATGTAATACCATGTTTTTATTGTATTTACAGTATTTGTATCGTTATACACCTACAGTATACATAGGCCTATAGCCTTAGCTGCTATTATAATGTAATACCATGTTTATATTGCATTTACAGTATTTATATCGTTATACACCTACACTATACATAGGCCTATAGCCTTAGCTGCTATTTTAATGTAATATCATGTTTTTATTGTATTTACAGTATTTGTATTGTTATACACCTACAGTATACATATGCCTATAGCCTTAGCTCCTATTTTAATGTAATACCATTTTCTTATTCCATTTACAGTATTTGTATTGCATACACCTACAGTATACATAGGCCTATAGCCTTAGCTGCTATTTTAATGTAATACCATGTTTTTATTGTATTTACAGTATTTGTATTGTTATAAAGCTGTAGTATATGTAGGCCTATCGCCTTAGCTGCTATTTTAATGTAATAACATGTTTTATTGGTTTTACAGTATTTGTATCGTTATACACCTACAGTATACACAGGCCTATAGCCTTAGCTGCTATTATAATGTAATACCATGTTTATATTGCATTTACAGTATTTATATCGTTATACACCTACACTATACATAGGCCTATAGCCTTAGCTGCTATTTTAATGTAATACCATGTTTTTATTGTATTTACAGTATTTGTATTGCATACACCTACAGTATACATATGCCTATAGCCTTAGCTGCTATTTTAATGTAATACCATGTTTTTATTGTATTTACAGTATTTGTATTGCTATACACCTACAGCATACATATGCCTATAGCCTTAGCTCCTATTATAATGTAATACCATTTTTTTATTCCATTTACAGTATTTGTATTGCATACACCTACAGTATACATATGCCTATAGCCTTAGCTCCTATTTTAATGTAATACCATTTTTTTATTCCATTTACAGTATTTGTATTGCATACACCTACAGTATACATATGCCTATAGCCTTAGCTACTATTTTAATGTAATACCATTTTTTTATTCCATTTACAGTATTTGTATTGCATACACCTACAGTATACATATGCCTATAGCCTTAGCTCCTATTTTAATGTAATACCATGTTTTTATTGCAATTACAGTATTTGTATTGCATACACCTACAGTATACATATGCCTATAGCCTTAGCTCCTATTTTAATGTAATACCATTTTTTTATTCCATTTACAGTATTCGTATTGCATACACCTACAGTATACATATGCCTATAGCCTTAGCTCCTATTTTAATGTAATACCATTTTTTTATTCCATTTACAGTATTTGTATTGCATACACCTACAGTATACATATGCCTATAGCCTTAGCTCCTATTTTAATGTAATACCATGTTTTTATTGCATTTACAGTATTTGTATTGCATACACCTACAGTATACATATACCTATAGCCTTAGCTCCTATTTTAATGTAATACCATTTTTTTATTCCATTTACAGTATTTGTATTGCATACACCTACAGTGTACATAGGCTTATAGACTTAGATCCTATTTTAATGTAATACCATTTTTTTATTCCATTTACAGTATTTGTATTGCATATACCTACAGTCTACATATGCCTATAGCCTTAGCTCCTATTTTAATGTAATACCATTTACAGTATTTGTATTGCATACACCTACAGTATACATATGCCTATAGCCTTAGCTCCTATTTTAATGTAATACCATTTTTTTATTCCATTTACAGTATTTGTATTGCATACACCTACAGTGTACATATGACTATAGCCTTAGATCCTATTTTAATGTAATACCATTTTTTTATTCCATTTACAGTATTTGTATTGCATACACCTACAGTATACATATGCCTATAGCCTTACCTCCTATTTTAATGTAATACCATTTTTTTATTCCATTTACAGTATTTGTATTGCATACACCTACAGTATACATATGCCTATAGCCTTAGCTCCTATTTTAATGTAATACCATTTTTTTAATCCATTTACAGTATTTGTATTGCATACACCTACAGTATACATAGGCCTATAGCCTTAGATCTTATTTTAATGTAATACCATGTTTTTATTGCATTTACAGTGTTTGTATTGCATACACCTACAGTATACATATGCCTATAGTCTTAGCTCCTATTTTAATGTAATATCATTTTTTTTATTCCATTTACAGTATTTGTATTGCATACACTACAGTATACATAGGCCTATAGCCTTAGATCTTATTTTAAATTAATACCATTTTTTTATTCCATTTACAGTATTTGTATTGCATACACATTGCTATAAAGCTAATAATGTGATAGATTAACATTAAATTGAACTTAGATCTCGTTGTCATAGGAATATATAAATGAAATAGAATTCACTATATATATATGTATGTATATATATATATATATATATATATATATATATATATATATATATATATATATATATATATATAAATATATATATGTTTTCAAAATCTGTCAAATTGTGCTTCCCTCAGCGTAAAGCTGAACATTGTACATACTGTGCAAAATAACCGTTATTCCTCTACTCTATACCCAGCTGGGATATGCGCTTCCGTATATATACACGCGTACATAATATTCATCCATTGTAATCCCTTACGTATGTATACACGCGTACATAATATTCATCCATTGCAATCCCTTACGTATGTATACACGCGTACATAATTTTCAAAAACTTCATCATAGCGTGTAAAGGCAGCTCAAGGAATGTTCCCAGATATTCTCTATCTTTCAACGGAAATTTACAGAACTTGCTGACAACTGAAAAATATAATTGTTTACACAAACCCTTGAGTTTGTTTTTCTCTGAGAACTTTCTTATTTACATTTTCTTTTGAAAGTTTGCCGTCTTTGTATCTCAGCATGTTTGGAATAGATAACGCCTAGAAGGATTTAGTTTCTTTGTTTACTTATACAGCTGTCCTGATAAGTGGTGAATTTTAAATAACTGACGTTTTTGTACTTGGTGTATTGCAATAACTCATTAACAAGTAATAAAATACAGAAATGCTTACTTTTGTATTCAATTTTGAAGTTGGTTCAGCAATTATTGTCTACTGATTATCATTCTCTCTTTATCTTTATTTATGTATTAGATAGTTCTTTAGGGTTTACAATTTTTTTTCATGGGTTTTCAAATTTTTTATATCTATGTTCTCATCTTATTTGTTTTATCTGTTTCATGACATCTTCTTATTTTATCTTTTTCAGCCTATATTTTAAGATTCTTATTTTATGTTACTAAGAATCACATTTTCAGGCCTTCGTTTATACATCTCTTTTCTAACAAAATACTTTCTTTACAATTTTATGTGTGCATTCTTCAGGTTTAAACCATCCTAACTGTATGGACGCTGCTAGTTATCTTTTCCTCATTAAATTTTCAAAACGATCCATTTTTACCTCGACCAACGTCTCTCTCAAAGTTCTCAATCTCTTAAAGGTGTACATTTTATTTTAAAATTGTACTTTCACATTTATATACACGCTTTGTAAATATAGTATTTCAGGCAAAGTTACGGTTCATAATGTTTATAGGGCTATATTGTACATCAGGATAAGTCGTTGACCGCCATCAAATTCAGTATAACGCAGAATTGGTTTTCCTTCCTGTTATTTATACAATTAGCCAAAAGGCTTCGAACATGGTAGACTGCCTTATGATTTTGTCTGCTGTTTTATTTCTTTTAAGTAATTCGTTAACCATTCTAAAACTTATAATGCAAGATATATGATGACCTGTTTTCTTCTCTCATAGTTATTATTTTCATCTTGCCATCTATTATATCCTACAATTTTTTGTAAACGCATGTATTTTAATTTTATAATACACAACATTTTAATATGTATTACACATATTGTTATAAATGTTTTAAATTTCTTATACATAAATTGTTTACAAGTTATGTGAGACCGTGAGAGTTTGTTTTTCTGGTTTGCTTCTCAGGAAAAACCCAAATTAAAACAGACACGAACGCACGCATGAACCCACACACACATATATACGCACGCACAAACACAGACACAAATACACACACACACACAAACACACACACACACACACACACACACACACACACACACAAACTATATGTTTCGAAATCATAACTTCAAGCTGGTAAAAAGATTATTATAATAACGTCTCTATTGTAACATAGGACAGGTCTTATAGTGATTGTACATAATGAAATATCATAACTCTATTGTTAGGATGGTCAGACTTAGGCTACTAGTAGAAATAATTTATGCAATAACAGAGGGATTTTTTTTTTGTAATAAACTTCTAGTCAAGACAAGCTGGAGACTATAGAGAACTATCTGGCCAAATAAAAAGTGGCTGCATTTCTAAAGCCACCTCCAGTTTGAGACTCCTGTCTAATTCGACGCACGAAAACAAAGATTTTTAATTTATTCAACTAAACCTTTGTAGTGCATGTATGTATATATTTTTAAAATAATTATTGTAATATTGTTTTTGTTATTAATATTCGTTGATGTTTCGCAGACGCAGTTACATATACAGTAAAATCTATTTCGGGATGGATATAAATTTTATTTTGGTTCAAGTTCACGTGATTGCATCTAGCCACGTGTCCCAGGACAATTTATAATGCGCCTGGGGTCCTCCTTCATCCATAAAGACGTTTAATTGACATTGAATCTGGAAAATATTCAATTTACCAGGCTTGTCAAAGATAACCCTAAAATTAATTGACAGATTATGTTAATCGTCCACGAAATAAAAACAATATCTTTTGACCTTTACGACCTCTGTCGTCTGGAGAATGTGATGAGGCCGATGTCTTACACACCACATATAGGTAGAAAAAAATGCTGTTCACAAAACAGTGTTAAATTTTCGCTTTTGTAGATTGTAAGACTCACAAAAACCGTATCTCGACTATTCTGTCAACAATTATATTCCATTTTCTTATCACGATCCTGCTCCTATGCAATTCGTCCGTTTCCTTCACCTACCACGCCCCATTATCCTTCTCTTTGCCCTCCAGTTAAATATAATGAAATTACCAAACCAGTAGCACTGTCTTCTAATGGCTGTTTACCTCTTTATATATTTGGGGAAGACGCAGTCATTAACATTGCCACATTATTATTATGATACTGATGCCATCGAAACTGTTTACATTTCGAGAAAGAACGGGGTTTTTAAAATATTTTAAACTTCTTATTCTGTTATTTTTGTTTAATAAAATAACCTCGTTATAATGTAATCTTCTATCAGGAGAAACAAAAGACATTTAATAAAAATAGTGTTTATCGATTATTTAATATAACGAATTTCAAATTATTTTACACTTCATAACGTAGACAATTAGGAGAATAATTTAAGAATATTTAGAAGAGATTGTAGTGCGTTAAATTGTTTATAGTTACCAATAACAACTTGAAACGAATAGGTTAGGGTTTATATAGGTTATCCGTGCTTCACTGCGAATAGGTTAGGGTTAGTATAGGTTATTGTCCTTCAGTGCGAATAGGTTAGGGTTAGAATAGGTTATTAGTCCCTCAGTGCGAATAGGTTAGGGTTAGTATACGTTATTAATCCTTCAGTGCGAATAGGTTAGGGTTAGTATAGGTTATTAATGCTTCAGTGTGAATACGTTAAGCTTATTATTATAGGTTATCAGTGCGAATAGGTTAGGGTTAGTATAGGCCATTAGTCCTTCAGTGCGAAAAGGTTAGAGTTAGTATAGGTTATTAGTCCCTCAGTGCGAATAAATTAAGGCTAGTTTAGGTTATCAGTGCGAATAGGTTAGGGTTAGTATAGGGTATTAGTCCTTCAGTGCGAATAGGTTAGGTTTAGTATAGGTTATTAGTCCTTCAGTGTGAATACGTTAAGGTTATTATAGGTTACCAGTGTGAATAGGTTAGGGTTAGTATAGGCTATTAATCCTTCAGTACGAATAGGTTAGAGTTAGTATAGGTTATTAGTACTTCAGTGCGAATAGGTTAGGGTTAGTATAGGTTATTTGTCCTTCAGTGCGAATAGGTTAAGGCTAGTATAGGTTATCAGTGCGAATAGGTTAGGGTTAGTATAGGTTACAAGTCCTTCAGTGCGAATAGGCTAGGGTTATAGGTTATTAGTCCTTCAGGGCGAACAGGTTAGGGTTAGTATAGGTTATTAGTCCTTCAATGCGAATAGGTTAGGGTTAGTATAGGTTATTAATGCTTCAGTGTGAATACGTTAAGCTTATTATTATAGGTTATCAGTGCGAATAGGTTAGGGTTAGTATATGTTATTAGTCCTTCATTGCGAAAAGGTTAGAGTTAGTATAGGTTATTAGTCCCTCAGTACGAATAAATTAAGGCTAGTTTAGGTTATCAGTGCGAATAGATTAGGGTTAGTATAGGTTATTAGTCCTTCAGTGCGAATAGGTTAGGGTTAGTATAGGTTATTAGTCCTTCAGTGTGAATACGTTAAGGTTATTATAGGTTACCAGTGTGAATAGGTTAGGGTTAGTATAGGCTATTAATCCTTCAGTACGAATAGGTTAGAGTTAGTATAGGTTATTAGTACTTCAGTGCGAATAGGTTAGGGTTAGTAGAGGTTATTGGTCCTTCAGTGTGAATAGGTTAAGGCTAGTATAGGTTATCAGTGCGAATAGGTTAGTGTTAGTATAGGTTACAAGTCCTTCAGTGCGAATAGGCTAGGGTTATAGGTTATTAGTCCTTCAGGGCGAACAGGTTAGGGTTAGTATAGGTTATTAGTCCTTCAATGCGAATGTGTTAAGGCTAGTATAGGTTGTCAGTGCGAATAGGTTAGGGTTAGTATAGGTTATTAGTCCTTCAGTGCGAACAGATTAGGGTTAGTATAGGTTATTAGTTCTTCAGTAATAAATTACAAAAACACGAAACTAAAATTAGAGCTTGAACCAAGTCATTAAAAGTACTGTAAGAAATGAAAACACATTATTCTTTGAATACTAACATGGGCTTGAGGGATTATTGTTTATTGTTTCCTGCCACAAGACTAGCAATTCGTTTTAGTATTATATTACGGTGCACAAGAATTGTTATGTCTTTTCCACTATTTTCAGGCATATTTCAGGAAAACGATTTAAAATTATAGTCAGTTAAAACGTCAAATGTATCATAATTCTACGTATCAATTTTGGTAGACGAGCTATAATTGAATAAACAATTTTAAATTTCGTGTTACATTTTAAATTGTTTCTATACAATTGATAAATAAACTAAATGTATTCTAATTTTGTACATCCCGGGATTGAATTTACAAAATCTGCTCCCACTACTACAAGACCTAATCCTCCCTTATCCCCGCCCTTAGGCCCACTGTTACATATTCCGTACGCAGACTTGAACACGGCGTTTTATAGGTTAAAGATATTGTGTGACGTCTCTCAGGAGCAGTTTGTTTTGTTTTATTGTTTTATTACTTTTTTATCGTAAGATTGGCTACCCTGCTATCTGAAATTGTTGCCCGAGGGTCGTAATGTATCGTAGATAAATAAAAAAACGAATAAATATATAAGATATTCCGGATGCATAACAATGTAAGATGTAACGGATTTAAGATCAGATTTTCAATGCGTCGAGGTTTAGAATTTGTAAGAGTGAATTTTGAATAATAGACATGTTCATGTTTATGACATGATACTTTAGCTTTAACTGAATCTAGGGTTAGGTAATTGGGAGTACTCTGAAAGGTCAAATTTTGCTAATATTGAGTTGTCTAAAAGTAATTTTCTTTTAGGGAAATAGTTTTAAATAAAAAATATTCAAAAATTTGTAAGTTTTCTGTTTGTAAGATTTCAATATTGATTTAAAAACGAAATTATGTTTTTAGTTCTGTGTCAGAACTTACAGAGTAGTGCAAAGCAACCTTATATGAATTTTATAAGCTTACGTTTTACAAATTTATATTTGTAATAAATTAATTAAATTCGCATTCTGGGCAACCTTTAGTAAATATGTTTTTATTGCGTAAAGTTTCAGAAAATGGCTTAAAATAAGTAACGTTTAGATTCATGAATATTTTATGTTTCTATGACAGTAACTTTGTAATAAATTTACAGATAATGTTACTATCGTTGTGCCCCTTCCCATTAAACAAAACATCATCATTTTAAAAATAAACATTTTAGAAACATGTAATACTTGTTTAGAACAGCAGGTAGACGTATATTTATTTTGAATTATTCAGCTGATTGAATGGGTTTAAATTAATATCCTTGAATAGTTGTATTATGCGATCAAATAATAATTATTTAAGAGTTTATAAAGTAATAATAGTTAAACACTCCGAATAATAATAGTAATATTGTATAATCCGCATGATAATAATAATTGGGATATAAAATTTAATGGAAATTAACTCTTTGTTGTTGGTTTTATAACGCTTTAAATTTCTACTTGTAGTCATGAATATGTAGTGAATATAATATAATTTTTGTTCTGTATTTAGATATTATGGGTTTCAGAGGAGAATCCCATTTCGAAAGTTTGAAGACTACAAAATCTAAATAATCTATAGTACGTAAATTACTGAGCTGTTGTGTGGGTAAAATTGGCAATGTTTTATTTTATATTTTTAAACATTCACCATCCCCCAAATTTTGACCGCGCTCTTGGAAATCAACGAAATATATATCCTGACAATGTCTCAAATATTTAATAATGTCGAAATGAAATTATATACATTTATCCCAAAGTATATTTTAATTATATTGATTATATAACCTATTTAGAGATAATAATTTTAATATGTTTTAAATTTAAAATGATATATATAGAAATCGCACTGGATGTTGTTCGTAAAGCTACGAACTTATACAGAAACTCATGAAACACTATGAATAGCTTGACAGTTGACCTGCAGAAAGTAAAACTATGGAAATGGTTGTACATTACACAAAGAATGTAATACCCAGAAACTCATGAAACACTATGAATAGCTTGACAGTTGCCCTGCAGAAAGTAAAACTATGGAAATGGTTGTACATTACACACAGAATGTAATACCCAGAAACTCATGAAACACTATGAATAACTTGCCAGTTGGCCTGCAGAAAGTAAAACTATGGAAATGGTTGTACTTTACACAAAGAATGTATTACCAAGAAACTCATGAAACACTATGAATAACTTGCCAGTTGGCCTGCAGAAAGTAAAACTATGGAAATGGTTGTACATTACACAAAGAATGTAATACTCAGAAACTCATGAAACACTATGAATAACTTGCCAGTTGGCCTGCAGAAAGTAAAACTATGGAAATGGTTGTACATTACACAAAGTATGTAATACCCAGAAACTCATGAAACACTATGAATAGCTTGACAGTTGGCCTGCAGAAAGTGAAACTATGGAAATGGTTGTACATTACACAAAGTATGTAATACCCAGAAACTCATGAAACACTATGAATAACTTGCCAGTTGGCCTGCAGAAAGTAAAACTATGGAAATGGTTGTACATTACACAAAGTATGTAATACCCAGAAACTCATGAAACACTATGAATAGCTTGACAGTTGGCCTGCAGAAAGTAAAACTATGGAAATGGTTGTACATTACACAAAGAATGTAATACTCAGAAACTCATGAAACACTATGAATAACTTGACAGTTGTCCTGCAGAAAGTAAAACTATGGAAATGGTTGTACATTACACAAAGAATGTAATACTCAGAAACTCATGAAACACTATGAATAACTTGACAGTTGGCCTGCAGAAAGTAAAACTATGGAAATGGTTGTACATTACACAAAGAATGTAATACCCAGAAACTCATGAAACACTATGAATAGCTTGACAATTGGACTGCAGAAAGTAAAACTATGAAAATGGTTGTACATTACACAAAGTATGTAATACCCAGAAACTCATGAAACACTATGAATAACTTGACAGTTGGCCTGCAGAAAGTAAAACTATGGAAATGGTTGTACATTACACAAAGTATGTAATACCCAGAAACTCATGAAACACTATGAATAGCTTGACATTTGGCCTGCAGAAAGTAAAACTATGGAAATGGTTGTACATTACACAAAGTATGTAATACCCAGAAACTCATGAAACACTATGAATAGCTTGACAGTTGGCCTGCAGAAAGTAATACTATGGAAATAGTTGTACATTACACAAAGAATGTATTACCAAGAAACTCATGAAACACTATGAATAACTTGATAGTTGGCCTGCAGAAAGTAAAACTATGGAAATGGTTGTACATTACACAAAGAATGTAATACTCAGAAACTCATGAAACACTATGAATAACTTGCCAGTTGGCCTGCAGAAAGTAAAACTATGGAAATGGTTGTACATTACACAAAGTATGTAATACCCAGAAACTCATGAAACACTATGAATAGCTTGACAGTTGGCCTGCAGAAAGTAAAACTATGGAAATGGTTGTACATTACACAAAGAATGTAATACTCAGAAACTCATGAAACACTATGAATAACTTGACAGTTGGCCTGCAGAAAGTAAAACTATGGAAATGGTTGTACATTACACAAAGAATGTAATACTCAGAAACTCATGAAACACTATGAATAACTTGACAGTTGGCCTGCAGAAAGTAAAACTATGGAAATGGTTGTACATTACACAAAGAATGTAATACCCAGAAACTCATGAAACACTATGAATAGCTTGACAATTGGACTGCAGAAAGTAAAACTATGAAAATGGTTGTACATTACACAAAGTATGTAATACCCAGAAACTCATGAAACACTATGAATAACTTGACAGTTGGCCTGCAGAAAGTAAAACTATGGAAATGGTTGTACATTACACAAAGTATGTAATACCCAGAAACTCATGAAACACTATGAATAGCTTGACAGTTGGCCTGCAGAAAGTAAAACTATGGAAATGGTTGTACATTACACAAAGTATGTAATACCCAGAAACTCATGAAACACTATGAATAGCTTGACAGTTGGCCTGCAGAAAGTAAAACTATGGAAATAGTTGTACATTACACAAAGAATGTATTACCAAGAAACTCATGAAAAACTATAAATAACTTGACAGTTGGCCTGCAGAAAGTAAAACTATGGAAATGGTTGTACATTACACAAAGAATGTAATACCAAGAAACTCATGAAACACTATGAATAGCTTGACATTTGGCCTGCAGAAAGTAAAACTATGGAAATGTTTGTACATTACACAAAGAATGTAATACTCAGAAACTCATGAAACACTATGAATAGCTTGACATTTGGCCTGCAGAAAGTAAAACTATGGAAATGGTTGTACATTACACAAAGAATGTAATACCAAGAAACTCATGAAACACTATGAATAGCTTGACATTTGGCCTGCAGAAAGTAAAACTATGGAAATGTTTGTACATTACACAAAGAATGTAATACCAAGAAACTCATGAAACACTATGAATAGCTTGACATTTGGCCTGCAGAAAGTAAAACTATGGAAATGTTTGTACATTACACAAAGAATGTAATACCAAGAAACTCATGAAACACTATGAATAGCTTGACAGTTGGCCTGCAGAAAGTAAAACTATGGAAATGGTTGTACATTACACAAAGAATGTAATACCAAGAAACTCATGAAACACTATGAATAGCTTGACATTTGGCCTGCAGAAAGTAAAACTATGGAAATGTTTGTACATTACACAAAGAATGTATTACCAAGAACCTCATGAAACACTATGAATAGCTTGACAGTTATCCTGCAGAAAGTAAAACTATGGAAATGGTTGTAAATTAGACAAGGAAATTATTACCCAATTTCTGAATTGAAAAACAACCAAGCATTGGGATTTGTTTAAGTTAATAAAGAGTTATTACCACTGTTATTAAAATCAGTAACTTTTCAAGTAAGCATTTTCAATCGTAGATTCGGAATAAATAACAAATATACCATTTAATTACATAACGATTCAATAAATTACCTAATACATTTATTCTTTTCTGTTTCTAAGACAAGTAAAACTAAATTCGAAAAAATTAGTTCAAATATAAGTCTATTTAAGTTGGGTTTCTAACACAAATTGAATTATAATCTACTGCAAAAGTTTGAAATTAAAAAAAACACGGAAAATTTCGTTTTTTTATTGACTATTACATACAAGTGAATTTACTATATTGTCTACTTCAACTTGGAGTCCTATAATTTTTGAAAAATGAAACACTTTAACTTCATTTAATTTATTTTTAGGTTTTTTATTGGCAGTCTCAGACGGTGTTTGGGAGAATTGAGTTCAGAATATTGTTGTGTAAATATTAAATATGGGAATAATTTATTGGTACTTGACAACTGCGTGTGAATGTTATCATGAAACTAAGCGGACTTTAGTTAATACTTATAAAACAATTCAATAAATGTTACTCTGCCCGTTGAAATATCCATATTTCGGCATTTAGCGCCTACAGTAATAACTTTGTTAGATATAGAAATAGGGAGTTCTTTCGATTAACTATTAATTACTAAACACTGTGCCGTCACGGAAAAAAACAATTAGTTTTGATCTGTGGGCGTCCAAAAGACAATTGAAATTGTCTTCATGGATGATCTCATCGGCTATAAATAATGTCCGATTGGTCAAAGTGACACGGCGCACACCGGATATCAATCGACCAAGTGATTGAGAACTGGGATGTGTGATGAAGTCGGTTGGATATCTCAATTCATGTTTTTTATAGGTTAGGTTTTTTATTTACTAACCAGCAAGTATGAATTTTTGTAATTTCACTCAGATATTAGTGTGTGGATATTTATTCAATATATATAAATATAACGTTATCCATATATATATATATATATATATATATATATATATATATTAAATATGGTGATGTTTTCTTGTAATATAGTTAATAAATTAAAAATATTTTAAAAACAAGAATACTTTTAATGAATATATTTATTCAAAGCTTTTCGCCGATAAAATAGTACCAGCATCTTCAGGAAAAAAATCAGCTAATAAAATATTTTTACAAAATTAAATCATATGTCTAGATATATGATTTATTTTGTAAAAATATTTTATTAGCTAATTTTTTTCCTGAAGATGCTGGTACTATTTTATCGGCAAAAAGCTTTGAATAAATATATTCATTAAAAGTATTCTTGTTTTTGAAATATTTTAAATGTATTATATATATATATATATATATATTTTAAAACAACATAGGTTATTCAAATTCAAGAATATTTATTAATTTATATCCAAAGCTTTTCGCCGATAAAGCTGAATTTTCATTCCTGATGATGTTGGTACTGTTTGCCAACGAAAAGCTTTGGATATAAATTAATAAATATTCTTGTATTTGAATAACCTATGTTGTTTTAAATTATTAAACAAGAAAACGTATTATATATATACTTAAACAAGAATATTACTTTTTATTTATGCGAGTACTGGGAGTGATAAGTGAATGCAAGAAAACAGTGTTATATATATAGGCCACTCTCTCTCTCTCTCTCTCTCTCTCTCTCTCTCTCTCTCTCTCTCTCTCTCTATATATATATATATATATATATATATATATATATATATATATATATATATATATATATATTAATCACTTGAACAATAGTTTATGACTATCCAAACTATTGCTACTAATAACTGTTATTTTTTACTGAACTAAGAAAGTTTTTACAAATTTACAAAATTAAAGTTCGGATAGTCGTAAACTACTGTTTAAGTGATTAATAAGATTCACCGAACGTAATGGACGACAAAATTCAAGTATATATAATATAGACCGCTAATTGACTAAATTCATTAGAATTATAAGTATTTGCATTCGATTGAGATATAACAAAATAACTTGTAAACATGGTTAACAGAATAACAGGTGTTAGCTTTTAAGCGTGTCTGAGACAATTGGTTTTGTTGAATGAATTGACCATAGAATTGGACAGATGATCGACATTGGTTCGTTGAAAATGCGTTTCTCTCTTAGCGGATCTCTGCGAGCGATTTGACTTGTAATACATATGGCCCACATCCAAAAGAGTTAATTCTTCACAGGCATTGCGTAATACATACTTCTTGTTATTTAAATATTTACGACGATGAGTAGACTGTTATCTTTGACTGTTACCACAGCCGATAAGTGATAAGAAAAACCGCTCCGAGAAACCTTATCGCAGAGGAAGCGAGTCAAAAACGTCATTCCAAGAATTAATAAAGAATGGACTCGTTCATTATTAATTAACTGGCAACTGTTCATTGGGCATCGAACTCTCCGATAACGGTTTCATATTAAAATAGTAAACAGTGTTCGAAAAAAGTATGGCTCAATCAACTTTAAGAGATAAGCGAAACAAGTAGTCTTAAATTAATGAAAACAGTTAGTCATTTTTGTTCTCAAAATATATTTTATTTTTACGAAATGTGATTTAATTTAATTATTCATTTGTCGAAATTCAGCTGCAATATTTATCTATTTAAAATAAAAGTAACACCAAGCGATAAAGAAAAGGGCATGTCTCGTTTACACTTTGAATTAATAAATGAGTATTTAGAATTCATTTCATTACATTGTTGTAACTGCTTTTGTAAAAACGTGGTGTGCAAATTAATGAAAATGTAAAAAGTAACAGTGGGAAGTTTTCTTTCCAAATTTATATCTTCCCACGTCATATTTGTTTAAAAATACGATTACATATTATTTTTATTGTAAAAGAAATAGATTTTACTCCTTGATGATATATTTCTACGAAAGTCTTGAAACGCATCCACAAATAAATTAATAAAAGATAACAGATTATACATTGCAACAAGAGAGACGATTAACACGAGAGCACTTGACGATGTCTCAGAACTAATCATATATTTAAACTGACTGTATTTGCTAGTCTTTTCAAGCGATTTATCTCATCTCAAGGAGAAAGTACACTTTCTTCGATTATATCTTGTTTGTTTCACCTTCCTGGTTTGCTTTAGTGACTAATACGCCTATTTTTAACAATTTTTGTTGCTCTTTAACATGGTTCGTTTGATTAACTGGCGTTTGTTAGTTTTGTTTAGAACGTGATTAATAATTCTTGAACATTACTACAATGGTAGCTGTTAGAGAAACATATATGTTGTCTCCATTAAAAGTTTTGAAACTTTGATGTTTTTCTCCTTTACTTGTGTATATGTGACTTCGGCCATTCGTTCTATTTTTGTATACTGTTAAATTGTCGATCTGATTTTAAACTTATTTCAACAATAATTTGGTTTTATTACAATTTGGTAAATTAGCACCAGGCCGGACTTGCTCTTTATCTAACTATTTTTAACGAAATTGGAAGCAACAGATGTTTCTGGTCAGATCTTTCTGTACAGGATGGTTATATACGCAAATCGGATCTGATAATGCTACAGTGTTAGCAATAGAAATATTAGACGGATATAACACTAACAATTATTTCATATACGATTATTTATTTTTGTTATCGGATTTATCGGGTACTCATATACCTATCTCAACAGATATTTAAGTTTCGTTTTTAATTTATTCTTGATCTGTTATTTTATTGAATTAATTTTATAAATAATTGTGTAATATTTAAATTTTAGGTTTTTTTAGAACTTTTTATTAAGGCTGTTTTAAAGAAGGTCTTTATATTTACATTAATATCTTTAATTTCTTACAATACAAACATTCCGTGCGATTGCCTTTACATCATCTTATTTTGTAATTTTTTTGCAGTGTTTATCTTCGTCAAATACAGATTAATAGCCTTGTGGTTGATTAATCCCAGTAGTTGTAAATAACAGCTGTAAATGGTAACGCAAATAATACGCTCTTTGCCTAATTAGGCCTATAACGTGTGTTTTACAAACAGGGGAAACTAAAGAATTTGTACTGCCTGAGTTAAACCGTAAAATCATTCACTGCTATCAGTGATTTAGTCAATAATTCCGAATAAAATTGGTAGGCATTTACACTAGAGTTGAATTATTTTAAGACCTGTTAATAGCTATATAACAGAATTTACTTTATACATATACTTGCAGCAATATACAATTGTCACGTTCTATGCTTTACATAAGCAAGTACAACGAAATGATTGTAGAATTAGTAGAGAGAGAAGTACTCTTTGTGGAGAGGCGCTGCACTTGAACTTAAACTGACCACGAACCCAATCTACCGAGAGCGTATTTTTGACCTGTCATATTTTTATGGCCTGTGTCTTACCGATGGGATACGAACTAGACAACTTGACCAATTTGATAACAAGCTTGAACTGTCTTCTACCCTGTTCATATGCAAATAGTTTTCTGAATTTATTATATTTTGAATTTGTATGTAAATATAAGAAGAAACGTCAATATACTTGAATTCAGCCTTACCGATATATAATATCAAATTACGAATACCGTAGGAGATTATATATAGAATATCCATAAAAGTTAGTAATATTATCTAAATTAACCAATATGTTATCTAAATAGTTATTTAATGCTTTTTTTTAAATAATACGGATTCTATCTAACTTTAGCTGATTCCGTATTATTATACGTGACTAATTTTACGTAGGCTAATAACATCAGTGTATTATTATCTATAAGAATAATATGTATAATAATAACAATAATATTATATTTTAATAAAATCATATATTTGTATATTTTAGGAATAATCTTACCGAAAGATGTTTTTATAAATTCTTGTTTAGTTAGAAATCTCGTAGCACTTCATTTATTTAAAAACGTTAGAGTATTTATCCGTTTAATCATCAAACGTTTACTTATTCCTGAATGTTTAGCTGTATAAGACATGCAAGCTGGAAATGGAGGGTACGGAATGCCATGTAGAGGAATTATATAAAAAGTGATTTTTGTCTAAAAAAAACAAAATAGTTATATGTATGAGATTTAGATGAAAAGGTTACAAAAAAGGCAATATTATTTCACAATTATCAGCAGAGAAATATTACTTCGGAGTGTTAGGAGAGATGTTTAGATCGAGTCTCAGTTACAGATCGAAAGTAGATTCATCTGGACAATGTTATAAATAGAACGTTGCTTGTCCTTGACCCTTTCTACTTATTTATATATATATATATATATATATATATATATATATATATATATATATATATGCCACGTTTATTTTGTCTGTTTAGCTTTTCTAGGCCTGTAAGGTTTGCCACTCACTTAGAATACTCGTAATAGTTGGGGTTATTGTAAGTTATAATTTATATGAAACGTATTGTCACAAACAAATTTTCTGGATTGTAGCTTTTCGGATTCCAATTCTCTTTGTTCTAGAAATAGTAGTAGTAAAGCGGGCGACAGACTGATTGTTTGCAGTAAAAAGATGCACCATTTTACCGTTATGAGTTTGTCTACCCGTCTTTGTCGAATGTTTTCTTGACATTTGACATTATGGTCATCTTGCAGTAGATTATAAATATTGTTAAATTTATTTATTTTTATAATTTATTTAGCAACGTGAATAAATAAAATGAAAATAAACATATCTTGCCCACACCAGATGATTGGTAATGATTTAGTATTTTTTGCAAGTTATTGAGGTTTCCGTATTAGGCAACCGAGGATAGACAATGTGTGAACTATTCTAGTAGCTTCTATCTGTTGCGCGTTATTATTGGCATTTTTTACGTGAAATATTAGTTGCATGAGGGAGGTAGAATATTTCATACCTATGATTATGAAAGGACATTAATTTTGTCTACTTCCGATTGCAGACGATAGTATTACATATGTGTTCTTTCCCTTTATAACATCATTTTATTGTGACAGTTACCAAAGAAAACGACTTCCCACATAGTACTTTTGACGACAAATAATAAAATCAAGAAGAAATTGTTTAGCTCAAATTCATTTATGCTTCTATGAACTTAACAATACCTGAAAACCCAAGCTCAATCTATATCATCGTGCAGTTGTCTTTTAATTCGTTTAGTTAGACTTCTCTTTTTCAGTTTAAAATGAACATCGAAATCTGAAGTGAATACGTTAAAAAAGTACAATTATCGTAGTACAACAAAATTAATAGTTCCAGGTAATATAGAAAATATTTGTACATAATTAGAGGAAATGAAAAACAATTACTCAAGCAATATATTATGTAAATATACTCATTGAAAGGGTTTTTAAATCTTTCTCTATAAACTAAAAATATTCTGCCTGTTAAGTGTTTTATTTAAAAGACCCTCTACAAAACAGGCGTATCCGGGTACTTTAATACAGTCGTTAGATTTTACTGCTTTGCCCTAAACTTCTAGATTATATAAGGGCTGACCTTTAGAAGCGAAATGAATTAATAGCCGTTGGTTACTAGGTCCGTACATCCCCTCTGCGAGAGGTTTTATATCTTGGCAAGCTCGAAAGGTCGTGCATAACCATTCTGTCTGGGGCATGTTCTAAATAAAAGTTCTCTGTATAACGATACTCAAAATATCATTCTGGTTGTAAAATAAGTTTTAGATTGATACATTTTCAGTTTGCATTCGTGTGTTTTGATTAAAAGAGAAATGTAAGTTGGAGTATTTTTTTGTAAAACAAATGGGGTACATAAATACCAGCTGACAATAATATACCTAATATCCAAACATTGTTAAATTATTTTAAGAAACCAATACAAATTGGTATTTTGAAACTTTTTTGCATATTTTTTTCAAAAATACTTTGATTACTGAATTTCTAAAGCAAATTGTTTTTTAGCACACGTTCTTAATTACATTCGTGTATGATAAAATTGAATAAGTTCGCATTATAACGCCAATTTCAACCTTTTTTTAACGTGATTAGAATATGTTTGTCTTATTTCAATTAGTTGCCACCTAATACCAACATTTCCAAGTTTACGTGTTTACTTAAATAACCAGACGAATTACTAAATATAAATTGTAGAATGCTTTTTAATTGTTTCTGCGTTAATGTTAATGTTTAATTTAGGCTGAACAGACTGTACATCTGTAAACATTTCCCTCACAGATCCCACAGCCTAGACATTTATCCCAATTAGTTGCCACCTAATACCAACATTTCCAAGTTTACGTGTTTACTTAAATAACCAGACGAATTACTAAATATAAATTGTAGAATGCTTTTTAATTGTTTCTGCGTTAGTGTTAATGTTTTATTTAGGCTGAACAGACTGTACATCTGTAAACATTTCCCTCACACTTATCCCACAGCCTAGACATTTATCCCAATTAGTTGCCACCTAATACCAATATTTCCAAGTTTACGTGTTTACTTAAATAACCAGACGAATTACTAAATATAAATTGTAGAATGCTTTTTAATTGTGTGTGCGTTAATGTTAATGTTTAATTTAGGCTGAACAGACTGTACATCTGTAAATATTTCCCTCACACTTATCCCACAGCCAAGACATTTATCCCAATTAGTTGCCACCTAATACCAACATTTCCAAGTTTACGTGTTTACTTAAATAACCAGGCGATTTACTAAATAAAAATTGTAGAATTCTTTTTAATTGTTTGTGCGTTTAATGTTAATGTTTCATTTAGGCTGAACAGACTGTAGATCTGTAAACATTTCCCTCACACTTATCCCACAGCCTAGACATTTATCCCAATTAGTTGCCACCTAATACCAATATTTCCAAGTTTACGTGTTTACTTAAATAACCAGGCGATTTACTAAATAAAAATTGTAGAATTCTTTTTAATTGTTTGTGCGTTTAATGTTAATGTTTCATTTAGGCTGAACAGACTGTAGATCTGTAAACATTTCCCTCACACTTATCCCACAGCCTAGACATTTATCCCAATTAGTTGCCACCTAATACCAATATTTCCAAGTTTACGTGTTTACTTAAATAACCAGACGAATTACTAAATATAAATTGTAGAATGCTTTTTAATTGTGTGTTCGTTAATGTTAATGTTTAATTTAGGCTGAACAGACTGTACATCTGTAAACATTTCCCTCACACTTATCCCACAGCCAAGACATTTATCCCAATTAGTTGCCACCTAATACCAACATTTCCAAGTTTACGTGTTTACTTAAATAACCAGACGAATTACTAAATATAAATTGTAGAATGCTTTTTAATTGTGTGTGCGTTAATTTTAATGTTTAATTTAGGCTGAACAGACTGTAGATCTGTAAACATTTCCCTCACACTTATCCCACAGCCTAGACATTTATCCCAATTAGTTGCCACCTAATACCAACATTTCCAAGTTTACGTGTTTACTTAAATAACCAGACGAATTACTAAATATAAATTGTAGAATGCTTTTTAATTGTGTGTTCGTTAATGTTAATGTTTAATTTAGGCTGAACAGACTGTACATCTGTAAACATTTCCCTCACACTTATCCCACAGCCTAGACATTTATCCCAATTAGTTGCCACCTAATACCAACATTTCCAAGTTTACGTGTTTACTTAAATAACCACGCGAATTACTAAATAAAAATTGTAGAATTCTTTTTAATTGTTTGTGCGTTTAATGTTAATGTTTCATTTAGGCTGAACAGACTACATCTGTAAATATTTCCCTCACACTTATCCCACAGCCAAGACATTTATCCCAATTAGTTGCCACCTAATACCAACATTTCCAAGTTTACGTGTTTACTTAAATAACCAGGCGAATTACTAAATAAAAATTGTAGAATTCTTTTTAATTGTTTGTGCGTTAATTTTAATGTTTAATTTAGGCTGAACAGACTGTACATCTGTAAACATTTCCCTCACACTTATCCCACAGCCAAGACATTTGTTCCAATTAGATGTCCAATCGGTCCATCCTTCTTCCGTCCAAATCCAATCCGCTGGATGTAATTGGGTTTTTCCTTTATCTAGAAACTTACTGACAGGGTCTTGTAGCCGTAACGCCTTCGCTTCTAATAGACATCTTAACTTTTACCCTCCGGCACATTGTTAACACGAAGGGTAGTTTGCCATCTGGTGTACAATGGAACATCCGATTAGCTACGGAGCCGTGACCCTGAATGAAATCTGGTCTGCACAGCGAGGATTTAGGAACTACTAGCAGAATGTTTTTTACCTGGAAAAGTTTACATAATTCATGACTGAAGACTTTAAGTAGTGATAAAGTAAATTTCTTTAAAAACTTTACATAGATGTGTAATTTTACTGTCATAGCTAAATGCAATTTTATGTAGAATTTGTACCAACTTATTCATTTATGCAAGTTTAAATATAAAGGTAGGTTTTGTAACTTGAATTATTAGTTTAAACAAACAATCTTTCTAGAACCTCGTTAATGTACTTTTCTATTAATGGAAAATATTAATAAATGCACGATTCAAGAGTGTCAGTAGCTACACTATAATTTTACGCTAAAGAGGTTTTCCACGTCTTTTAGAGTTTACGTTGTATAAATTCATATAACATATTCTGTATTAGTTTAAACAAACAATCTTTATAGAACCTCGTTAATGTACTTTTCTATTAATGGAAAATATTAATAAATGCACGATTCAAGAGTATCAGTAGCTACACTATAATTCCACGCTAAAGAGGTTTTCCACATCTTTTAGAGTTTACGCTGTATAATTTCGTATAACATATCCTGTATTAGGTTAAACTACTTTCATACTGAAGCACATATTTATTAATACAATTTAAAACTCTTAAAAATATGATATTAAATATATAATATCTTGAAATATGTACAAATTAAAAGTGTATTAAACTCGGTGTGTATTACAATGGTTGTATTGAATGTGTAATTGTTTCTACTTATTTAAAGATAGCGCCATTGTATTAAAGGATACAGTCTATAAATAAAACTAATATTTTAATGATTAACAATAATAATATAAATTATAATTATAAACAAGGAATTTTTTTTAACTTATTTATGTGCGAAGTACGAGCATCTATATGTATATAATAAAATTCATTTAATTTAATTTAAATAGACATTTGTATTTGGATAAGAGTTGGTACAAAAAGTTTATTCATTTTCTCAAACATCTCGTATTTCTTGTAGGGTATAAAAACAAAAGCAAACGATAAACCATTAATTAATACTTAAACTCGTAATTTAGTACAACTGTTGCTTCATAAACATTTAGGCTATGACTAAATAATTACTTGTTTCATTTCTGCAATAGGATTTGTCAGCTTGTCAGGAATAAACTGGTTGCCTAAATTATTTAAACGGAAGTAGACTAAATTAATGCTCCTTCGTAATCATAAGTATGACATATTCTACCTCCCTCATGCAACTAATATTTCACGTAAAAAATGCCAATAATAACGCGCAACAGATAGAAGCTATTAGAATAGTTCACACATTGTCTATCCTCGGTTGCCTAATACGGAAACCTCAATAACTTGGAAAAAATACTCAGTCATTATCAATCTTCTGGTGTAAGTAAGATATGTTTAAGGTTTAACATTTTCATTTTATTTATTTACGTTACTAAATAAATTATAAAATAAACAAATTTTACAAAATTCATAATCTGTTGCAAGATGACCATAATGTCAATGTGAAAAAAATTCGTCGAAAACGTCTACACAAACTCATAACGGAAAAATGGTGCTCCTTTTTACTCCGAACAGTCAGTCTATCACCTGATTTACTGCTACTATTTCTAAAACAAAGATAATTGGAATCTGAAAAGCTACAATCCAGAAACTTCTACAGTCACAATACTATCATTCTAAGTAAGTGGCAAACCTTTTTGAAGACAAACAACTAGGTAAGCTGTGCGCTGCTCCCGAAACAAAAAAGCTTAGTCTGTTAACTGGATGAAAACTCAAAATTATTTCTCTTGATAAATTTACTTTAATATAAATCAATGGCACTTCATATTTATTATGTTGAACGTAGCCTGTGAACAAAAAGGTATTAAATAATAATGTAATTGCAACAATATTAATCATCATCGCGTATAACTACAAACTAAAAAAAAGAGTTTTAGTTTAGAAGTTGTTTAATTATAGTCTACTTATGGAAGATTGTGGGTTTATGTATAATTGTAAAACGTAAGAGAAAATACATTTTTATTATTCATCATAAGATATTACCGTACGAAAAAAACTTTGATAAGTTTTGAATTCAGCTTCACTCGTATAATTATTTTTCATCTGGTTTTGTTCTACATAGTAGTAATAAAGAAACTAACCTCATACGACATAGAACCTACCTACACAAGCTCATAAATTGAATCATGCGAACGAAGTAAGGATTTTATGAATTGATATCACGGAAAGTAATATTTCATTTAAAAACCGTAAAAGGAAAGAGAATATTATATTAAGACGGTGGAAAATTTAACTCCGAGAAAAGTTCTTAACGAAATGAAATGATCGTTTCAAGTTGCGCGAGGCGCAGTTCTACTTTGTGAAAAATACTGCTCCACAAAAACCGTGAGAGACTGTATCAGAAGGCGCTGAGACAGATTCAAACTCAATTTACATAATAGAATATTAAATTACTCTCACATTCGTTCATCTACGGTATTAAAGTAAATAAGAACTCGACTTACCTATTTCTAGAGCGCAAGCTACTGAAAATGCATACTAGTATACTGTTTATGGTAATAGTACGGCGTGCTTAAGCCTTACTAAGGGATATTTGAGCTGCAATATATAAGATAATAGTTTTTCTAATTTAAATAAAAGAATGTACGGAATGATAAAATAGAAAACTAGTTGAACAATGTTAAAGAGATGAAAAATAAATTAGGATATGGACGAATTAAAAGCCGCTGAAGAAATATAAACGAGATAACATTATATATATATATATATATTTATTAACACAATGTTATAATAACACATAATACCTATGTGTTACTTGTTATGTGTTGTAATAGCACATAATACATTTGTAACACATCATTTATATTTATAACATCTGTTGTGTGTGTGTGCATGTGCGTTCGCGTGCGCGTGCGCGTGTGCATGCGTCTGTGCGTATGAAGTAAAAGTAAACAAAATCAGATTAAAACATTTTCCTGCTATTTAGTAGAGAACTCTTGTTAGTAGCTACAGCGATAATTCGCTATTGATTAACTATGAAATAATTTTACTAACATTTTCTTTCAAAAAGTAACGTTATAGCTTTAATATTGTTTTAAATGAGGAGGATCTAAATTACTTGGATGCAAAAAGTTTATGAGAAGTCGTCTTTCTTAAGCCAAGCGTGCAAGTACTCCAACGGATATCTCTGCTACACCTTGTTTACGATCTTTTTCACGACTTGTATTAATTGGTGGTATTTACCTCGACGAAAGGGGCTCTGAACAAAAACAAAGCTTCGTCTACCCCTACTTGATTTCCTGGAAATTTTAACGTAGCCGATGGGGTTGCTTGCTCGTCCGACTCCCCCCTTATTTATGACCTTTTCTTAAATACGACCAAAGAGGCAGGAAGAGCGTTGAATTCCTCCTAGTCCAACCGCTGCTTCTGGAGATTTATTACCGTTTTATTCATCAACTTTGGTACAACTTATGGGACTTTCTAATTTTACATGCTTCAGTGGTGTTTATATTTCAAAAGCCCAGAGAATTACATCTTCCAGAAAAATAGATTGAACACGAGTTTAGGGTCAGTTATTATCATCTGATTTTTTTTAATGTACAAATTGTAAAAGTAAAGCATTCTGCTTGAGACGAAATAGTTTGATCCAAACCTGGCAAAGGGTTTAGAGAACGTTTCGTGTACAGACTGACATTATTAATGAATGTTTCTCTGCAAACGTGTCCCTACTAACGTATATCAGTGAATAGTCAATAATATATACTATCACACTACTTTGTAATCTAGCTACTTTGAAATACTTTGTTTCTCTTATTAAAATTCATCAAACCCCAAGAACTATTAAATTCGATTACATTGTTCCCATAGGCATGCCAAGGAAATATTGAACTTCCGTCCATGGATTCGTCAGGGAATTCAAATTAATTTTTCCTTGCAACCTGTATCCGCAGTCCCCTCAGAAGATAGTAACCTTAATCCCAATATCAATAACCCACTATCTTTCCTTTCTTCGTCCCCTCCCCTGCGAACAAAACAAGCAAACTCATTAGAAAATACGTATCTAAAGTAGTATTGTTTTCTAGCAAAGCATTTTCAGAAATATTTGTTTTTGTTCCTTGTATTTCTAGTCCCTGGCTTTCTGAAATTAGCGCTGCTTAGTGAGACCTTAAATTTATTTAGTACGTCTAAAGACCAGCCTATTTGGGAACAGACTTCTAGCGGTAAGAAGTTGATTGGTCTTGCAGAACACTTGCCTACTAAGCCAAACATCTGTGGTTCTGTCCTTGATAGTGATAGCGCCTAAGCAATTTTAAGTGCTTTAATGATCCTAAGATAAGCCTTAATATAGGAAAATTAATACATAAGGTCAAACCCGAGGTAATACATAATGATGGGAGCACAGTGCCTAACACTTTTACCTTCTTCACGTTTTGTTTAAATATTTTAATGAAATTCTTTTTAATGCATATTTGTCCCCCTCTATCTCCCTCTCTCCTTTTTTTTCTTCTCACTCCCTCTTTTTTCACCTCTTCTCTCCCTCCTCATCTTCTCCCCATTTTCCATCTGTTTCAATGTTGTACAATGGATTATTGTTTCTTGTTCTTTTTTGAGCCATATGTATTTTACCCCCAATCATTCTAGTTTACCACTTATACTCGTCCAATTTATAATATTACTGCTATTAATGTAGCACATGGAATTATTTCCTTAGTGTAAATAAAACAGTTTAATTTATGCCTCGGAGATCAATTGAGATATACTCATCACATGATTCGCCTGTTGCTATTTACGTGCCAAACTTTTTTCAAGTTTTTGTTTGTCAAATAATTCATTTCTAAACATTTAGTCTTACATGAAACTGCTCCAACGTCTCATAAAACGTTATTTATAGGGGCATTGTAAAACCGCTATTATCACCAAGGGAGCCAAAAACTGAAATTCCCTCATCACCGCCGGTGATGGATTTCACGTTGTAAACTCGACGGGCTGACTTTAATTCAGTTGTTAAAATCGTACGATATTTTTAAACCGAGCGCGGAGGTGGAATAAAATAAACGAAAGCCAAAAATAGATCCCTAGATCTGTTGGAAATTCCCTTACGTTTGTGTTATTTCTTATTTTTACGCAATAGATGAAAGTTTTGCTTATCTTAGTATACTTTCAAAGTTTCAAATTGACCTGGTTGAATGTTCGTTTTAGATTTGATCTCAGAAAATCTGATTCACGAGTCATGTTAAATTCAACATTTTCCAGGGTATTGTAATGATAATGTAGAGTTTATTTGATACCGGGTTCGTATTGATGATTAGTAATCTATTATCTCGATCGTCGTATAATTATAACTGTAGGTAGAAGGTACAAGCGGTTTTGAAGAAATCTTGATTCCGAAAAAAGATAAAGTTACTTCTGATGAATCTTACCACGTCAGATATTCTAGATTTTTGTTGAGTGTATTGGAGACAAAATCAAGTTATATGTTAGACTATTACTTTTTTTTCAGTTTAAATATTTGTACCGCCTCTTTTCTGTAGAAGAAATCCTTGGTATTAAAATCGAAATGAACCTTACTGTTTGACTCCTCAGAGACCCTAGCTAATGCACCGCGTAAAGAACACCAGCCCGCTCTTTCCTTTAACCCCGGCATAAATAAATGGCGGCCAAGTTTAAATACAATTTAACTCCGACCTTGTTCACTGTTTGCAGTGCTTTCGTCTGGAAACAACTTTGGTTTGCTCGAAAACTACGCAGAAAGTTCTCAAGTTAAAGCGAATTAGGCGAACGATTAACCAGGACACTTTTATACCTACGAAACTTTTCAAAACTGCGATTTTTTATTGAACCTTAGACAAGTATAACAAATTATTTTATTAGATTTCTTTGATACATCAGTTTTATTTTGTTATTTTAGATATTGAAACTGTCCAGGGCTATTGAGTACAGGGCATATATTTGTAATAATATTCTTGTTAGTGAAATGTATGAAAATTATATGTACTTCCCACACACGCACACAAAGTGTGGCTTATCATAAAATAATTTAATTTATTTTGCTGTAATACAGTGGTCGGTCTGTGAAATATTTTAAAGTTAATCATATTTGGGGTAAAAACGGGGAATAAACTAGTTGAATTTTGTAACGTGTTGGTAAATTTATAAATATCATAATGTGTTAATGAATGGTTTCAACACTTAATTGTTGGTATTAATAATGGCACACATTCTGTTAAATTTGCATTCCACATAACTATTTCGTTATATGTATTTTTAAAATTGATTTCAGATAAAAGGAGAGGCATTTACAATGACGACCTTTGGTATTATTTTGAGTAATATTTTGTATTGCTCGTTTTTTATAAATTACAACCAGCATAAAGCTTAAAGTTAGCTCTACATTTTTCCATGATTTAAACTAGAACTGTGTTTTAAAATGTTCTAAGTATACGTAAACTAATATTTTTTTGTAAATAAATTTTTTTTGTAAATAAATAATCATGCTCAAACCGTACCTAGACCGTACCACCAGACAGTGCCTAGACACGGTACAGATCTATTTGTATTCTGCAAAGATCCCAATTGTGCCAAGTTGCAGTGATCGATTCTCCAACATCTCCAACAATATTTATATTACTAACGTTGTACATTTTGAATATTAATAATTTATGTATTATTTTACAACTGATTCAGATTTCGTTAAACTTTTAAAGATACTAGAATTTTTCCTATAAACAAATTACTTAAAATAGAAATCGAGTAAGTCGAGAGTTAATAGAACAATAGAAAATACGTGTTGAATGAATACGTAGGAGGCAATATAATAGAACAGGAAGGAAGCAGAACGATTTAATTAAATACCATAGCTTAAAGAGATTTCTGATTGAGCTGACGTCAATGGAAGAAAATTCGGAAAATTTCTGAACTCAATCAAATGCCAAGTTACTGGTCTATTGTCGTTGATCGCGAGATTCCTTTGCTTCAGCGTTTTAGAATGAAAAACAGCATGGCTGCCGTTGAGAGCGCATTCTGTGAGGATTGTTGGGGAAATATGCACGAATTTGTTCATGAAACTATGAGCGTCTGGGTTGACGGCTTTTAAGTGTGTTGAAATCACTTAATTGGTTCCATAGTTGTCATCAATGTTCTTCGGTTTAATATAAAATAGTTGTTTTACGTCTTTCAGTGGCACTCGTTGGAATACTATTTGTATCGTCCATTGTGATATTGGAACTGTAAGTAAGCCTGAAGATATATCGGCATATACAAGAAAGATTTTAAGAGATTTACCCTTCACTTACAGATAGATGTTACTTCATTTAAACGTATTATTTTTAGGTCTAAATGCATTTATTCTATGCTAAGCATGTAAAATAGAAAACGTATTGAAGATGTTGTCTTTAAAATTTTTTTAAAAATAGTTATAAATAATGGAAATTTTAAGTTTTTGGGCATTTAAAAATATAATTTCGAGGAATAATTATTTTTCAATTATGAAATTTAATATTCCACGTAGTAGTGAAAGTTTTCCAAAGGTTTATTTTTTATGTTGTATTCAAAGCAACACATACTAGAAGCCGTCATCTTGCCAACATGATCCATAATTCTCTATTTTCAGCATTAGAGTTTCTCCTGCGATATTTGCCCGGTCGTTCAACACGGGGGTGTATCGAAGCGACATGAGTTTTCACACGTCATTTCATGATCAGTTCCTATATTATATATCAGACCCAAAGCAAATATATTATTTCCAACTCTCACATCATAAATAACACACACACACACACACACACATACACACGCGCGCGCGCGTGCATGCGCGCTCGCACGCACGCGCGCGCACACACACACTTCTTACAAGTAAACGTTATCTCATACACTACCTAACTTCAGTAGCTTCAGCGTTTGGGGTTGTGTTGAGAATAGTGATTGTATTATCTACAAAACAAACATAAGGTTTACATAACAACAATCACCACAATCGTCATAGCTATAGTAGTAAAGAGGTAGTAGCAGCCTATCCTATCTAAACAATTTTAAGAAAGAGTGCTTTTAAATCTCCTCCTTCTAAAGCTGCTGGAATTAAAGTTCACTAGCGTTTCAAATCGCAGCGATTTAAAAACAGACTTTTTTTTCTTCCCTCCACAATATCTTACTCAAGTGTAGTCACGAGCGGAAGACAATTGTTTCTGATTCAGGTGAATCTATGTAAAATGTTATCTATGGATTTAAATAATAGGTTGAAATATTTGCAACATTTATGTTCTATGGGTAAATATCATTTATTTAGCTCTATTTGGCAATATCTAATAGTGACTATCGCCGAAAAAGTGTATACCATAAGCTGTTCTTTTATTACCATTAAACTTCACATTTATTTTTGTGTGCATGCGTTGTGTGTATGTGTGTGTCTGTGTTTCTGTGTTTTTTTAAAATAAAATTTACAAAAGGAGTTTTACTTATTACTATAATATCACTGTAATCGTAGTGATTTAGATGAACTCTGTATCCAAAATCAGCAAATATTCTCTTCATATAACACATTTATTATTCAAATTTTAATTAATTTGTTTATCCATTTGTGAGATTTGTATTTTTTGCAAAAAGTTGCTGTTATTTTAAATCAAACTTCGAATAACGTCCCCATCTCCTTTTAAGATTGGAACCAACTTGACCCAGGAACTGCTTAGCGGTTGGTCGGCGAAGACGAAAAAAACGATCGCCCAGGGAACAATAAGGGAAACCCGAAATACATCTTGTGAAAATTTAACAGAATCCCGCGCGTCGTCTGTGTGAATTATTTTCTGCTTCCCTTATTTATCATCGCTACTTGGGAAAGGGTTGACAAAAATAATGGCGGAAAAGAAAAACCCTGCAGATCATCCAAGGGGTGGTTTGTCTTTCGTAGGGGAACAAAAATGTGGAAGGTTATTAATGACTTTTCTACAGCAAAGTAATTCCGCTTAATATTTATTGTTCAACAACTTGAAAATATTTAAAAAAATAAAAACTCTGAAGGCTGATATTTTGTTAGAAGATCCTATCTATAGCTTGAAATGTTTTCCGCTAAGGAGTATAATTAAATTAATAAATGAAGTAGCTCATTTTTACTGAACTCATATATTCTGAAGTAGCTCATATATTCTGTAAATTCGAAGTGAATAATTCAAAACAAATCGAAATCCTTTTGAAGAAATGCACTACAGTAGACATTTTGTAATTTAAAAACAATAGTAAAAACCCAAAATATATCGTGACAATTATTTTTGAGTCATTAGCTTCCATTAGCTACTCTGTTTTTATAGCCATATGATTTCTATTCTTTTAAATAACTACAGAAAATCTTCTTCAGAGGTACAAAGCAACTTGTTCATGGGATTCAAGTTTAACTTTAATATTTAAGTGACTTGGATTATATTCCACAGTAGAGTCTCGTTCAAACGACCCTTAGCAAGGTAATAGACTTATGAATACAATTTTATTTATTAAAATAAATAATGCAATTCAAAATCTATGGAATTCAATTATCTTTTTTACAATCATTATTATGTACGCATAAGCCAAGTAAAGTGACTTTGTTGTGTTTGTTCTCTTTAAAACCTGTTTTATTCTAGTAAGCTTTCATTCGATCGCCATGGTTTTTTCTTTTGTTTCAATATCTATATTATGTATCTTATGTTTCTTTTCTGTATATTTGTTTCAATAGGCTCACTCGGTTAGCGTCAAGGGGTTACCACAAACTAGATTTATATGGTTTTAGTAATTATATTTGTTATCATGCATACTTTATGTATTATTTCGGTAGTTCAATAGTATGCAGTTCTAGGATGCAGAAAAAGATTGCCTGAATAAAAATATTTTACGCAACTCAAACTTCTTATTTTCTAGTATCTGATTATATGTGTTTAAATTAAATAACAAAATTAATTTGTTAATTATAAATAAACATTAAGGAAAATGACTAAACATCGTTAACTTAATAAACAACTAATTTTAGAGACTCAAAAAACAAAAACACAAAACCTACTTATCACATCTACAAACCTTTTTCATTCTTACACAAACAGAAAAATATGTTTAATTTATGCCAGTTTAGTGTATTAAATTTTAACAGGTTTAGGAAATGATAAAATATATTAGATTTACTATGGAAAGTATTTAATGTTAGGGGCAGTTGCTTCAGTTTCTGCACTTAAAAACGCTAAGGATGATTTGATGACTATGTTGCAACAATACTGGTCGGTCGTTTTCATGCTTCTAATAGATTTTTAAGCGGTATTGGAAAGTAAAATCGTGGTTTATACTAACGTTTGACGGTTTTCAAACCACATTTTCCTTTAGTTTTCTTTCTCAATGGCGTAATACATAAAGCTTTCATTGATCACTTTTTCAAAATTAAAAAAAAATTAATGTAACTTTGTTCTGATGGTGTTCTTGGTTGTATAAGCGATCAATATTAAACTAAGTGGAATTTTTATACATATAAAACATAACACTAAAAAGAAAATAGTTGCATTTTTTAAATAAATACGAGTTAGGTTAGGTTAGGTTAGTATTTAGAATAGCTCGTATTTAATACTCTACAATGATCTGTCTTATTATTTGCTACTTTCATCTGGAGCAAACAAAATCGAGTAAGCAATGTTATTTGTAAAGGGTAATAATTAATTTTCATCTAGCACCGTCTAGAAATTTCCATTGTAAAATTAGTAGACCTGAAATACCTCGAAGGTTATTTGTAGGCTGTACCTACAACAGACGAGTCACAGCCAGGATCGTCAAAACCCTTCAAGAATATGGTCACGGATTCTTCGTGCGTATCGTGGAAACACCTCAGTAGGTTAATAAGTTCGTATCGTTTAATATCTTTGTGGATTACTCTACCCAGTGTGTCTTACCCGAGGATCGTCGAAACCTCTCTGAATAGGCGTACTCAGTAGGAATTCTCGGAGCACTGCTTTTACCAAAAACGTATCTATTATATGTTTATAATGTTCGTATGATAATGAAACGTTAGTATTTACCATATGATTGATGGCAAATTCAAAAAAGAGTCCTAAATTAGTTAAACTATTAAAAACTAGCAATATTAACAACTCCCTAATTCTACAGACTTTAGTCCTACCTCCAATTGACAGTCAAACACATGCCTAGTATATATGGACAGTGATATTTGATAATCCTGGTATTAGTGACCTTGGAAAAGGAAGGAAATTGGTTAATGTGTAAAGTGTTTAATTTCTGAGTTGGGTCTATCCCAAAGCCACAGGGACTAGCTACCCTCGTTGACAAAAAAAATATATACGTATATGTGTATATATATATATATATATATATATATATATATATATATATAAAAAGGACAAAAGTCTAAATACAAATACAAGAATTATAATTGAATTTACAATTCTGCGATATATATATATATATATATATATATATATGTGTGTGTGTGTGTGTGTGTGTGTGTGTACATATGTAAAAGGAAAAAAAAATACAATATAAGGTGGAGACCTGATGCTTCCGTTTCGCTACCACTGGTGAGATATATAGATTTGTTGAGCAAAGTTATTTACCAGAAGTTTAATAGCTTTTCATAGTGGTCTTTGTTGCCCATGTGACAACAAAATAATATCCCAGTGGAGAATTCATTATTCACATTTGAAGGTGGTGTATGTATGGCAGTCGAAACTGCAATTTATTATTATAAAATATGTCCAATGTTAAAGATATAATATTTTCACATATTTTGAATTTTAAATCTTATTTTTCAATGTATTAAATTTTAATTTACTGATATTTACTAAATGTTGGGTAAAATATAGAAATGAATTAATTTCTTTTTGAAAAGTGTATATATTTTCTCATAATCCAAACAAATTCTTAATAAAATTTATAATAACTTTTTTAGCTCTACAAGAAAAAGTTATTATCTTAAACTTAACAATAACTAGACACCCTATAAAAAAAGCATATTAGTAATTGAAAATAGTATTTCAAATAATGTTTTTTCTAGGTCACATTTTAAAATCTAATTATTTCACATTGTAATGTTTGCAACATTTGTTTTCAGGTAAGTGTAGCACTAAGCATTGTAGCCAACAATACAGAGCACGTACGCTGTTGCCTGCTTCTTATTCCAAGGGACAAGATATTTAGTGACGATTCAGGTACGTGACTGAACATTCTACTAGAGATGTCCGGCACGAATTCCTAAGTATAGAGATCATTACACGTGGCCTGCTTTTGTTTGTTTCCAGAGAATTACAAAGTATTCTAAATATGTGTTTCAGGAAATGTATTATTATCGTTTAAAAACGAGCGAAACAAAATAATTTTAAAAAAATACTGTACAGATTTTACGAAATTTCTCCAATTAAATGTTCTGTAATAAAATATGTCATTAAAAATTTAATTCAACAATTAAAAAAATGTATCCTCAGTTGTTTGAAAATGTCATATATGCCTGGATGAAAAATAGGGACTATAAAATCTGCCACCTTCAAAAGTGTTTTCAAACTCTCTTCGAACGCTCTTTCAAACGCTCAAAATCGAAGCTATTGCTGCCCATTCCCGCGCTTTCCAGGTTTACAAATCCATGTTATGAACTCTTACTCACACCAAATTGGAAAGCATTGGAATTAAAATTTGTTTGAATATAGATTGGTTTTAGTGTTTCATCGTAGAAAAATGACTGCATGCTGGAGTTAATCAAAATCGCACATTGTGAATTGTTTTATCGGAATCACCGTTCAATATCGTCATTATCTGAAATAAACTTTTAATTTTCGTTCGTAATTTTTCCTGATTTTATCCACAGGTCTTGTTTAAAGATCCTTTTACCATTGATACTCTTGGCTAAATATCGATTTATGAGCGAGTGTTTACTAATTTGGAAAATGTGTTTCCTTTAAACACTTGTTCTAAGTTTTAGATTAGACGTAGGCCTATAATACCACGTTTGAAAACAAACATAGATTATATGATCCCTAAAGGTTTTAATTATTATGAATTAGTTTTAAAATTTTTGATTTTTAGTCAGTTAAACGTTTCCAACTGTCAGATTTATAACATAAAAGTTTCTAATAACTTAACTGTGACGTAAAGGTTTCTAATAATCAGTATATGACGTAAACGTTTACAATAATCGATATATGATGTAAACGTTTCTAATAACCGATCCATAACATGAGTTTACAATAATCGATATATGATGTAAACGTTTCCAGTAACCGATCCATAACGTGGGTTTACAATAATCAATATATGATGTAAACGTGTCCAATAGCCGATCCATGACATGGTTACCAATAATCGATATATGATGTAAACGTTTCTAATAACCGATCCATAACATGAGTTTACAATAATCGATATATGATGTAAACGTTTCCAGTAACCGATCCATAACGTGGGTTTACAATAATCAATATATGATGTAAACGTGTCCAATAGCCGATCCATGACATGGTTACCAATAATCGATATATGATGTAAAAGTTTCCAATACCCGTACCATGGCATGGACTTACAATAATCTATACATGATGTAAACGTTTCCAATAACCGATCCATGACATGGGTAACCAATAATCGATATATGATGTAAACGTTTTCAATACCCGAACCATGGCATGGGCTTACAATAATCGATATTTGATGTAAACGTTTCCAATAATTGATTTCCAGCTTAAATATTTTCAATAGTTAATTATTTGTAGTCTAAACGTTTACAATGGCCGGTATATATTTTACACGATTTTAATTATCACTTTATGGCGTAAGCATTTACAATAACAAATTAAAATTCCAAACATTTCTAGTTAATATAATAATTTATTTGTTTAATCATTTTTACATTAGTTTATAACTATCCGAACTTTATTTTATTTGTATTTCGAAGCTTTTAGACCTGCAAAATTTGTTGCATAAATCACCGATCGCATTATCAGTTGCAATAGCCTTGCACGAATAAATATGCACGATTTACTTGGCATTATTATAGTTATAGTAGTTATGATGAGATAAGTTGCTTGTTTTCGTTGTTGGCGATAGAAAGTTTAAAAATTGTTTAAGAAGTGGAAACGTTGTTTGAGTGTAAATATCATTTTGCTTGATTATTTAAAAGCCTATTATATTTGACCACCGTTATCCACAGAGTTTCAAACTATTTTTAAAGATGACAACGACTCTTATTTAACTTTCGGTTTCAATGTGATTTTTAAAAAAATAGAACACAGATATTTCGTTCAGAATTTCGCATAGAAGTATTTTTTATTATCTCAGTACAAAACCTGATGACAATGCTCTAGTTTTAACAAAGCCCCGTTTTTAATTTCACAATTCACAGAGAACATTTTCAATGACAGCGCGGCCAGCCCACTTTAATTAATAAATTCTAAAACAATAAATTAATAATGACTAATAGCGGTTTTGTTTTTCAATACGTTATTATTGTGCCCAGTGAGTCGCGACGTCCGCGTCCGATTCGATGTAGAGGCGATCCATTCACACAGGACAGATGCGTTTTGTATTAGATTAATTACCGGTGGATCGAAATCGAATTTAAGGGCGGTAATGACGTCATAACCGGCCGGTAATCGAAATCGAACCGTTACTTGCATTGGACGGTAAGTGAACAGAGATAGAATGATCATGATTGTGTAAAGTTCGAACAGTTTTTCAATGTGCGTGATAATGTAGATAAAATAAATGGTGAATTTTTAAATAATATTTGTGTTTGTTTTTTTACAAGGTTTTTCGTAGAATATGTTAGGTTTCTTGGACGACCAGTGAACTAGACTATCTGAACTCTGGTTTTCAACCGGTTCAAAAAACCAAGTTTTCTACAGAGTTCACAGATACGTAATAACAGAACAAAATCTGCACCTCACTAAGGAGCCATCCATTAAGGATGTGGATCTTTAACCAACTTTGATCATTAAAGATGATCCTCTCCAACCAGTATCATAAAAAATAACATCATTTAAAATTGGCTTGGAGAAGACAAATATCGCACTTTTATAATACCAACTCTATATCTATCTAATCATCTTATGATGCTTAGACAACCCCTATTCCTATACGGTTGTCATCAGTTCTAAAATTCCTCGCGACTGATGTACTATGGAAGTCTCTCACACCAAGATTGGAAATGGTGTATCACAAAAATGTCATTGTGTACGTACGTGCATTGTGCATGTCCTCTCCAATATCCATACATTATCTTTGACATCACTTTGTGACCATTTAAAAGTCACAACTAAAAAGGTTGGTTATCATATGTTGTTTTTGTGTAGGTCTCCTGAAACGATTTATACGCAATAACAGAGCCACTCACATCCCATGAACGTGGCAGACAAGCGACCGGCTGGATCTAACACAAGATGTGAACTGGGTCTAAGTTACACAAGCCAGCGTTTGAGTCTTGTATTCATTGTAGTGTTTTTCTGCTTCAGAGCGATGTTTTTTTTTTTTAGAATGTCCACTATTAACTTCAAGTGACACATGTTTCGTTTGTAGCTTAATACACACTTTTCAGGTACAACCCAAGACACATTAAATTTTTAAATTTCATACCTATAATTTGATCACCCAAGTTGACAGCTACATCTTGGTTACAAACACGGGTTACAAAAAACCTTGCTGAAGGAAAAACGAAAAACCAGAACACAACATAGTTTTTATGTTGCTTGCGGCTACATTACAGTTCATCTCTTAAAAATAAATCCAACTGAATAAATAGTATAATTATTTACACATTGCAACGGCATCTGTCACGGCGAATTAATTGGTGAGAATTTTAGCGATTCATTGGACCAATCAACGAACTCGAATCCTGTTCACAAAACAAACACTTACAATGCCATTTTGAATATTAACACCGTCGATTTGCGCCAAGTGTTTCGAAAAGCGCTACTTCCGGTGCAAACAGGAAGTGTAGCCATTTGTTGCCCCCTTCCCTTAGCCCTTTTTCACAAGGGTGTCAAATTTATACTGGCTAAACGGGTTTTAAACACTTCACCCAAGTGTTTTTGAGTATGAAATAGCGCGTTTATATTGTTGTAGCTGATTGTCATTTCATAAAGCGATACTTTGCGTTTACATTTGTCGGCGATTACAGTTGTCCACTTAGATCACGGATTGTTGGAGAGCTGAATAGTTGTGGCGTGCACATTAGGAGTGCAAGGTTGATATCCTTAATGGTTCTATTGTTTGATATTCATTCACGTAGAAATTAATGTTCATGGCTGATATTTATTGTTTTGGAAAATTTATAATCTAGTTTACGTTTAGCAATTCCGATAACTTGTTGTTTTTCAGTCTTAGTAGGTAAAGTTAGTAGGTAAAGTTTTAGTAGGTAAAGTTAGTAGGTAAAGTCTTAATAGGTAAAGTTAGTAGGTAAAGTCTTAGTAGGTAAAGTTAGTAGGTAAAGTCTGAGTAGGTAAAGTCTTAGTAGGTAAAGTTAGTAAGTATAGTCTTAGTAGGTAAAGTTAGTAGGTAAAGCCTTAGTAGGTAAAGTCTTAGTTGGTAAAGTTAGTAGGTAAAGTCTTAGTAGGTAAAGTTAGTAGATAAAGTCTTAGTAGGTAAAGTCTTAGTAGGTAAAGTTAGTAGGTAAAGTCTTAGTAGGTAAAGTCTTAGTAGGTAAAGTTAGTAGGTAAAGTCTTAGTAGGTAAAGTTAGTAGGTAAAGTCGTCGTAGGTAAAGTTAATATCCTTATTTACTTACCATCTTCTCTATCTACTAATATACGTTGTGTAGGCATCCAGCTTTTTTCCGTTCGTCATGTGAAACCGCTACAAAACCCATCTACATATATTTTTCTTTCTAACGAAGCATTTCTGTACCCATCCAAGGTTCTGAGAAACCTGGTTCTTTGAATATTTTATTTTATAAAGTAATTTTACCATTCTTGGATTTTAAGTGCTTAGCGTTACCTATAAGTTTTCTTGTGGTGAACATTAAATAAATTTCAAATATTTTACTTTTTGCTATATCAAATTTTATTATTCTATTAAAAGTATGAAATATATTTTGCAATTCTCATTTAAGTAAAGTTTACATTAAACCACATTGTAATAGACGTTTCCAAAAAAAGGTTCTGTAAATCGAAAAGAGTAGATAACGGTTAAGCACGGGAAATACAGTGTTGACGTCAGCGCATACACACAGGTTCTTGTATGGTTTTTATCCCTTTCGCGATATAGAGAGAACAGTAACACAGAGGATAATACAGATAGTTCAAGAAAAGAAGAATCCAGGAAAAAGATTCGAGACAGTTTTGCTTCCCTTTTCAGAGATGCAATACGAACCATAGCCTTAAGGACGAAGCTAAGAAGGAAACGACTTCAAAATGAATAAACGAATGACATTGAACAACTCGTCGGAGGGAGAGAATACAAGATTTATGTGTCCAAGAATTCTTGGTTTGATTGTTATTGTAGGTAGTTTACATTCGCTTAAGTAATCTTAAACTTTTTCTGCGTCACCGTTTCATGTTAATAAACATGAGTCTTTTCTATCACATGACGTCTTCATGCTAACAAGTTGTTTGAAACGTATAAACTGCGTTTGTTTTAATGATTTTATATATTCATAATATGCAGGGTAATGTGCATGCCCAAGTTAATGCTGGTTTATGTGTAAATTACCCAAAAGTTAAACAGAACATTTTAATCTCTGAAACACAAAAGTATCATACAAATATGTAAATATACAACAATATTATCTGAACAGAAATATAAATATACGATAAAGGAAAGAAGGAGAGAGGGTGGAAGAGAGAGAGAGAGACACACAAACTATATTTAAGTTGTATACTAGAAAATAAATTTTACTCCATCACAGTGTTCTTATGATTTTCATACTCTGAATAAATCTACGATCTGAGGATATACTGAAGGTCATGTAAAACGCATTTTTGAAACTGTTTTGTTTGATAATCTGTTCCAAATACCAAAGTGAGGTTATGCAATGCAGGGGTCTTGTAAGAACTGAGTGCGGATTTCGTGGCGCAGGGAATTTCATTTTTTGTCTATCATGTCGTAAATAAATCTAGTACTGAAGCGAGGAATTTAATTTCCAGTGAATGTAATAGCGCATTACTCTTGCTCGCCATCCCTCATTTGAGGCCTGTATTCGTAATAGTTAAAGTTTCACTATTAATTTCGAAAATACTTGATTTCAATAAATTGTATCAGGGTCAATTAAAACAATTATTGTTAGTTTGGAGTAACTCCGAATATGATGGCAAATTAGGTATTGTTTTGGTGATGGATGTAGTACAATGTGGAGTATAATACACTGAATTAAAGCACTATATGTTACTACTTTAAATTGCTTCTATTAACTGACACTCTCTAATGAACCAGGATCGGGTGATCATCAGAATAATCAGCGTTTAAGAAAAAAGGCATAGGCGTAAAACATGTTTACTTTGCATCCCAAATTAAAACATCAAACTTTGTAAAAAATTGTATTGTAATTAAACGTACAACGTTAGTGACGAGAAACCTACCCATGTAGTAAAAAGCTGGCGACATGCCGAAAAAGTTCCATAATAATAATAACAAAATCTCATTTGACCTTTTAATATCAAAATTTTGATAATTCGGTCTCGCTTAATACACGATCATCCTAGGATAAATTCTTAATAGGGGAGATCTGGAACGAGACAAGACTCTTTTGGCTCTGTAAAGTTTTAATATAGGACCATGTCATCTGACCGACTGTTCAGAAATAAATACTTGGAGTACACTGGTTGGGACAATCAGGGCATGTAAATACAGTTTCTACGAATATTCATCCTTTCTAATAAAAACCGAATTTTGGAACAAAAAATACTATACGATTACAGTTTCTTGTGTTATAGTGTGGGTTCTACGCTCAATAGATTATAATTCCGTTAGAACTTTATATTTTATCGTTATAATTTCATATTAGTAAGTTTATAATCGTTTATAATAAGTTTAACGTTGTATAGTAAGATATCAGTAAAGTTTATTTTACATTACTTTATAAAAAGTCTACAAACACACTATTTTTCTAAATCGATCTTATAAACTAAAATATATTTTTTTAATAGAGGAAATAGTAAAAAATATTTATAATACAAAATATTAATAAGTACTTTTATCTGCTTCATAATGTGAAATGTTTAAATTCTTTCTGTTTTCACTTTTATTGTAAATTAGTTACTCAAGTCATGAAAACCCCTGAGTAGGATAGTAACTCATTTGTAGCTTCAAGTGTTTACCATTAGATTTTCCTAGCTTTTTAATGGCAATACTTAACTTAAGCTTTAGAAAAAGATTTGGAAAATTTATTTTTACAGATTTTTTTAAATGATAAAAACAAATATTTCATACCAAATACATTTATATTTTGGTACCTAACATTAAAACCTTTAGAAATAAATATCCATTAAAGACGGATATAGGAGGTTCTATACTCCACAGATGTAGTAAGCAATATGCCTTCTTTGAATTAATTAGATTTATATGAGTAGAAATAACGAGTGAGGCAAAATGACAGAATATATAGGATTTGGGCGTTGGCCAGTAGAAAAGGATTAATTCCCTCATTCACTGTTGTATAAGCAAGGTAATTAGATATTATATTTATTAGAATATGCCTCTTTGTCGCAGAGAATATATTTAGTCTTCTCAACCTACGCGGTTCAAATTCCACTATTTATATTGTTCTACTCCTGTAAGGTCTTTCACGCAATTCGTTAATAGGTTCACAATACTGTTACATAAACAACACAACACTGTCGAACGTACGAGTTTAAGGCCAGTTCCGTCCTTTGTAATCCCGTAGTGCTCATCGCATTGTAAGCAAGCCGAAGACATTTCCAAAGCCTTTCATCTCAGAGGCTTAAATATTTGATAATGCGGGTCTCCGAAACAGGGTGATTATAATTTGTAGACACGGGCAGGTAATAGTAGCTCGCACCAGGTGGCGTACCCTCGGATCGAGTTACGACCTGGGGATTACACAGTGCTCTTTCAAAACAACTTCACAAAGCCCGTTCTTTATCCGTCCAAAGAAAACTGAAAATTACAGACCTCCTGAAATCAATTGTAGCAGGAGACTCTTTTTGTTGTCTTTACGAGGAGCGGAAGGGTTGTAAATTTAATAACTTGAGTCGTAAGAAGTCATGAATATTAATCACGATTGGCCCGTCTTCAAATCAAACATGGCGGGGGATTGTTGAACATCGGTAAACAATGGTAGCGCGCTCTGCATGCTCTCTTCAGACAATATTGAACGAAGCTGATTGCTAGTGATTTTGATAGGTGGGGCGGTTTAGTTTACTCGCTATCAGGATTAGTATATTTTGATTTAATATGTTGAAATCGCCGAATAAAATTATTTTCAACTACTGCGATTTACTACTCGGATCTAAAAATACGGGGAATAATTTTGTATTTCAAAATGTAGATCGAATTCGATTTAATCTCCTACCAAGTACTGTCCTCGGCTGCAATGCACTTATCTCAACGTTGAATCTATAACGGGAAACATTTCTGGAAGGCTTCTTTCGGAAGGGCATTTAACTGCTCGGTCGTGGCCCTCTCAAAGTCAGGAATGCTGTCAAATTGTTTTCCTTTAAGCACAGTTTTAATTTTTGGGAAGAGCCAGAAATCGCATTGTGCTAAATCGTGTGAGTATGGCAGATGTGGACAGACCGAAACACTTTTTCGGCCTAAAACTCGCGTATGAGGAACGAGGTATAACACGGCGCATTGTCGTGATGAAGAAGAAAGCCATTCGCACATTTTTCTGGTCTCTTTCTTCGTATGTCGTTTCTCAAACGGAACAGTATGCCCTTATAAAATTCAGAGTATTTTCACAACTCTAACAACAATTCTATAATTTTTCAGAATTACGGATTTAACAATTTTAATAATGGAAAATAAATATTGAAAACCAGATTGGAAGAAATTTACTTTATCAAAGATTTTCTTTTCCAGTGTTTTGTTACATTAAATGTAGGCTAATATGTTGTGCGTATATGGCTGCGAATTCTAAACGCTTTAGCGGCATTGGAGTTAAGCTTTGATGTAAATAGTTTGAATTTTATTTGAAAGTATTAGGTACACAAATGAAGTATTTTTCATTTCTTGCAAATTATTTAAGTTTTTATAAATATACACATATTAATCGTAGCTTACTATTAATGGCTACTTAGCAACCATACGCAAACAGGACAAATTGAGATATTTTGGAAAAACAAACTACAACACCCTTCTCACAGACCCGCATATCGAAGCAGATGCTCCTCGAATATTTTTACAACAAAACTCACATTCTGCTCCAAGCGGAAGCCATTTTTGTATTTATTTTAAATCGTCCAAGGAATGGAACCGTCCACAATTGACAAAGACTGGGAGCTTGATCGTTGTAACTACATTTTTTCCGATTTTTCATTAGCGTTTTTCTTTTAATGAAATCATAGACTGCTTCTGGGCGTATTATGTCACGCTATTTTTCCGGCAAGAACTATTTTCAGTTGCTTTATCTGCGATTAATTTTGTTAATAAATGTTATTTTCCCGTGTTCGTAAAATTATACGGAATTTAGAGATTTTAATCTGATGAAATCTAATTTAAAATTTAGAAACAGATTAACTTTATTAGGATACATTTGACTATTTAAATATAAAACAAAACTGGAATATACCATGAAAAGTTTTAATAAAAGTTTCTTATTTCTGATATTACAATTTCATAGCAGCATCTTTCACCAATTCCTGCATTTCCCATTTTTTTGTGACCGTTTAAATTCCGTCGATCACTACGCATTTACAACACCAACAATAAATAAATGTCCATATCCACACACCAAATACTTTTCCGTCGTCCAACTTAATATCCCAGCATTACACGGGATAACTAAAACTCCGCCCCGAGGGACACGTGAATGATTAATTGACAGGGCTGTGTCATGAAATACCCCCGAGTTGCAGCTCCGACCTCTAAACCTACTCAAAATTGAATTAACAACAGCTGCATAAAAAAACAGCAACGTCGAAAAAGTCTGTTAATAAAGCTGCAACACCCGTTGGGTAGGGGGCGATAGGTTAAACTGTGATAATGGGCGCCCTAAGGAGCATCTTAACCCCTGAACATTAGGTCCGCCATTTTGTTAAGCCCCCCGGCAGGGTGGTCCGTGTTCCTTTAAAAAACAGAATTCGAACAATGAAGTTTTTGTAATCTACAATCAGGTAATTTGAATTGTACACGACACAAGAGAAATTGTTTCTTTCTGTACAAGATCTGACTGATATGATGATTAGGGGCAGAAAAAGAATTGACATACGGCCCGGTGGGCTGGGTACTTGGTGGGTTGGGTACTACTAATTGGGGTAGTTTGAATGTTGGAGCGCAGCCTCCTCTCTAGTCCCTAATCAGAATATATTGATTTTTTGCTTATTATTCTGTTTAACAAAACGTTAATCTACCATCTAGGCGCAATAACGTTCTGAATAAATAATGATAGATTTATTTCTATGGTATTTTAGTGTTTACGATCGTCGCAGTGTGAAAGCTACCGATGGAAGTTTATTTTATAAAATTTTATTTAATGAAACAAAATTAGGTAACCCATTAGGAAATCGATAAGTAACATGAAAAAAGAGTATAATTCAAATTACCTTAGATATTTATCACATTTTATAATGTATAATTATTTTATATAATATATGGCTAAGCTATAAAAATGTCATAAGACTCTTCACTTCATAACTTTACAGAAAAATATTTTAATTGTAACTCTACTTGGGTTAAACTTAAATTTTATATTTTTTTCATAACTTCTTACAATTTAATTTTAATATATTGAATGCAACGAAGACTCTAAAAGAATACCTGTCGATTACTTAGTACTTTTATTGGATACATGATATTTATCACCATATTACGTAATATATATTGTACATTGAGTTTAGACAGAAGGTTAAAGCGTGTTTTTAGGGGAACATTCTGTAGGCGGTCTCAAAACGATCTATGACAGATATCTTGAATGATATTCATATCTTACAAGAAATGTATTTGTTTATTTAATACGTTGAACTAGAGTTACGATTCATAGCTGAACTTTAGAGTCCCGAAAGTCTAGTTTCTGCCCCCCCCCCCTTACAGTTGTAATTGCATAACTCATGCCGTTACTAACATTATGTTCAATTTTTTTTCAAATAAATTTTTCCATTCTCTATAAAAAACCTGTCATAATTATGTTACACTTCAATGAATAAATTAATGATTGATTTGCGACTCAATCAGTTTATACTGTTGTACAAATTTTTACACAGATAATTATTTGATACACAGATAATTACACAGATATCGAGAAAATCAAGCGAACCCAAGTTTCTTTTCAATCAAAACAAACAAAATTGTTGATTTTGCTTTCCACGAGTACATTTAAGATAATTATTATTAACTATATTTTTTCAGTGTTTCTACATATAATGTTTTATTTCAAAAGTAGGTACTTTTAAACTGAAGTTGAAGTACTGACACCTAATTATATTTTCTGTAGTAGAACTATCCGAATATGGTTACCATGCACCAGGTATATAAATAAGTACTGTGTAGTGTAGCTTCATTGTATTATTGCAATCTTTACTGTCCTTTATAGACATATTTTGGAGGATTATTTTTTTATTTCGACTTTTCGTTTGTTAGAAGGTCTTTTTCTTTAGAGACAGATATAAATGTTTAGTGTAACTATAATAACATTAAGGAGAAATTATATTACTTTAAATTTTGTTTTATTTGTACACTTAGTTATCATTGAAAATACTTTATGTTGTGCAAGAAGTATGACTTACATTGCTCCTAGTGGATGCAATGAATGGGTTTTGCTCCTCTTATTGGTATAGATTAGGTTTTGTTAAGTGCTTTTGTTAACGTCAAATCTGTACTATTATATAAAAATTCAATGGTGTGTGTGTGTGTGTGTGTGTGTGTGTGTGTGTGTGTGTGTGTGTGTGTGTGTGTGCAAGTGCGTGTGCGTGCGTGTGTTACTCAATCACGTAAAAACTACTAGGTCCATTGAGCTGAAAATTTACATGGACATTCTTAGGGTCCCTGGTTAACATATATAAATTCCATCATTGGACACCCCCCACCCCACTGTCCTTGAAAAATCCCTTAACACTCGACTATTTACACTCCATTATATACTTTGCTTGGTCAGCTGATAGTAAATGTGTTTGTAATCACGTGAAAAAGTCACTTTTAAGCACATTTTAACAAGTGATAGTAAATGGTTATTGTTATTCATCTTTCAAGGTTAGTTATACTTTACAAATAAATCTCATGTTAAAAGAAGAACCTCTTCCTCCTCTTGGTTTTTCAAGATAACAATCGGTAAGTTTATAAACTATAGTTTGATATATTTATTGGCATTTAATATCAGTAAACTAAATTCAACTAAAATCAAATACAAATTAAATTAATACAGAAAAAATATATCAGTCCCGTACGAAGGACGGGTACTCTGCTAGTAGTAGATGTGCAAGCAGACCGATGTTGATGGGAGTCTACCCCTGTTGGTGCCGTGTCGCCAGGACTACCTGCCCGTTCCAGTGGCTTGCGAATAGGACCTTCAGCGTCTCTTTGGCGAACTGTAGGAGAGCCTTCGCAGCGGATTCCGATGTGTCGTCACCGTCAGGACATCAAGGGTGACGACTCGGAGCGGCCAGTGCAAGGACTGCGGGACCGTTGGACATGCGTCCAAGCGGTACGGCGGCTGTCCCAAGCACGAGTCCCGGCCCCGCCGACAGAAGAGGCAGAAGCAGACGCCCGCACCGGGAAGCGATCGCCAGGTCCTCGGGGGACCTCCAGTCTCTCCCAAGGCGTTGCCGCCAACACCTGCGGACAGCAAAGAGGCTGCGTCGTCGTCATCGTCGCCGCCGGATACTGTTGCGGTATCCAAGAAGAATACTCCCCCTCGTAAGAGGAAGTACCGCGACACCGTGTACAGGGAGGATCCCGCTGCTGTGGCTACGGCTGGGAGAGAGTCTGGCGTCGCCGCCGTCGGACGAAGACCAAGCCGGCCCGTGTCGAGGAGTTGAAGAAGAAGTATTTCTTCTGGGACTCCGAGGACGCTAGCGACACCTGCACTGAGCTGATCCCGGATGACGAGCTCAAGACATCGTTTAAGGAAATTACTGAGCTCGTTCTAGCTCCGGGAGTCCGCGTCTAGGACAAAGGTTTCGCAGAATACCACATCCAACTCTACGAAGACCTTATGAGAGACGATGTGGAAAAAGAGCTCAGGACTAAACGCCGGTGGCGGAATAAGCAGCGGGTATGGCGAAGGCAACGACGCAGAGAAGTGGAAGCAGCCTCCCTAGAATAAGCTATTCTCTGTACTTAAATAAATTGTATTTTTTCTCATTTTTTCTGAATTTGTAATGTTTTCTTTGTGTAAAAATTCTTTGAAAATAAATTCCCAATCTGTAAAAGAAAACGAAAGGAACAAGAAATAATAATTTACCTTAGAAATTATGAAGTGAAGGTTAGTGAAGGAAGTACTCGTGGAATGAAAGAAGTTAATTATATAATCAAATTACCAAGGAGAATGTATGACAAGAACGGCACAGATCATTAGTGGAGTTTAAAACATAGACTAAAAAAAGGATGAAAAAGTTTTTGGCGAGAGCGATATACCCGAGTTTCAATAAATTACAATTATGGATCATTTACCGAAACGAAGGTAAACTAAGAGAATTGTAAAATATTTGTAATTTAAATTATTTCAAATAATGAATTATTTATTGTATTTTTTACTCGAATGGTCACCTAATATGTATATACACACACACACACACAGACAGACACGCACACACACGCGCGCGCACACACACGTGTGTATATACACACATTTCTACAAAGATATAATTATTAGAGTACATCTATGCGAGTTTCCATTTAATTGACCCAGTTCACTCCAAAGTTTTAAATCTCCCGTGGGACAGGCTTCACAAAGCGAAGCGTCAGTCAGATCCATGAACGAGTCTAAATGTTAATTACGGGGAACAGAGAAAACTAACGTGCAAGTAAATTAGGTTAATAAACGGAGCAACGGAAAGTCAATTCAGAGCCGGAACACGGATCTCGGCTGTAATTGCTGGATTGTTGAACAAATAGTGATTACACGAATCTTTCTGTGTTTTGTATGTCGGTTCGATATTTACATTTCTTCTCTTCTCCATTTAAAGAGTTGCTCTTTTAATAAAACATTTTTCTGCGACGAGAAAGCGAAGAATGTTTATAAATTGAAGTTAAAAATAAAATTTTGAAATTAAAGTAAAAAGATATTGCTTAATCGTCTTGAAATTTACTTTTAAAGTGTTCTCAGTTTCTTATTATTGCCCTTCATCCAATACTGAGAGGTAAAACTAAGCTTCTTAAATGTCCAATTTAGAGTTTTTGTTTTTCTCTAATCCGGACAGCACAATTTAGTCTTATTGATTGCGAAAGACGAGATAAGGATTTTGAATTGTAGGTAGGATTAAATTTTGTCGTAAAAGCCCCTTAATCTGGGTTTTAGGGAACTAATATTGCGCACGCTGTGTTAATACATGCTCTCTATCAGGTTCATGGGGGGGGGGGGTGTATCGCTAAATCTCCTTCTAGGAAGTGGGGTGAGGATATGTGGAGAAAGTGTCCGACTAAAAATGCTATATGATGACCCCTTGCTAAGTAGGGAAACATTACTCGCGTAGTTATGGCCGCTTACCTGAGCAAGAATGCTCTCTGACGGGGTGAATGATAGATTTCTATCCGTTAATAGTAAAGGAAATGAGGGCGAAAAGAGTAAAGCATGTATCCTTTTCAGTTGATTTTTGCATTTAGTTTGATGATTTGGCTAGGGAAGGTTACAATTTGTTTAGTCACAATTTCTTTTCTCGACCTATGGAAGATATGGCACGTCTAATTTATTTCTTCAAGAAATGGTGTATTTATAGATAATATACCACGTTCCGTAATTTCCACAGACAGCTGTATTATACAGTTTTTAATTCTTCTTGGATTATATTTGATTAGATTACGTAGATTATATTGGATTTTATATGCGTAAAATGTCTTCATGTTATATTTGACTCTACGGGCATAGTATTTCTTTATGCCACGTAGGTTATATTTTATTCTTCTTGCATAATATTTGTTTATGCTACGTGGGTAATACTTTTTTTCATATGAAGGTGTAAGCCGCTTTTCGTGTTAATGAATTTCTCTTATATCACTATATGAAACTGATGGAAACTACCTCCGGAAACTTGTTATAATAGCTGTCAATATCCATCTATGCAGTAATCATCTGGCGTGGAGGAAAGTGTAGATATGCTATATGACTAGATAAGCTATATATAAGGTATAACATGTAGCTTATATTATACTCTGTTGCTTACCCTTCTCTAAAAGTGATGTCACCGAAAAGTTAGAGACGTCGAAGCTGGTTAAGCAGTATTTAACATTCAGTTACAGTTACCTTGTATTTATGTGTGCAAAACTTAACAAAACTTGTAAGTAGACTTGGCAACTCATCTCATCCCATAACTGCTATACATGATTACCTACTTTCAAGTGAAAACATAAGTTGAGTGCTCGAAATAAAATCTAAATAGAATACTTAGCTTCAATGTCTTATGTATGCGTAGAATTGTGCGATGAGAACGCACAATGTAGAATGCTTCATAGATAAGTCCGTGCCTCAAATGTGTTTACGAGAATTAAGTGTGACGTAGTCAGAATTGTAGACTTTAGGACGTTTTCAATGTTTTGCTGGGAAACCAGCCAGAGAAGCACTGCATGGAAGATTACTAGGCAATTGGCAAGTATAAAATGGTGATTTGAAGCCATTCAACTGATGCAGAGATAAATTATTAGAGCTATATCTACATTAAACGTGTGGGCCAATAACCATGGAATCGGTTCAACCTGTCGGTTGCTAAATAGATATTCCAAAGATTTAACTAGGGCAGTATTAAATAGGTAACTATAAGGTAATAAAATATTTGCCATGAGCTTCAGAGAGTCTTGGAATGAAATTGTTCAAGATATCCATAAAAACGCGTGCTTTGGCGGACGATTTCCAAAATGTAGAAGTTATTTTTAGATAAATAAAATTATATTTGATTAAATTAAAGTCTATTTCAATAAAATTATGTCACATGGTGGTAAACCTAATTTAAAAACCAGAGATGGTGTTTTTTACAACTAAATAATGGTACATGATTACAATAATATTGGAAAAGTATTAGTAATAATCAATTAACTATAAATTACCAGACTAAATAGCAACAACCTACATCACATAAGTCAAGAAAGGTTTGACAGTAACATTAAAAACCAAACCGGTTGAAATCGCAGATGATATTGACACGAGTTCGAGTAGCGAAGGCCAATATTTAGCATGCTTATGACAAAATGACTAATATCAGCGTCGACCATACTTACAGGAGCGCTCACAGCGGCAAACGAGACAACTGGTAATGCCTGGAATATACATAATATTCTACAATACTCTTTTTAATAAATATCCAGTTTCATGCATCCCGGTGAAGGAAAACACTTGACAAATTAATCGTGCAATTATTAGTTTTCTGCTCACAGAACAGCCATTATATTCAAAGTAAATATTGTCCTCTGTTTTTTGCAAAATGTTTTTATTTCTGTGATACACTTGGCCTAACTAGTTACTTAACATATCTTAGACCTAAAACGGCAAATATAAAAGGAAACTACTGCACACGGGTTCATTTAAGGCAATATTTCTTTCTCCTTAAACTATAAAAGGACCATGCCTTTTATCTTTATAGAATAGAGCTTCTTCGTCGGCAATAATCTCAGTCTCTCCTTTCCTCCAACATGTCAAACACCTTTCATCTAGTGTGTCATACAGTGTCTTCCTTCGGCAATGATTTAAACAGTTAAATTGTCCCAATCGTATTGGCTTTTTCTTCCTATATGTTTTAGCTTCATTTTTAAATCCACCTTCATTTCACCTTAAATCTATATATCCAATGATTCATATATTTCGCTGTTTTATCTATAATGCTCTTCGGCCCAAATCCATGTCCTGCTCTATGGAATTCATTTGGTCATTTAATCATTTCCTCTTAGTAAACGGATTTAGGATATCAGCAAAAGTTAGATGGGTTGAATAGTTTCTTTTGAATAATTCAAGAATTATCTTTCACAAATCAATAAGAAGGGAAAGTGCTTGTACACGTAAATAAAACTACCTATATTTCACCTTATTTATACTGCTTACCTTGCATCCAGATTAAAGTTGGCACTATTAAAACGCTAAAAAGCGCATGCAGATTTTAGAAAGTAGTTTTTTATATACTTTGTGACATTTAATAACTATAAATTATGTGTTAAGAAAAACCTATTATGATAAAAGAATGTCTGGAAAGTTTGGGACATTTCTTCACACAATTGTACAGGAAGTTTGTGAAGGTCATTCTTCATTCTGTAATAATGGCCATTTCTTTTCTACAGTTTACGCAAACGTATTTTCTGCCATAAAACTTTTGTATTTATTACATATACAAATTCCATAGTTGCATAAACAACCATCGTCCGGCGTCGTAGTCCATGGAGACCACACACGGTCTGTTTATACGGACGCCATTACATGTGTCTGTCTGCTGTCCCTTGGGATCCTGCTTTGTTCCAGGGCTATAAATTCTCTGCCGATAATTTGATTGATGTCTGCGAAGTCGTAAAATGTTCGCCTGTGAAGACAGACACAGTAATATGACTTCCAAAGTACATGCCGCCAAATATTTATGGTTAGCATAATAAAGTTTTAAATTATATTTGAAAATAATACCCTATTGGCATATTGTGCATGTAAATTAATTAATATGTGGGTGATGATGTAATTAAATATTACTCTAACAACAAAAAGAAATGCTCAGCATTTTGAATAGATTCAAGTATAGTCTGAAAATTAATTTGGAAATGGGTTGTTGTTGTTTTCAGACCCAGATGTTAAGTATGGATATGATATTATTAGGATATTTCTTTGACCCAGTTAGTGTAGAGCACGAATGAAATAAAAAAGGACCCCATATTGCTTTGATAACTTTATGGAAAATTACCTCTGTCGTAAATATTCGTACCTCAATGTATACGTTATTTGTGTATGCACAGAAATATACACTCCTAAAGGGTATCCCAAAAATATACTGTAATCATTCTCGTTCTCATGTGAAACCTTACATAAACATCTGTAGTCTTAGTGGGATAGGCTGTTTTCCTATAATTATCTTTACAAGCCTGAAAAATACTCGTAAAATAAGCCTGAAAATCGATCCTTGATTTCGAGGAGAAACCTTCTGTTCAGAAGTTAAGTTTTATTTATATTACAATTTCTATAGTTAGACGTTAGACTCCTTATTTTATTTATTGAAATTTCTAAGCATACCCTTTTTTGTAGTGTTCAATTCTTCATTATTCTATTGTATTTATGTTTTAGGCTTTGAACAAATCCTAGTAATATGATTCTGATTTATAGATTGCTTCCTATAATTTACTTGTGTTTAATGGTTTCCATGAATATCTGTTATAGTGCGAAATGCATCTTATTAGAATTCTCAGTTAATTAGTAAGTTCAGTGAGTTTTTCAATGCACAAATAACAATAATGATTGCTTAAGATTCTAAGTAAGAGCAAACATGTACATGTATTGTGTTCATACATTCAAAAACCGAGGCAAAAATACAAAACTACAAATAAATAATAGGCCTAGGTAATTATAAAATAATTTAAAATTAAGTAGGATGTTCTGTACCTGGTGCCATTGTATTACCACTCAAAATATTGATCTGTTATATAATATTATCAATGCTAAGTAGATAAAAAAAATTTCTGATATTTGTCCAAAACTTGATAGTTAAAATGTTACCCGGTATGTGTCACCGGTTTGACTACTTTGAGGGTTAAAGAAAAAGCATAGACTTCCTTCGGTGCTAGTAGACCGTAAGAGAAACCCATAAAACAAACATAATTATTTTCATAAATATTTAGCTGCCTTAGAACCGGCTAAAGTGGAAAAATTGAAGTGCTGCAGCCTCGTTCCAATAACAACAGCCCATTAAAACACTGCAATTTATAGTAGAAATAAAATTAAAAAAGTATTTGTCCGTTGTAGGCCAAAGAAATGCGACACCCTCGTAACTTTACTATCGAGGACCGATGTCTAGATATTTCCACTAGTCAGAAATCCGTAATAACTGGCTCAACATCACTGCCATATTTCTGATTCCTCGTTACGGTTTAATGATTTTGGTTCATTCTATGCCATTGTGTTGTAAACGAAGTTATATGAAATTGGACGACGAGAATGGATACTTACGATGAGACAATAGTAAGAATACCATGAAAACACTATTACCAGTTTAGTGATGGATGAAGAACATGGGCAATATTAATACAGTCCTTGACGACATTGGTTCTGACGGTTTAGATTCAGGTGACATGAAAAGGAGGAGCCAATATTTCGACTAACATCTTGAACATGCTTTTATCGAAAGGTACTACGGGACGACGAGAATGGATAATTACGATGAGACAATAGTAAGAATACCATGAAAACACTATTACCAGTTTAGTGATGGATGAAGAACATGGGCAATATTAATACAGTCCTTGACGACATTGGTTCTGACGGTTTAGATTCAGGTGACATGAAAAGGAGGAGCCAATATTTCGACTAACATCTTGAACATGCTTTTATCGAAAGGTACTACGGGACGACGAGAATAGATAATTGCGGTGACATGACGTCTCACTAGTAGGAAGGCAATGAGAACACGATCACCAGGAGGATTTTTAGTTGCAGATGAAGAATATGGGTAATATTATGGGCCTATTCCTTGACGACATCTGAATATAACAAAGTGACAGGTTACCAATTGTTACCACATTTTCTTAACTTTCTGGGACGAAGACGAGCACAAGTTTTTATGAGGTGTGTAAAGTAATAATATGGGTATATCTTTTTATTATTTCTCATAAAGGTTAATTTTAACAGCTGGTAATGAGTAAGTAGCAACGGTAGTGAAATTTTAATTATTGAGTGTAATTTAAAGCGCCGTGCAGAAATATAAAAAGACTCTTTAAACAGGTTTCATCAATTAGCTAAGAATTTAATTTAACAAACGCCAAATTAAAATAAAATGAAACGTTTTCTCCAGCTTCGTAACAATTGATCCGCCTACACAAAAACTAATACCAGGCCCTTCTTCACACAGAATAATTAAAATTTCACTGAAGTCATTAATAATGATTACAGTATGAGATTTAATTTGACTTTTCGAGTTTGCTCACTTTAGTAAAAGTACCTGCTGGATTTTTAATGAATTATTATCCACCGCTCCCCTCCCCTACGGCACTGTCTCTCTTGGGGAAAAATAAATGGAGTTCTCACCCCTGAGTGACTAGAAAGGCAAAATTAATCACAGTCCCGACGCCGGTTTTTCTGTTCCTTGTATTATTAATAGTCATCCTCCGCAGAACAATAGTTTCCACGCTACTCTTCCTACCGTGGATGACACTTGGCGGAATTTTTCGGCGGTCACGTCAAACTCATAGTGAAAAATGGCGGGAATTTTGTCTAATTACACGTGTTAAAAAGTTACAGCTACGATTCGTATCGTGTCGGGGCGGGGTATTTATTTTGACTAATTAATTTTGCTGAGGGTAGTTTTGTTACAAAGGGGCGGAAAGGATTTAGATTTCTCCGGGGATTAATTTGAGTTTAGATCTTGTATTGTTTCGAAGTTTGGATTGTGTGTATGTTAGAACGAGGGAAACTGCGTGCGAGGAAGGACAACGCTAGTCTGTCTGTTATTAACAACAATAGTCTGCTATTTTAAAATCTATTTATTTTGTTTTCGTTTTGATTAATTTTTTCTTGTCTGTATTTAATTGAATTATCGCTCATTTTACTATATAGCATACTTTACCGAGCCTTATTATAGAATTTATTTACTATAAATGGAATGTTTTGGGATTGATGATATTTGTGATGCAGTATCTACCATTTCATTTGTGCAGTGAAATATTCAAATCCATTAGCACTTTACTCAAAAAATTAATAATTAAAAACAAAAACAACACAGTATCAAACGTATACATATTTGAATAATAACCACCACAGACGAAACCCCTTCCAAAACATTTTCACCAAAATGAATGTAAAACTAATGAATTTAGTGTAATAATTTCAGATATCGAAAGCAAAGCTCTGTACAAAAGTCCGTACGGCGCCTATTCATTGTGTATTTGTGTTTTCGCCCTTTGTCTACCGCGGTGTATGGGAGGGTGGCAGATCAATTCGCTGATAGCCTATGAGTGAGTGTGTTCAGTGATGCGGGCAACACAAATGTTTCGAACATTTACAGATAATAACATACATGCTTTGAAATGCCTTACTTTTATATCCGAGCTAGAAAAAAAACGAAAAAACAGCCGTTTGCGTTTGTAATTTGTAAATGTTATCTTGAATAGGAGGTTGGGTGGGCGTTGTTTGTAAGGGTGGTTTAGAGTAGATTACGTCTTGGTTGGAAAACATTATTTTGATTAAAATATAATGTAGAGAAATGTTGAGGTAGAAACAGAATCGAGCTCGCAGAAAGGGAATTTTAAGTCGCCAAAGTAAAGCTATATTAAAACTCTTTTTAATGCACGCTTTGAACGAAATATGAAGCTAAAATATTAAAATTTGATTTTTTACGGGTTTCCTGTTGATAATGTTAAAATATTATGTTTATAGAGGCAAATTTAATCTTTTTCAATTTTTTTAAAACATTTAATTTAAACAGATTAAAACTAGGTCTATATTTCACAGATTTAACAGAAAGTTCAGTTTCGCGAAGCACAAAATAACTATCGGCTGTTATGCTTTGAATGGGAAAATACTCGTGTATTATTCATCCCTACACTTTTGGGTTCGTTACTGCATCATCCACTTTCTCCTAATGTGTCCTCCTCTCTGCCTTGCTTGAGCACTCGCCTAATTCTTCATTTATCTGAGTGCCAGAAAAGTGCGATCTCGTCCTGTAATGTTTCCTGCCATAAAATGTTCGTTCACCGTTGCCTACTCAAGTGCTATATTCGAAAATGTCATCTTAAACAATTGTATTAAATGTATTTCACTTGTTACCGTTCTCTCCTTTTCTTTTGTTTTAGTATATGCTTCATATTACACCCTAAGTTTCTCTACGTCATATTTTACTTGTACTAAGGTGTAAGCCGTCTCTAAAAGGCTTTAGTTCTACACATCAACAGAAAGACCTATGTGTGCGTCATTTGGAGTATGCCTCCAATATTCTTTGTAAGTCCCTGGCAGTCAAACAGCCCCTTCTCTGCTGAAATCAGACACTTTATTGTCAGAGACGGGCTGTTGGAATGTGTAGGGTTTTAAGCTCATTTCAGAAAGTTTCCAGGTATAATTGTTGAGAGTTAGACAGAAAGAGAACACCCTTTTGCCAGACATGATAGCATCAAAGAACTGCGTTATTAGATTGCAATCCTTTCTTGATAGTACTATGGGGTAATTATTTTCCTATCCCGATAGTTATTGCTGCAAAACTCTCAAATTAAAAAAAAAATTCCTTCAAAAGACAGTCCAATATCTCCAATTGACATAATTTATCAAGAGATTTGTTGGTAAATGGGACTATCCCCCCACCAACTATCTATCTGAATGCCTTATCAGAATCCCTTAGTGCGTCCGAGTATAGTCCTAAAATATATGATTTTAGTCAGTAGGAGAAGGAGGTATGGCTTTGTCATCTTTACACTGCCAACAGAAAGGATTCGGGATAAGACTGTTGGTATTAAACTAACCTCCTTGTATTATATCTTTGTATTTCACAGAATATTTAATCCTCACCTTCTGCTTTACGATTTCTCATTTTCAATATTCATTCCATGTGAAATTAGACTGCTTGCTTGAAAAACTTTCAGCTGCAAAATGCTTAGCTCCTGTATAGTAGATATAACTTCCTTGTTTCAAAGTTTTTCACTTAAAACACTTAAATTATATTGTGCAAGTTGTAATCTGCTAGCAATAATACAGACTTTCACTACCAAATGCTTAACCCCTATTTCGTGTAACCTATTTGCTTTAAAGCTATTCGCTTCCATATTCCTCAATAACTACTATATAGTTTTAACAATTTTGTTTTAAAACTTTTCACTTGGAAACCAGTTTTATCCCTATATTGTAGTTTTCTCTTTGCTTTTCTTTCAATAACCATTACCTTCTTATATACTGTATTCATCTTCATTCTATAGTGCTCGTATATTTTTATGGCATTAAAATACAGTCTCTTGACCTTGAGTTTGCTATTTGTGAAAGGAAAATATTCGTTGTAGTTACGCCGTAGCTACCGTTGATTAAACGGGGTTGGGGTTCACTCGGAGCACGATGGAACACACTTTGCAGCATAATACCTCGTGTTCAATCCATTGAACAAAATGAATTTATATTCCCTTTAACGCAAGCCTGCAAACTACGAAACGCCTTATTCGGTTTATTGACCATTTTAAAGGATAATTTCGAGATTATGCTATTTATCTGGGATCACATATAACAACTTCAGATGCCTGATGTCTCCGTCTTTAAACTATTTACGACCTTTCTTAATAAATTACACTCGAAACTTTTTGATCGATTCAAATTCGTTGTTCAAAAGGTACTGTAAGCTTATTTTTAATTTAGCCCTGTTTTATTTATTTTAAAAATTTTAAAAATACATTATTTTTGTTTCCAAAAAATATTTTGAATGATTAGGATCATTCTAATTATTTGTAAATTTAAAAGTATTTTATAATGTACCTACTCTTCACGATGTATGTGTATTTACATGATGTACTTCAAGTTTTCTGTACAAGTTAAATTGGCTAGTTACATTGATATTTATGTCAGAGTTTCACTTCTTTCAGCTTTAAAGTCTTCTTACTGTCTTAAATCATTTGTCATGCACGCTACATGTTACAGACAGTATTGTTGAGCTATACTTTCAAACAGGCCCCAAAGAGTGTAATGCAGTCCATGACATTTGTAATGCCTGTTATAACAATTGTTTCACTTTAGTTATATCTAATACACTCGCACATTCGTCTTGGCATTACAGCGTTCCAGCTTATTTTGTCCAGTGGACAAACGTAAGTAGTTGTTTCATTCGGTTTATCAGGAGAGATTTCTAAAAGGAATATAAACATTTTATATGCCGTATATAAACTTTAATTTATAACTTTCACCGAATGGGGTTTCTCTGTAAAATTATCCATTTACTAAAATATTGGTATATTAGTAAATATTAATTTAATAATTTATACCTAAATCTGTAAAGATATACTGATTTCAAAAGATAACAGTTTGAAATCGTCGTACTTGAGTCGTTTAACATCCAAGCTAAGCATTTAACTATATGTCACAATGAGTTACAGACCTGGAGGTTTGACAGCTGTCGGATCGGACTATTGTGCAGTTCTGAAAACAATAAAACTCTTTGTCATTGTTTAAGTGCTGCACAATGCTGTTTCATTTAAATTCGATTTTTATACTTTTACGTCTAAATATGTATGACGGAAACCATTATTACTTAGAAATAAATACCATACATTTTGAAATAAGAGCAATCGGTTAATCAATTGAAAATTCCATATATTGTGGGGGTTAAATTATGTTTTATAACTGTTATAGAACAGTGATTTTTCATAAAATGTAACAGTTCTATTTAATTATGAATAATAATTAAGTTAATATAATATAAATATTAAATTCAATACATTTAGATAACTATTAAGTAGATATTATAAAAAGGTCAAGAGTTTCAGTGAACAAATGACTTGTTTCTGTTTTTTTCTTCAATCCAGTCAACTCATCACTACCTAATATTTAAATGTTCACCTTCAGACTACCTGTTTATTCATCTCAACTTCTTTGAAGATCACGCATATTTTCCAAGATCTGCTTACATCTTCCTTTTGGCCTACACCAACAGCCATAGATAGTTAAATCGAGATTTGTCTAGATGGTTTAACGGGATAATAAATAATAGGCTTAGCCTACTATCAGCCTAGATCTAAACATATAAATGATGTCTCCACAATCATATTTGTAGGAAACTTAAATTGATCCGTACAGAACTATGTGACTTGTAGAAGATTTCTTCGATGTCTGAGTTAAAAATTAGCTTATCAGCGCACCAGCCTCTGAAGATTGCTATGAGACCTTCATATTTCCATATGGTTGAATTTCCGTATTGGGATTTACATTAATAAAAAGTCAGCCAAGTACAAAAGAGTTCAGAGGGTTTCAACCACTGACTGATGTAAAAAGTGAAGGGTTGGCGCAAGAAAGGTTTAAAAATATTCTTCTTTTATAAATTACTATTCAATCTTATTAAGAAAAACAATTTTATAGTAAAACAAACATTTAAATTCCAAACTGAGCCCGCGTGCGCTTCCAGGCATAATGTTGCGTATTCATTTTTATAAGGCGCGGTTCTAATCTGAGATTAATATTGTTTGTTAGGGTGGTATATCACCTTAACAATTAGTTCGGTATACAAGCAGTACTAGTTTTGTCAAAGTATCGATGTTATTCTACCAATAAGCAGTAGACCCATATCTTTATTTTTTCTATTTAAATAGTCATTAATTTTTCAAGTCATCGAGACTAGTGTACATTTATCAACCATTATATTACATCCGGCCTGAATACCAATCATATTATATCTTGATAGTTTTAACTCAAATCCGATTCCTGTTATCTAATCAGAATCAGAAACGCATACATTTTTATTTAATTAAGAGTTTATATTGTCTTATATTTTAAAATATAAATCTGAAGCATTTTAAATAAAAAGTTAAAACTTTTTTGAAAAAGTAGCTCTTATTCTTCACTTAAATCCATTGTATTGTTTTAAAATTAAAAAAAAAAAAACTGTTTGATTTACAGCTGTTTACATCTTATTGCTGGTTATCTCGCTTATTTAATAGTATCCTATTATTGTAAAAGATATTTTTATGGTTGTCTTGGGTATCCATGTTCTCCCTACTTCAAGCATTTTATTATTACCGGACACATATTTTGAACTTTTCTTTTATAACGTGATTTTAACAAAGTGCATAGTGCCTTTTAAATAACAACATACTTTAACCAGGCTTTTGTGATATATCCAAACTCATTTTGTACGTGTTTATATTATCCGATAATAAAAAATACTTAAAATTATTTATTACTATGCGAATTATGTATTCTGAAAAATGTCTTCTAAAAACAAAAATATCATAATTAATATTATTTCCTAATAAACATAGTTTAAATATGCAATTTAAAAATGTATAAATATCGTGCATTTTAATTTTTAATTTTAAAAATAATGACATAACAGATTATTTGTTTCATAAAAGGTTAGGTTTCTTATATGCTCTTTATTGATGCCTTACCTATTTATCAATAGGTATGCAATAAATACTTGGAAGGTTTTTAAATAAAATAAATTTTATAACGTTATTTTGTGTTCCTAATTGAAAATTGTTGGGTGAAATATGCAAAATGTATCAGATTATACTTATTGAGCGTTTTGAAATATTTTTTTTTTTAGTTACGTACTGTAATTTTAATATTTATAAAAGTAGACTAATAGAATAATCTAGTAACAAATAACTATACTATTTTCTAGCGGGTGTTTAGTTTATACACTTGTTATAATTCTTTTTAAAATTATTCCTTCCCACATGAATTTTTTATATAATCTTAGTAATACATAAATAAAAATCGGTTACAACAACGCCAAGACAGCAAAAAGATATAAATAACCGGATAGTAAAAATATTTTTGCTTATGACGTTTAAATTTTCAGTTCATCTATAACCAACACAAACGCCCGCGCGCTTACGCAGGTTTTTATTACAAAATGGCATATTTACTATGATTATTTTATACTACGTTTTTTAGTGTTTCAGATTCTTTTCGGTAAACAAATTTCGGGATCGAAGCTCACTAGCTTTTACCCTCACAACCCTAAGCTTTGAGCAAGGATAATTCCATTACCCCGGCTTTGAAGTTACTGTAACGTCAAAGCAGAATTAGGCCCATGTTTGTATAGTGATCCAGTATTATTTACCTTGTGGGACAAGTGAGCTCCACGGCGTAAACGGCTTTATCTCAGATGGTCTGATAGAGAACCCCTTTGAAATTTTACAAAGTTATTTTAAAGTTTAATTCCTTCATGTATACATCACAGCGTTTAGATTAGTTATTTCAAAAAGTAGTCACTTAATTATTTAAATTTGTAATTCTATTCCGTTCTCTTTACACTGGTTTTTTTGCGCAAGTTAGCTTAAATAATAATATATTTATATTTATTTTAGCCTCGCCATTTCCTTACCTTCTTAAAAACGGCGTTTGTGTAATAATTCTACACCAAACATAGACTCCATTAATCCGTTTATTGCAGTTCTCTCACTCATATTCAATAGGTAAAATTTTAATTAAAAAAAAAATACTGTTAGTATTTTGTCCCCTTAAAATTTATCACTAAGTAATGTACACAAATAATATAATCATTTCCTCGGGTCTAAGTACTGTATTTGTATATATTCTGGTACATCATCTCCCATTTTCCTAACATTACAATATTTTTCTTTATTGACGCGTTTTGGAATGACACCATTTTCATAATTGAAATAGTACTCATTCCGAAACGCTTCAACAAAAGAAAATATTATTATGAAAGGTTGAAAAATGTACTCGAATATATAGAAGTATTATATATGCCTTTAAAATATTCTAACACAATTTTAAACCATCGATCTCTACAAATAGAAAATATCATATAAAATGTACAGTTTTCAGGCTTCATTTAAATATGCTGTAAAAATGGAATTGTGTAAAATATGTCCCTCCACTAACTGAAAAATTCCGATAATAAAATATAAAACATTTTTTTATGCGGATGTCACAACCCTTGTTAATTCGATTTTTGTGAGTTAGGAAATCAAGTGCTAACTAGTATTCAAATTGTAATTTAAAAAATTTCAAAGCAGCATATCTGGCGTATAAATATTTTAATATTAAACATCCCCTTGTATGTCTTACAAGTTTCCTAATCTAGGTATTGTCATCCAATATTAAAACGTTTCCTGGCTCTGTAATTTTCGTGCCGTTTCTGTTGCTATAGCATTTATGGTGGAATGGATATGTATGCTTACTTTAACAAATGCATTTGTTTTAAAGTATTTAAATATAAAGTGTATCGCTATTAACATGTGGACAATATTTTCTCCATGTCAAAAGACGACAGTTTCCCGTCACAAATATTCAACGAATTGCAAACGTCAAGCCATCTATAATGTAGTCTGTCGGTTGCAGTAAAATCAACGTCACCCTTATTATATCGTTCTCAAAATATAGTTTCTTTTTAAAATTAGACATTCCTATGTCCCTAAATTATTTAAATAGTGTGTTTGGAGGGACTGTATTGACAGATAGCGACATTTTAATTGTGTTAATGAGGGGATATTTTTAGGAACTGCTTCAGCGGATAATACGGATTGGGGGTTAATGAAGGACAACTGTATAGCGTATATAGGCTTGAGGATTATTTCTGTTACAGTAAGGAATATTATGACTTGTGTAGGACATGTTTTTGTAGAGTTCATGCAAATACTATTAAAGTAGAGTCTCGACATTCCGAGTTCCGATTTTACAAGTTTCCTTTAAATTCCCGCCTATTTCTATTTCAGACTATTTTATCTGTTTGAAAGAAAATACTGAATTGGGTTTCTAAGAAATGTTTATAGCCATACGGTGTGCAAAGACAATGAGTCGGGCTTCCAAGAAATGTTTAAATCAATACGGTATGCAAAGGAAATGATTCGGGCTTCCAAGAAATGTTTGCTATCAGTATGCAAAGGAAATGAGTCGGGCTTCCAAGAATTTTTTCTATCAATACACTGTGCAAAGGAAATGAGCCGTGCTTCTAAGAAATGTTCATATAAAGTTGTATAAAGTTATTGTGTGCATTCCTATCATAGTACTGCATTAGGTTTTATTAAAACTACTATTTTTTCTAATAGACAGGAACGTATATACGTATTATCCGAGGAGATCTCGGTCCCATTTACCAGGAATTTTCGAGACTACTGTACTTCTGTAATCAATAAAATATGTCTATTTTTGTGTCTAAAGGAATACAATATCGTTAGTGTAAATATCTTTTTGTGTACTGTATGCAGTGGTACTTTATGGGATTTTGGTAGGTATATAAACTCCCCATATATTTTGGTTTAAACTTAATCTTTTTTTGTTTATTTTAGAAAAACAAAATAAACCAATTTCCTGTTGATGTTGTTGTTTTTAAATATTACAAAACAAATATTGTCAAGATTTTATAAATAATCAGGCCTACATCTAGCAATGAGATTTATTACGTTTTTTGTGATCAATGCTCGAAAACCAAATCTTTTAAAATTTTTGACAAACATATACTCGTAGCCTACTGTACACCAATTTATCGTTTCACTGTGGGAACTAAAATTTGATATTCTATAGGTTCAGAGAATACAACTAATTTTCTAATTGTTCAAAACTTTTAAATAGTAAAATAACACCAAATGTGTATTAATTTTAATACTAAAGTTATTTTTATTCCATTTCTATAGTAAATAGATTTTAACGTTACAATAGATATGAACACCCTTGCAATTTCTCCACTTGCTATTCAAAGAAACTAATGTACTTTCATACATTAAGTTTAAGACGGCTAGTACTCGAGAGGGTGAGCTCCATCAAAGAAAATAGCTGCTCTGAGACATCGCACCTCGTGATAATCTCTTTGAACTTGCATTTATACCTCGTTGGCTATTCGTAACAGACAATGGCTAATATGCATAGAATTTGAATTGATAACCGGCTCGCTTTAATATAAAACCAAGGGTTGTTGGATAGGGGAAGGAAGGAGAGTGGCGTTGCGTGACCGTTTCACATATATCTAAATGTCAACATATTCATGCCGTCTGCTGCTACGTTATTAATTGCATTATCATCGCTTGCGAACGAGCTTTTTATATTGCTGTTTATGTGTTTCCGTAGAAGAACTTTAACTTAGAAGTACAGCTTCCGATAGTGATAGGAAGTTGAAGACAAATAACACTACCCAATGCCTTGTTGAAACAAGGGACATCAAATAACAGAAAAAAAGATTATTCGATATAATATTTCTTACCTTTTGTTTCTGGTTCTAGTTAATCCGAGAGACAGTTCTTCTGTGATGAATGTCATGTAGGATAACTGATTAGGCTGTGATAAGCGAGACCATAAACTTAGCTTGAGAACTTTATATCTTGAGAGGTAAGCGAAGCTAAGCTATGCAGGAAACTAGTACGCTGGGTTTACGTTGAATTTAGTCTACATTTCCTACATGGCATAAGTCGTGAGTTAACTGAAGAAGCTCCGATATCAAACATGCTAGTTCCTTAAGATTGTGACCAACATTGTTTAATTCTATAGGTCGAGAAGTAAGTTAACACTACTTTTAGTAGTAGAAGCCATACACTTATTAGATTTAGGACATATTTCCTACAAGGCATAAGTCGTGAGTTAACTAAAGAAGCTCACGATATGAAACATGCTAGTTCGTTAAGCTTGTGACCAACATTGTTTAATTCTATAGGTCGAGAAGTAAGTTAACACTACTTTTAGTAGTAGAAGCCATACACTTATTAGATTTAGGATATATTTCCTACAAGGCATAAGTCGTGAGTTAACTAAAGAAGCTCACGATATGAAACATGCTAGTTCGTTAAGCTTGTGACCAACATTGTTTAATTCTATAGGTCGAGAAGTAAGTTAACACTACTTTTAGTAGTAGAAGCCATACACTTATTAGATTTAGGATATATTTCCTACAAGGCATAAGTCGTGAGTTAACTAAAGAAGCTCACGATATGAAACATGCTAGTTCGTTAAGCTTGTGACCAACATTGTTTAATTCTATAGGTCGAGAAGTAAGTTAACACTACTTTTAGTAGTAGAAGCCATACACTTATTAGATTTAGGACGTATTTCCTACATGGCATAAGTCGTGAGTTAACTGAAGAAGCTCCGATATGAAACATGCTAGTTCGTTAAGCTTGTGATCAACATTGTTTAATTCTATAGGTCGAGAAGTAAGTTAACACTACTTTTAGTAGTAGAAGCCATACACTTATTAGATTTAGGACGTATTTCCTACATGGCATAAGTCGTGAGTTAACTGAAGAAGCTCCGATATGAAACATGCTAGTTCGTTAAGCTTGTGATCAACATTGTTTAATTCTATAGGTCGAGAAGTAAGTTAACACTACTTTTAGTAGTAGAAGCCATACACTTATTAGATTTAGGACGTATTTCCTACATGGCATAAGTCGTGAGTTAACTGAAGAAGCTCCGATATGAAACATGCTAGTTCGTTAAGATTGTGATCAACATTGTTTAATTCTATAGGTCGAGAAGTAAGTTAACACTACTTTTAGTAGTAGAAGCCATACACTTATTAGATTTAGGATATATTTCCTACATGACATAAGTTGTGAGTTTAATGAAGGGGCTCAGATATTAGCAGTGGCATTTATGTGTATTTAGCATTTGTTGAGTGGCTATATATTGTGAGGAAGTTGTTTGTGTTAACGTGTTATAGAGCAACTGCTCCTTCACTTAGAACAAGGTTTCTTTCGCACTTGTTATAAGTTGTAAGAAAAATGCTTTATAATATTTGGAATGCATGTTTTAGCAAATAACTTGGAGTACTTCAGAGTAGTTTTGATTGTTTTTAGTTCTTCTTATATAATTGCAGATATATACATCGTGTACCTGCACGTTCTGTTGGTAAAGTTATTGAACTTTTGAATTAGACATGTTATTTGTAACAGGATTATGGTTATTATTATAATATTTATGAAAAGAACTAATGTCTATTGATCCAATGCGTAAATGAGTAGGTAAGGATTAACCAGGAGGTTTGGTTACCAACGTGCACATATTGGGTTATATAGTGGCTCGCATTCAGCGTTGTGTTATTGCGGCAGACCTTCCTTCAAGACTTATGAGGGTTATATGGTATAACAGTTTCACTATTTCCATGGTTACGGCTGCGGAAAGTTAAGCGTATATTTATAGAATCTGTGTATGGACACCATATGTCCTGGGACTAACACTAAGGGAGAGTCGTGATTTGTTTTAATTTTACGTATAGCCTAGACCAATTTAATAGAATAATTTGGAATAGCGTCCGCGATATTGCTTTTCATAATGTGTACAATAATGAAATAGGTCTGTATAATGTTTTGTATTATATAATTTGGAACATAATCAATATTTACTGTATTTTGTAAAGTAATTGTGTACTTTTAATTATTATCATTGGTGTATTATTGTTATAATAGGATGATGCCGTGTCTGACATTTTATCAAAAATAAATATAGGTGTAGCATTTCAGAAATATACCTAAATACTTCTGCAGCAGTATTTTACTTAGAGAAGTCGTCACAAATACCTTATTTGTAAGAGTGAAGTCGTCACAAGACTAGTGTAATGATATATGGCGGTGAGTGAGTATTATGCGTGACGATTGCTCATAGATAGCATGTCGACATTGCCTGCCGTGATTAATTTTGTTTATTTAACAGCTATTCGCCCCTGCCCTTCTTGTTGTGGAGGTATAAATTATTGAACCGTCAACAGTGTTCTTTTATGGAAAGCGGTGTAAAACTTTATAACATCTAGTATTGCGTGAATGTCTTCTTGTTTAATAATAAATAGTTCAGCTGCATTGTAGAAGCAAAGGGATCGAATGTTGATATTAATAAGAAAACTTTAAAGTCTAACTTGTGTTTTTTTTCAAACAAAGCAGTTAAAGAATACAACTGGCATAGTCAGGCTTTATAAATCGTCGGTAATGTTTGCCAATGCAGTTAATCGGAATTTAAAATAGAGTTCTCTTAAAAGGTTATTAGATAACACAGAATATAATGATAGATTTGTTTTCAGGTCAAACTGTGAACTCTCGTAGACACTTGAATATTTTAGTCTCGATTAGAAAACCCGATCGCCAATCGAGAGAGATGTTACAATAATAAAAAGTTGTTGGTTTTTAGACCGAAGCTGTCTTACTAATTAGTGTCTTAAATTATTTTGGATGAAAAAAACTGTTTGTCTAACAAATATGTTGGAACTTTCGCACGTGGACCGTTATCGCGTCAAATTAATCTTAATTATTTTTGTTTTTAACAACCAAAAAAACTTAGTTTTGGGTTTGCTCCGTGACTCATGAAACAGTAGATAGTAGATAAGAATTAAATCAAATGTATGGATATATTAGTAATGGATTAGTAAATATTTTATATTATTAGTAAATATTTGTAAGGACCCAATAACACAATGCTGAATACCGAATAAAAAACAGCCAAATATTGATTACCTTTACTGTCTGATGATGATAGGAATCAAAATATACATAAACGTTGAATCTATATAAGTTTATTTAATTAAGTGATTATTTGATTCATACCTTCCATTGTGGTAGTTTGTACTTTTCTAATAATATTAGGACAATGTATAAGATGAAGAAAATATAGATAAGGCTATTCCAGAAAGTGTTTTTTTTTTTTACAACAATGTGTTTAAAAAAGTTGGTATAAAGTAACTTACTTCTATGTTCAGAAAAAAATATTTATTAAATACATATATTATAGCGTTCATATTTTAAATATATGTATAAAATATGTAATAATTCAGATCGTAATCGTCTTGAAATCTCAACTAATGAAATATCAACTAGAGCAAACGTAGAATAATTGATATATTTATAGTTAATTTGGAAAATTACAAAACCAATTTATGAATAAATTAAGAAAATTATGCCACATAAAACGTTATTAATAAATATTTTTATTTAAATATTAAAGTGTGAAGTGAACTAATAATGTTTATTTGCTGTTTCAGGTGAGTCATTTCAAAGGGCCTAGAAGATTCTTCTTAATCATAGTAAGCATAATAGTATAATTAAAATATCCAACATCTATACTCGTTGTCGTATTCAGTTAACACCATTCTCCTAATGAAAAGCATCAGGTGTACTAACTGTACTAAAAATATCAACTATGAATAAAATTACGAGATAAAATATGTTATATACTTAAAATTTAGACAGCTTTATTTGAAAACATATTGGATTTATCGATAGCAGAAACAATCTTTGTATAACAAATTACTGGGAAAATCAAGTAAAATAAAATGATATTCTTAGCGACATTCATGTTTGATTTAAGCATATTTTATAACAACCCACTTAAGCATTTGACCATATTATCAAATTTCATTAATCAGTTGGGCCATCTGACAACAAAACTAGATCAGGGAGAGTTAAACTATAATTTTGTAATACGGGCTAAACATTTATTATTGTCATTAATTTGTTTGCTTTTAGATTAGAATGAGAATAATGTAAAAAGTAATTTACTTTGACATTTCACTGGAACAATAAATAATGCAACTGCAGATTAACATATTTATTTAAAAGTCGGTTATTTTAAGTGAGCAGGAATGAATTCATATTATACGATTAAAATTTATTATGCCAACAGAATTTTAAAATGCTACAAAATATATCTTAAATTATAATTTGCATTGTTGTGAACAGTGGTTATTTACGTACACTGAATGCACAAAACGTTACTAATGTCGACAAATAACGTCCAAGGACCATAATTGTGCCTACAAACTATGTGAACGGAACAGATATACAACTATGATTTGAACTTAGCTAGTGAGGTTATGTTAAAAGAAATAAAAGACGCACAAAACTCACAAATTAATCAGTCAATAAATGATTCATTTGTGAGTTTTGTGTATGTTTTTTATTTGTTTTAACATAAATAGAGAATTACCACAAAATTTATCAATTATTTCCCTTGTCAGACGGGATTGTATTGTGTTATTGAATACACTGTTGATGAGAAAGGGCTACACTAGACACGATCTAAACGAGACCAGTTGAAGATGGGAGGGTAGAAATAGGCTGATTTCGGTTCAAATTAGGAGTTTGACACATTTTTGTGTGTACTCATATTGTTTATCTTCCTCTGCATATAATTAATTAAGCTCAACATTAAAGGCTTTTACGAAATATTAATTACAAAAGTATTATTCATGGTTTATTTATAGTAATACTCGAACTGGCTTGTGAAGCTTATAAACAAAAGAATAAATAGGCTACGGCCCACAATTATGAAAACTTTAACATCAGACGCGTTTCAATGTCATTATATCATCTTCAGTGATGCTACACAATCAAAACTTAATTAAAATAGGTTGTGTTCAATGTTTTTTTAATTAGGTTTTGATTGTGTAGCACCACTGAAGATGATAATATAAATCCTTGAAACGCGTCTGATATTAAAGTTTTTATAATTGTGAGTAGTAGCCTATTTATTTTTTTAATGCTATTATTTATTTGTATTTATATTACAAGAAATATAGCTTACAGTATTCACACACTTTTTCATATAATAAAAGTACTTTACCCATAAAATGTCTCGGCCTCATTGTTGATAAATCTCTCTATTATATTGTTCTTTAATAAAAAAATCAATACATTTTTTAAAAAATATGTTAAAAGCAATCGTAATTAAGATGCATAATTTAACTTTGATAGTATTGTTATTAGGACGAGCACCACTTTGTAATATACTTTTAGGAGCTCTTCAGGTAAAATCAACGGGGGTTGAGAGCGGGTTGACTATACAAATGACACAACAGCAATATGAATTAGGAAACTCCAAGTGAGCAGCATTATTAATATTTTCTAATAAACCGGCCGTCCAGCATCTGGCAAGCGTACTTTATTATCATCTATACCCCCCCCCCTACTTCCATTCTTGACGTAAGAATTGATGTTTTTACGCTGTTCTTTGGTCTGGGTTGGTTTTTTCAGTCAGCTGGTGAACGCACTGTCTCAATATAGTAAGAAATATATGTCTGACGAATTAATTAGTTTCTCTAAGGCGGGTGCTTAAATCGTTCGTTCAATAGTTTGTTTTTTTGTTACAAGCCTGTTTTTTAGTGATAAATCTATACTATTCAAAACATTAAATACATTTACTGGAATACAAACGGTATTTAATTTACTATTACTAAAGCCAAACCACAAACAATATTTGCTAAAAACAAGAAAGAATATTAACCAAAAAGCAAACAAAGAATATTTAATAAAACAAATAATATCAAATTGTTTTAATAAAAACAAAACACCAGTTTATGTATGTTTATACAGTTTGTCACATTTTATAAAGCCTAATTCGATTTATACAGTTTAACAGGTTTTATATGTTCTTCGACACTTTCACTTTCGATTCTACTTTATATTCATTGCTTACCCTTCTTTTCCTGATATTATGTTTTAACATAGTAACTGAGCTTATTACTATTGCCTTTAGGAATCCATCACTTCAATTTCAACGTGGTTCCTATATTTTGTTCACAGAGAATAATAGATGGACGTTAAGCTGGGCATTTTTAAGTTTCAATAGAAACTGTTTACTTCGAAAATTTTTTTTTATATGGAGGAATAGCGATACATCTTTGGCACCAGGTATTTCAGCCTGCCATCAGTTCATGAACGTTTAAGAAAGCTTAATTCTGCTGTTTTCTAGAGTTTTAATCTTTTGACATTTTATGATTATATTGTGTTAATACTAACTAAATGCATTTCCTTTCTTATAACACAAAAGTCTACTTTTCAAGACATTGATATTCTGTTATAAACATTGAAAATATTTTTCCCACTATATAGCACTATGAAAATTAGGAATTCTACAGATGTAGCGATTTTAGTTGGTATCTTGTAGCTCTCATGGTCTACTGCATTGGGTATATGCCCTCCCAGGACAAGTTTCCGACTGCACTACCTGGAACAAACCGACCAGAGTTATCGAAGGTAGGAAAACCTGACCGAAAAATTATACTGGCCCAGTCTAGTTTTGGAAAAGTGGGGGAATATTGGAAGAGTAAGGCCTTTGAACTCTTACAGTCTGGTATCAGGGGCTGTGGCACCAAGCTCCTCGCTAACCTCCGGACGGGAGTCACGAATTCAAGGTTTGATTCTAGGGGGCGTGATTTCACATTATGGAAGGTATCCCCAACATTCGCATTTGAGACCGAAAGTAAGGTTCGAAAGCTCAGGTCCTCGTCACCTCTCTTCTATTTTACCGTCACAACTGATAGGAAATATATTCTTGTAAAATTTAAGAAAAGAGACTGATGATGATCGCCACATAGCGATCGAAAACGTTCTGCCCCAGTAAGTTTTAACTTACTTACTATTGTTGTTTACAAAATTTAAAGATCGGATAGTCATAAACTATTTTTTATGTGATTAATTTAAGAAAAGATTGTATAGTTTTTAACGTCAATGTTAAACCTAAAGGTGTAAGACTCGCGTAATAGCTTTACATTCTCTTATAAATCTCTAACCATTCTAATAAATCGTACTATGAAGAAGAGATAAAATGAATCGTACCAAATAAATAATGAGTGATCTCTATACCTAAATATTAGGATATTTTGTTTAATGTTTGTAATCCGTTGTAGCCTATACTATATTATATAACAATAGTTAACTTGTACAATAATTCAAGTAGGCCTACTTGCTATGAACTTTACTAATTTGCGTAGTCTTTTTGCAGTACAACATTAGTTTTAGGATGATTTTATATAATGTTAAAGAATGTTATAGACTAACATCAGTAAAATGTTTTAAAATCAATATTTGTCACCCATTATCTTTTTAAAATGTTATAGTATTTTTTTTTTAACCATTAAAGCTGCCGTATTCAACTTAAATGAACAAAGCGAATTTACAACGCCATATATTCGTGTGTAATTAGCCAACCCTGGTGGAGATAGGCTGAACTACAACTACAACAGTGTTACACGACGAGTGTAATTTGCGCACCAATTATTTTCACATAAACATGCATCGTGTAACAGACACTTTGCGGTGAGAAAAACACCAACAGTTCGTGTTGCGTGAAAACATCTGCATTTCCATGCTCGTGTTTCAAATTAGAGTAAATAACAATATGGCTTGCTTAAGTCTGGTTTACATTGAGTTGAAAGTGTTTGCTTTTAAAAAAAGTCATCTAACTATAAAAGTACAAATGTAACGTTAAATGTCCCCCTTAACTGAAAATGTATGCTTTATTTTACATTAAACAGTGAAAAAGGGAATTACACAGATATTAAAATATATAAAATAGTCCGCGATACACTTTCAATAAAATTAAAATAAATTCAAAGAACTAATTAAAACATAAAATTTAAAAAGAAAAACAGAACCTACTTCCAAAAAAGACCCCGAAATATGATATTTTCTTACTAAGAAGTAAAACAAAATTTCTGATAACGAAAACATAATTTATCATAAGCTTGGTACCAACAAAACTATGAAATGGCGTCGAATTTCATACTTGGACTCATATTTAACACAGTAAATGTAACAAATATAGTGGTTTTACATGATTTTGGAGCTTCTAGGCATGTAGACAGGCTATTCAATCATTTCTTCCGTGCACTTATCTTAATTTATTAAATTTATGATACAAAAGAATACAAAAAGTAGATATAATCCCTTACTACTTTAAGCATCTACAGTAATCACATTCCGCGTAAATCATTCAAAGAAGGTCGAATTGGTCACAATCTGTATATCTGAACGAAAAATATGCAATCACATATTGTATGGTCTTTGCTGAGAACAAAGATCAATTATCGTCGCGCATTTTATAATCGAAAACATGAAATTTTTGTTTTATTAGAAGACTATGGTTCGGTATAACTACTCATGGGAAATCAAGCAATCCAAAATTTGTTCGTTTCGGAAACAGATTTCATGGACTAGCAAATAGACGTGATTGCGGCGCCGACTTTAAAATTTTGTGGGTAATACTTACTACTTACTTACAACTTACTAGCCAACGCCCACTCTTGGCATTTCTGCCATTTGGTGACGCGTTGACCAGTAAATCATGGAGAGTTGTTCCTCAGGTCTGAGCCCTTCCACCTGTTGTCTGACATGTTCCAGAGCAGGGCATGCTTGGAGATGGCCTGCATCAAAAGGATTGAAGGAGCACAGAGGGCACTCGGGGCTGTCCAGGATACCTATACGGTGGAGGTGAGCAGGCAGGAGGTCATGTCCGGTGAGGGTGCGGAACGCTGGAACAGCTATGAAGCGGTCAGGATAGTAGTCGGATTTTGATAGTTTCACCCAGGTTCTTCCGGTGGCAGCCTCTTGGTACACAGCTTTCATTTTGTGTTTTACTGACAAATCAACGAGATCCTTGGCAGCTGACGGTGGCATTTTCAGTTTCGGTTGTAACAGTGTAGTTCCCTTTTTGGCTAGGAAATAGGCCCTTTCGTTCCCAGCCACATCCACATGTCCAGGGACCCATTGCAGTTTGATGTTCCAACCGTTTGTAATTAATTTATTCAGAATCTCTCGTGTTCCTAATGTAAGATTGCTATCCGTAGGTGAGTTTTGTGATAAAGCAACTATGGTGGGTTGTGAGTCTAACAAAATTAAAATTTTGTGGGTAGTAAGCTTATAATAAATTATGTTTTCGTTATAAGAAAATTATCGTTTATATTTTAATAAGTAAAAATCATATTTCGGTTTCTTTTTTTAAAGTAGGTTCTGTTTTTTAAAATAATTTATTTATTTCTTTTAAATAATATTTATATCTCTGTTTACATTATAATCGAATTTCGTTTCATGCTGTGTATTATGTTGGCAAAGTTGCCAATATTTATCCACACAAATGTTCGTGGCACAAAATGTGTATATCCCTCTAACCATATTGCTTGATCGTTGTTCAAATAATTAGCATGGAAGAATACGATAAACACATTATATTGTCAGACAAATACATAGAGTAATTTATGTTGGAAATTCCCTTGACGAGTTTTCCTAACATCCTACATATTATCTGTTATCTTCCAATTATTCTTTTTCATTTCAATTTAAAAACGTGTTAATAATCACGTAATGAAATAATGCAATAGCTCAGGCAAATATTCAGTATGGTAAATGAACTAAATCAGATTTTCAGTCTATTTATGTTGGCCTATCTCATTCGAGTTATATATCTACATGGGTAGACCATCGAAGAAGGCGCTTTTTAATGAAGGAAATTTATTCATTAGAATCCGCTGATGTTCGTTCTAAGCAACTTTATCAAACAAGAAAAAAACCTAATAGTTTTATACGTATTTTTTGTGTGTTATTTTTATGTGTTCTTAAAGACTACATAAAGTCAATGCTGTGATTGTTTATTTTTCTTATTAATTATCTTATTAGGCTATTCATTTTATTATTGAAAAAAATAAAACATTTAAAATAGCGTATTATTGTCTCCAAATCAGACGGAATGGGGTGCAACCATAATGGGACCACCGGGAAAAATTACTCTTTCGTTTACAAAAAAATCACTTTGATCGGTTAAATACTCCCAAAGTTATGAGACATCAAACAGAATAAAAACATACGGATCGAATACAGAAACACCTCCTTTTTTGAAGTCGGTTAATAAAATATCTATATCTTATTCTATGAATAGGCCTATATCTTTCTATAGAATTCGTTAGTTATCTTAATATTTACATTTGTTTCAAACCCTATAAACTACTTTCTGTTGTATTCCTTATTCTGTTGTACTTTAGTAATTTCAGTACATTTAATATATTATTATTCAACATTTAAAAAAAAAAACATTTTCACGAGGTGTTTCAAAAAGCTTTTAAATGGAACACCAGTGTTTTGGCTGAATTGGCGGGTTCCCAATAAACGTTTGCAATTGGTGTGTGTTTTTAATGCAATTTATAAACTTAGTTTCTATTATCCAAAGGAATATGTATGATTTGATTGTTTACTATAGCTACAACACTTTGATGAATAAATCATGATAAACGCTCCACTGCGTTTAACCTCATTAACAGTTTATCTACGTTTTACTTCTAGTAACAGGAAAGTAGCGACTCATGAACAGTCATTCTGGGTTTGGGACTTCGCAAAAAGTAAATATGGAGTTATTGTCTAATGTGTCTTTCTCATCTTTACCAGTTCCGGTTCTCCAAAACAAAATATCCAATAAAGCATTATTTGTGCCTTCACAATACGGGCACCCAAAACTGTATGAACAAAGAGTTGATCCTGGGAGATATTTCCATGGTTAGCTATATGAAATTTATTAGGAAATCCGGCCATGAGTTGGTTGATCATATCTGTGAGGAGACTTCTGAAGACTATGGTCGCGATCCATAGTTCATTACCGACCATTGACGATTACAGGTGGTGAAAGCTCGTAGCCTGCGGATCAAGATCTGCTTGCCAAATTTCAAAAGGAATCTTGCTTTATAAGGGCGAAGACGCGTTATTGATCGTCTCTTCTACATTCATGAGTGAGCACGCATTGTAATGGAAAGGCAAACATTCGTAATGTGCTCATGTAGAGTTTCATGATCACTTTCACTGAAGCAAATCGTTGCAGAGTTTGGCTATCCTGATATGCTGAGACTGTTACCAAAGCTCGCAGCAAAACCATCTCCCGCCTTTCAATATTACACCTATTTCATTTTGCTCTCTATTTAGTAGGTTTCCCTGACACTTGGAAGTATTCTCAGCACATAATGTAGAGCGCGTGTAATATTAGCCGTAAATGTTATAATGCTTGATTTATAGGCTATATTTATGCTTCTGTTTTATGTATGTTTATCTACAGTTCTTTTATATGAATCGTTGCTTTGTAAATTTGTTCTTTATAACTTCGATTTCAATGTCTTTACACGGGCAGAATTCAGAATCAAATGTTTCTAGAACATTTTTAATGTAGCTTCTTATACCGTAGCATATAGCAAAATTTGGGAAAGGAAAATTATAATATTCTTTCCTTGCAATCAGTCAACCATAGAAGAAGGGAATTTGCTAGCCCCCCTGGATATCCGTCTTTGTATTTAGAGCTGTTATACGATTGCGATGTTTTTCTCTGTGCCGAATTGTGCCGATGATCCCCGAAAACCAAACAAGGCCGTATCTTACGCCACTGCGGTTTCCATGTTCATTTAAATAATCTATGGAAGTTATGTTTAAATAATTTTCAGTACAATTTTCTGTAATCTCTGATATTATTACATATATGTTTTAAATTGTGTGATAACGGTATTTAAACAGTAGTTTTTAATACTGGTTAGTTGTTACTTTCTGTGTTATATATTGCAGCAAAACCTTAACTTTTAACGTCACAACCTGGTTTCAAATTGCTCTTTTCTTTTAAAAAGTAGTAAGTTTTTAACTTGAACTCTAACAAGCTGTCCCATTTAATTTATTTTTGGTTCACGTTTTTGTCATTATATTATTTATTATTGCTTCTCGTATATTGTGACTTCCTCTATTATTTTTGACTGCACTGTGTTTTATGTGTATCGTATTAGGTTCTTTGCTGTTCTACATTAAGCCTTTGTCCAGCTTGTTTAAACCTTCAAATTTGTATGTTAAATATAAGTTGAATGTATGTTGTATGTTTGTAAAATATTTCTTTATTTTACGATTATAAGAACTAACCATTACCCTTGTGCGTTCTGTCGTTACTTTACATTTATTTCAACTTATTTCACCTTTCAAATTAAAAATACTCTTTACCAAACAATTGTAATAAAAACAAACAATTTTGGTTGTGATTTTATGACTTTGTTAATTTTTCATTTCTTTAATCTTTTAGACAAATAACAAAAGACGGTATACCGCAAAAAATTAAAACTACACTTTTTAATTGTGAAATTGTTCCTTGTTCATTGTGCTAGCCAGCTTTCTTTGTCCATTGTGCTAGTCAGTTCCCTCTGTACATTGTGCTAGCTAGCACCCTCTGTCTATTGTGCTAGCCAGCCTCCTCTATCCATTGGTAGAAAGCCACCTTCGCCTATCCTTTCTGCTACTCAGCATCTTCATTCCATTGTGATAGCCAGCATCCTCTGTCCACTGTGCTAGCCACCCTCATCTATCTATTATGGTAGCCAGCCTCCTCTGTCCATTGTGGTAGCCAGCCTTCTCTATCCATTGTGCTAGAAAGCCACTTTCCCCTGTCCTTTGTGCTAGTCAGTTTCCTCTTTCCATTGTCCTGGCTACCTTCCTCTATCCATTGTGCTAGCCAGCATCTTTTATTCTTTGTACTAGCCACCTTCCCCTGTTATTTGTGGTAGTCAATTTCTCTATCCATTGTGCTAACCACCTCCCTCTATCCATTGTGCTAGTCAGCTCCCTCTGTTCATCGTGCTAGCCAGCCTCCTCTGTCCATTGTGTTAGTCATCCTCCTCTATCCATTGTGCTAGAAAGCCACCTTACCCTGTCCTTTGCGCTAGTCAGCTTCCTCTTTCCATTGTCCTAGCCTCCTTCCTCTATCCATTGTGTTAGCCAGCCTCCTCTATCCATTGTGCTAGAAAGCCACCTTCCCTTGTCCTTTTTGCTAGTTAGCTTCCTATTTCCATTGTCCTAGCCGCCTTCCTCTATCCATTGTGCTAGTCATTTCCCTCTGAACATTCTATTTTCAGTTTACTACTCGTATAATCCCTCAAGTATACCAACCGTCGAAATTTACACAAAGATCTGATTGAACAGAAACATTCTATAAGCGTTATACTCTTATTTGTGTCTAACTAGTCGTTTTTTGTTTTTAATTGTATTTTACTATTTATTTTTTCCCTTTTCATTATAAATTTTGGCTCCAATTTCACTTAGAAATTGTAAAATTAAATCAAAATATAAACACTCACTCGAGGTTAAAGGTACGATCAGTTGTTTATATTTCGATTTGATATCTGGCAAATTATTTATATCCTATGGGAACATAATATTATAGTTGCGTTTCGACTCTACTTAGTATGAAATTTGCTTAAAATTTACTTAGAATAATACATATGAATTGTACCTTGTTAATTTTTGTTGTTATTTGATTTTGCTGTAGTATTTTTTAAACGGAATAAAACTATTTTTCATGGTAGTAGTTACTAACAGAACATAATTTTAATATCCATATGAAATAGATAGCATCATTAACTTTTGCGGTAGACATGTAACACTTAGCGCACACGCGACAAACCTCAGAATAAATATCGAAGTTATAAACTTCATCATTAAATCAAATTTAAGCACTTCCCTTTACGATTTCTAATTGATGGGCAAAACTTACCGGGACCTCGCGCTGAGTGTGGGTGGGGAAGGGATCTATTCCCGTGTGTGGGGCACGCGCCCGGAAAATTAACCTCATTTTCGCAATCCTCCCCCCGCTTTTCCAGACAGACGGACACCACGCTGTAATCCTGTTAACCCCGTTCCCATGGAGATCGCACTCTCCCCTCTCCCATTCCCGCTTACGAACGATGCTTCCAAAGCCCTAATCAATGACAATAATTGATTTTCATTGAGCGTGCATTGTTTCAGTCATTTTTCAGTAGCCACCACCGTTTCAAACGGCGAATACGTGCCGCATTATCTTCGTCGCCGGTTGATCTTTTTACCGTTCAGCTTTCACCAAGTGGTAAATTGAAATTTGATTTGGAAGCGGATGACGCCCAGTGGTTCCAATTAGCAGTTGCTCGTCAGAAACCATTTAGGTGTTGGTTCATTGGCTTTGTCACATTGCACTGGGCGAGATTTGTGAGTTTTAATTTAAATTGAAGTATTTGAAGTTTTATTTCATCGACCATATTTTTTTTAATATTTGCATTACTCGTTAAAAAACAACTTTATATTTATCGTACAAAGTAGATATTTCAGTTGCATAGGCGAAACGTAATAAAACAAGATAAGGGTGGGTGAAATTAAATTGTATTCAAGTTTAGTATAATGATAGAAATTTTGTTCGGTGTCGTTAAGAAGAAAGTTTCTGTAAAAGCATGCTCTGGATGGAACGTTGAAGAGGAGAATGAGGCAGAAGAATATGAGAACATTAAGATAAATGGTTCATTTACTGAGATAAAACGAAAGGTGGAGTATAGAAACGTTTGGAGAAAATTTTGTTCATAGTGCAGGATCTTCCCTTGAGGAAAATACACCATACGTAAAGAGTCAAGTGTATTTTCGTTAAACATCCTTCTCTAAACATACAAAAAACAATATATTCCTTGATAAAGAATAATTATTTTTCTCTTCCTTGTCGGTACTGGCCATCGCTGTTATCAACTCGGTTTTAGATACCTAGATAAGATGCTCAGAATAGAATCAATTTGCTGTATTCGTTCGGCAATGTAAAAATAATATAACGATATTTTTTCAGAACATAGCATTTTATGTTCGAAATTGGGTGTCTTGTGTTTGTTAAAGACGCTGGGTATTCTATTACACTGAATTGCGAGTAGAAATCTGTCTTTATACCGATTGCCAAAAGGTCTAGTTTTCTCAAGGTGTTGCCTGAATCATCTAATTCTATACTGGCTGGCAAAAGGTCTATTTGAGGTAAGCAACTCTGCCCACGAGTTCCATTAGACATCTGTCTTTATACCGATTGCCAAAAAAGTCTAATTGAGGTAAGCAACCCTTCTCAAGGGGTTGCCCGAGACATTTAACTCTATACTAGCTGGCAAAAGGTCTAGTTGAGGTAGCAACCCTGCCAACGGGGTTGCCTTGGTTATCTGTCTTTATTCTGGCTGGCAAAAGGTCTAGTTGAGATAAGCAACTCTGCCCACGAGTTCCATTAACCATCTGTCTTTATACCGACTGGCAAAAAAGTCTAATTGAGGTAAGCAACCCTTCTCAAGGGGTTGCCTGAATCATCTAACTCTATACTGGCTGGCAAAAGGTCTATTTGAGGTAAGCAACTCTGCCCAAGAGTTCCATTAGACATCTTCTTTATACCGATTGCCAAAAAAGTCTAATTGAGGTAAGCAACCCTTCTCAAGGGGTTGCCCTTAGACATTTAACTCTATACTAGCTGGCAAAAGGTCTAGTTGAGGTAGCAACCCTGCCCACGGGGTTGCCTTGGTTATCTGTCTTTATTCTGGCTGGCAAAAGGTCTAGTTGAGATAAGCAACTCTGCCCACGAGTTCCATTAACCATCTGTCTTTATACCGACTGGCAAAAAGTCTAGTTGAAATAAGCAACCCTACCCAAGAGGTTGCCTATCATCTAATTCTATACTAGCTGGCAAAAGGTATAGTTGAGGTAGTAACCCTGCCCACGGGGTTGCCTTAGACATCTGTCTTTATACCGACTGGTAAAATGTTTAGTTGAAGTAAGCAACCCTACCCAAGGGGTTGCCTGTCATCTAATTCTATACTAGCTGGCAAAAGGTATAGTTGAGGTAGTAACCCTGCCCACGGGGTTGCCTTAGACATCTGTCTTTATTCTGGCTGGCAAAAGGTCTAGTTGAGATAAGCAACTCTGCCCACGAGTTCCATTAACCATCTGTCTTTATACCGACTGGCAAAAAGTCTAGTTGAAATAAGCAACCCTACCCAAGAGGTTGCCTATCAACTAGCTCTATACTAGCTGGCAAAAGGTATAGTTGAGGTAGTAAACCTGCCCACGGGGTTGCCTTAGACATCTGTCTTTATACCGACTGGTAAAATGTTTAGTTGAAGTAAGCAACCCTACCCAAGGGGTTGCCTGTCATCTAATTCTATACTAGCGGGCAAAAGGTATAGTTGAGGTAGTAACCCTGCCCACGGGGTTGCCTTAGATATCTATCTTTATTCTGGCTGGCAAAAGGTCTAGTTGAGATAAGCAACTCTGCCCACGAGTTCCATTAACCATCTGTCTTTATACCGACTGGCAAAAAGTCTAGTTGAAATAAGCAACCCTACCCAAGAGGTTGCCTGTCATCTAACTCTATACTAGCTGGCAAAAGGTATAGTTGAGGTAGTAACCCTGCCCACGGGGTTGCCTTAGACATCTGTCTTTATTCTGGCTGGCAAAAGGTCTAGTTGAGATAAGCAACTCTGCCCACGAGTTCCATTAACCATCTGTCTTTATACCGACTGGCAAAAAGTCTAGTTGAAATAAGCAACCCTACCCAAGAGGTTGCCTGTCATCTAACTCTATACTAGCTGGCAAAAGGTATAGTTGAGGTAGTAACCCTGCCCACGGGGTTGCCTTAGACATCTGTCTTTATACCGACTGGTAAAATGTTTAGTTGAAGTAAGCAACCCTACCCAAGGGGTTGCATCTAACTCTAAACTAGCTGGCAAAAGATATAGTTCAGGAATTGTGAAATGTTTAAAGCTTTTTTTTCTTGAATAATATAGATTTAGGCTCCACCAATCTGGCAAATGTACATATGTACGCACCTTATATCTACCTACATACGTGTAATATATAGAATTTTCAACGTTTCTGGCGTTATCGTTTTAAGCTACCCTGTGCTGCTATGGTTTTCATTATTTTAGTATATCAAAATAGCACGTAAAACTGATAAATTTATTTTACATTATCATTATTTTAATTTATGTTTATACAACTCAATAAAATTATCTCCCTACTGATTAAAGACTTGTTTCTTTACCCCTTTATCTTTCCTATACTCACAATGAAAAATATCTGTATACAAATTTGGGATTCATATTCAACCGAAGAATCAGTTAAATTAATGTTATTTTATGCTCTGATTCTCTTATTAACTAGTGATTACTAACACTAGTTTGGAGAACTTTGCCTTACTGCAAACATTTTATTAACTATATAAAATGTATTTTTTATAAATTAACTTAGGTTTTTTATAATTCGTTCACAAAATTTCCTTCAACTATTTGTATTAAATATAAATAAGAAAACCGATAAGATTGTAACGGAATCGAAGTGTAGCTTTACATGAAGGTCACGGTTTATTTGTAAACTTTCTTGTCTTTTATTGAACATGTTCGGCCGAATGGAGTGGATGATGCCGCACATATGGCTTTTATGGACTGCAAACTTCGGCACGATGTTATCAGATGTCGAGCTCGAGCTTTCCAGTTCCAACTTCTTTGCAATGGCGAGCCATATGTACAACCGAGTGTCTTTTTATTTTATGTAAACGCCTTTGGCGGCGTTTGGTTCATGGCTTACAGGACCGTACAGCATGTTGTTTGAATAATTTAATGCAACTTAAAATGTGCCAGATGTTCAAAGAGAGATTGTAATGAAATTCATAGGTTGTGCATTGAAATTTTACAAATCATGGGATATCTATGATATATTTCCTTGTAATATTCTTATAAAACAGATAAATTTAGCTTTTGCGTAGTTTTAATTTGGTTTTAAAGGAACGTGTAAACCAATTATTTAGCTCGTAAAATTTATTTATAATATTAATGTAGCTATATTTAAATGTAGCTATATGTAGAATAAAAATAAAGCTACCTGGGTGCAACTTGCCCGCTTTAGCTCAACGTGAGCGCCCAAACGATAAAAATACAAATTTTAAAAATTGCAAAGTAAGAGTTGGTAGCTGCAGTTTTTTCAAGTTGTTAAATATAATTTGCTGAAGAACAACAAAACTAACCCATAATTAACTCGACCCATAAAATTGACTTAAATACACTGCTTGTGCTGCCGAATATATTTTTTCAATAACTGTAATTTAACTCTACCTTCAGATTGTAAACCGAAGTAATCGCTATAAGTTAATAAACACTATTAACTGTAGTAAAGAAGTTAGTCGTATACTGTTATATCGTATGCAAATCAGAATAAAAATTGATAACTATAAGAGCATGAAAGAATAAACTTGGGAGGAATTAAACGATAAACGTATGCCTCCACTAAATAAAGTTATGAGTATCTCAATTTCCAGGTCAAACAGTTTGAATATATTTAACGTTTGTTTCGGTTAGCGTTCGATTGGATAAAATTGAGAAGTAATTAACTGAAGTTAAATTTAATTTAAATTTGCACATTTATGTATTTATAAAGTACCTGTTTGCAAAGAACACAATTGCAAAGTACCTATTTATAAATGCGTGTGGTAGATATTTGTAATCAATATTCAAGCTCAGCAAGTCAGCTGAAGTATCAATTAAATAATAACGAACACTGATTTACAGTCAATATTTTGTTTTCTCATACGCGTTTCAATGAAAAAGTAACCGTCATTAGAGACCCTTTAATACAATGTCTAATCTAGCTTTAGTTAAGTAAAGAGTCTTTGACATTTTAATTGAAGCTCATGCAAAAAAATATTGATTTTGAGATGTAGTATTTTTTTGTTTTATGACAATTTTATAAGGACTTCAATTTTTATAATATTATACTATATTACAGAACCTGTTTTGACGTTTTCTTACCTGTCGCAGGTTTCCAATTTTCAACAAGATAGAGTTTAGTATATTTATATTGTATTATTTATATATACAGAGGTATATCTACAATTTATTATATTTAAACTGCAAACTTATTTCTAAATGTATTCAAAATAATAATTTCCTTGGAAATAATTTTCGTCAGAAATATTTTAAAACTAATTTATTTTACATCAAAATTCACTGAAACGTAAAGATTAATAATTTAAGGATGTATTTCTATCGAACAAATCTTCATTTGTTTAAAATGTAAATTTAGATTTTAAAAAATCGTGTTACTTATTTTTTGTTCGAAACTGTTTGTGCTCCCATGGAGGTGTGTATACATTATTCCTTCCTAATAAGTGTATCAATATGTCATTAAAAATCAATAAGTATATTAATAATAATAATAATAATAATCACTGTATGTAATGCTATTCACAATAGTAAATTATTATTTTAAAAATCAGTACGCGTCACGATAATCTATATGGGTTTTTCATTCATATGAATAATTATTAATTATTATTATTTAAATAAAATTATTAAATATAAATATCTAATATTCAACAATGTAATTATTACTATTAATATGACAGTATCAGTATCTGCCAGTTTTATGGCGGGGGTTAATAGGCATGTGCACTTCTTTATTCGGGAGATGAAAATTTTAACGCCGAATATTTTTGAAATTATTCTCTATTGTGTGTATTTTTATTTATAGTTATTAATAATGTGGTATGGTTTTAAGGGTAGTTACTTTAAAGCTAATTATTTGTTTAAAATAGAGTAGGATTTATCAAACGTTAGAATTTTAACTGCTTAACCTAGGTTTTCCTTCACCATAGCATATACAGTAGTTCAATCACCTTTGTTTATCTCCTCTCTTTAATCTGTGTTTCAAATGCTCTTTTTCAAAAGCGAAAAGCTATTCAAGAGATCCCAACGCTGGGTGTTTTCATCCAACAAAGTGACATTTTATTTTAATAATCTGTTATGTTTTAATGACAGTTTGTTTTTACAGACATATTTTACGTTAAATGTTTCTGACATTTTCACAATCAGTTACAGAAATAAATATTTAATTGTCTGCCAAACTAAATCCCAATAACTGCAACAGCTGTGTATTGCGAATAATAACCAGCAAGTGTATTGTTAACAAACAGTGAAGTTCTGAGCTGTCAGTATTGAACTCAACAGCACTTCACGACTTCCATTCAATCTAGCTTCAGTTAAAAATCACTAAACACAACATTTAAACTGTATTTAAAAAAAAAGAATAAATCTGTGTACTGAAATTTTATAAGACTACCGGAATATAAGTGCACGTACATTAACATTACGTAATGAAAAACAATTATCTCCTAAAATGATTAGTGAAATAGTTTATTTCGAAATTAGAGTTTTACTTCTGATAACGTACAATCAAAATATTGTACAAATACGTTATTTAAGAATCCACCACCACAGCACCATTCAGGTAAGGGATGCAGATGGTTATGAGTTCAATACTATGGCAGGAGTAACTGGTTATAGTGTGATAAGCTGTGAGAGTATCTTTTCCGGCAGGATAGCGAATAGTGAAGAAGAACAGATGGTGAGGGGATGCTCATAAGAAGTCACTATGAGGAAAGGTTCATGGATGGGGAGAAATCCCGATAATTTGTGTAACCGACAAAGTGAATGATTGTTTGCGTTACCCTTCCCTCATTGCTGAACCTGTTAAATTTATCTAAGTATTACCTCATTTTAGCGACCCTGCCAAAAAGTACGTTTCTCCTTGATACAAAGTTCTAAGAGAGGAGCATTTTATCTTAAGAGCTCTCTTTTCTTATTTGTTAATTTGTTATAATTTTTATGTTGGGATGTTTGGCCAGTTACAATTCTCATATATATATATATGAAAGCTCACTTTAATTACAGTCACAGTGTTCAATAATAAGTATTTTTCTATTTACAGATTTAAATACTATTAAATACTTTATAAATTTCTCATTTTTTTCTGGTTCTAATAAACAGAAATTATTATTATTATTATTCTAGGACGGGTTTCTGTCCCGATCACAATTTTTGAAAAAATACACTTTTTCTCAATCAAACGTATATTTACTGTTCAATACGGACTCTATCCTGCTAAATGTATTAGGCAGTAGCTGTAAAACGGCTTAGCTTTATTTAACTAATCTATTCACTAATTATTGAACTATTTAAAGCTAGCCTACGTTTTTCAGTTCAGTATTTTGATTTTCGTTAACAATTCTACTTTCTTTTACAATAGTTTTGGGCTTTACCACTTCTTCAAGTCTAGATAATTTGAGCGCTACTGTATGCAAATAGGAATTATTTAAATACAATAGGCTGAGCTAGAGAATGTTTTTCGAATGGAGGAAGTGCTTTACTATGACTATGTTTCTGTGTTGATTTTCTTATAGTTATAATTAGCGTAATATTGAAACATACGGCTTTCACATCTCATATTTTCGGGGGTTTGTATTTCTTTATATTTTTTAGAGTTAATATTTAATTTCTGATATACCAAGCCAATCTAGCAAATTATCTTTCGGGCCTCAATGTTGTTGGTTATACTCTAGTTTGTGTATGACAGTTTCTTGTATCGACCGTTGAATTGTTTAAACTGAGTGGCGAAACTTTAGAGAACTTTTTAAATCTTTCTGTACACTTTTCAAATCTTTCTGTCAACTTATTAATTTAGTCATATTTATCACTTGATAGATAAAAGGTTTAAAGTACTTAGCAACATTGTTATTTTCCTTGACCTGTTGAGACCGATTACTTTTATAATAATCCAGGCGCACAGCTGTTCGGTAAATCAAGGTCTGAGTTGTTATCTTAAGAGTTGCCAGTGAGGAAACTATGTTAACATATAGTGGAACTTGAAAGTTCCCATACATAGTGTAGCTGATAGCATTCAATTAATTTATACATTGACATTAGGAACGAATCGGATAAGAAATAAAACAAAATTTATTTTACTGAATAGATTCTGGGAAACCGAAAAAAAGATAAAAGTTTTTGTTATGATATGCACCATTTGTTTTAACCATTAGTATAGGATATGTTATATCATCCATGACAGTAGTAGGTTGGGGGAACCATGGTTCACTTTCACATGGTATCATTCGTCGGATATGTTATATTTCTATTGGTCTCAAGTGTTCTTTACACTTCCCCATTAGACCTGAGGTTGGGATAAAATAAAGGCCCTTGACCAATCAAGGTGCAGCAACTTCTAGGCTACTATCAAGTTCTACACTGCTTTCAGTATACTTTTGTCTTTAGCTACTGTTCAAATATATTTCTGAGTGTTCTCTTTTGAACCTCAGACTTCTTTTTGTTTTGGATACAGAACCTTTAGGATTCAATCTTAGGATATTATCTTGCTAAGTGCTAATCTTAGAGCTGGGTAATAATAAAATGGGCTCATGATTTTCACTTCATAAATTATAAATACAACGCAAATCTATTTCCAAATGCGGTAGTTTCGAATTCCTTGCAAATAAAAGAGATCGAAGACCCTACTACCGTTTGTACACCTCTTACCTTAAAGGTTTGATCCCCAATTGGTAGTTTTGGATTTTTTGCTACATCTTCAGGGTGTTAGTCGATTAAATCAATTACGTGAATGAAGTTATTTAATAAAGTGAAATCATCTGTCAATGGCAGACGTTAATTCATTTTTGCAAACTACAGTCACAACAAAAAATATTTTTTATCGCTGTATAACTGAAAAATTATTACAAAAATTAAACAGTAAAGTCGGAGGAATAGCCAGTAAACATTAAAAAAAAAATTATTAATTTCTCATAGCATGGTCAATAGAAAACTTTCCCGTCTCTAAAGTAATAAACTGTCCATGGTAATACAATTACAGCGTTGCCAAATTGATATGTTTACATTCCATATCGTTTCACGGAAGCAGCTCCCCTGCAATAAAATATTCAGTACTTTGAAAACCTCGCACACTAACATCGGAACCATTCTTCACAGTTCTGTCTTATACAGAAGGCATTGTTCCGTATTGACACGCGAATTCCCCGCGCGCATTCCTGAATTCTGAATAGACAGTCATTTGCATAGATTGAAAGGATAGAAGTGCATCGCCATCGTCCCCAGGAATGGTGATCGAATGCTGATGCGGAGCGTGGATATCACTCATTCCCGTCACGATCCTTGAGCAAACATCTGGGAACTCCGGGCGGTCATGACGACGAAATGAAATCACAGAAACTTACAAAGCTTCGATTGGCGCAAAACGTTTTACCTTGGTAAAGACACAGAGCCACAACAATAGAAAGATGTAACTTAATCACGGTTTTTATTCTTGTTAGTTGCTACGTAAATAGACTTATTATAATTACAACACCAAGGAACTCTTCTAAAGTTCAATAAACCCCTGTTAAAAAAGACATAATAAAATAATTATCCTAATTTTAAGTTTTATTTTTAGTAAATTGCTCTTTTGATTTATTTTTTAATAAAATTACAGCTAATATAGATTGTTCACATCCTCCTTCAAAACATTTCAAACTTTCTTATTTGCAATATATAAACCACATATGGTTTATATAATCACAAGAAGAATGCACGAGTACATTATCCCTTTTATAATTGTAATTCTACTAAAAGATTTAAAGAAAAAAGTTGAAGCTCCCAAAATTATGAATAATAGTATATACAAAATTATGTAGACTTGTTTCTAGAATTCTCTGGAAGCTTTTATTTAAGCACGATTTGGTGTTTCTAACTTCGAAAATCTGCCTTGTATTCTAGATGCTTAAATACTATAATGGTTTTGTAGTGTTACACCCTTACATGCATGTGTACACTCCCACACACAGATCAGATTGTTTTATGATGTTGTTCACGACATATGTTCATTTAATTGCTGTAATTATATATTTTAGCGGAGGATCGCACTCATTTAGACGACTAAGGGCTGATATCAGCAACAGAAACGTATTTAGCAATGCGTATAATGCAATGCGTGTGAAGCAATGTGAATGATGCAATGTGAATGAAGCAATGCGTATGAAGCAAAGTGAATGGTGCAATGTGAATGAAGCAATGGGTATAAAGCAATGTGAATGGTGCAATGTGAATGAAGCAATGCGTATGAAGCAAAGTGAATGGTGCAATGTGAATGAAGCAATGCGTATAAAGCAATGTGAATGGTGCAATGTGAATGAAGCAATGCGTATGAAGCAAAGCATATGAAGAAATGCGTACGGAGTAATCTGAATGGAGCAAAGCGCATAAAGAAATACGTTTGGAGTAGCTTAAAAGAAGAAGTAGGTATAGATCAGTATGTAGGTATGAGGTAGAAGAAGTAGGTATGGAGGGATGTGCATGAAGCAATGTAAATGAAGTAATGTGTATAGAACAACAGGTAGGAATAAATGTTTATGAAGCAGTGTGTATGAAGCAATCTGAATGAAACAATGTTAGTGAAGAAATGTGTATGAAGCAAAGCGAACGAATAATGCAGAACGTGTGAAGAAATGCGTATGATCTAATGTGTATAAAACAATGCATATGAAGAAATGCCTATGAACCAATGTGTATAAACTTATGCGGATGAAAAACGTGTATGAAGCGATGTGTATTAGATAATATGAATGAAGCTATGGATATGAAGAAATGCGTATAAAGCAATGCATATGAGATAATGTGAATGAAGCAATGTGTATAAAAAGAACAAAGACTATATTCAAGTATTTAAGAAAGTTAATTATAAGTGATCATTAACAAGTTTCTTGCACGTTACCAGGTTATGTCTTCATAATAGCTTGATAAAAGATGAAAGCATCTGTTTGGTAATAGATGGAATAAAGTTTGTATTATCAGCTAAACTGAGGACAGCGGATACAGAAAAAATGACTAATATTACATGAGTGTAAATTTATTTTATATTTTAAGTAATTTTAACGTTGCCATTGCACCTTCTTAGAATGACTCTCGCTAACGTAAACCCATATAAGTATACGGAATATTTCCTTAGTGACGGCATTTCCGCTGTTATTCCTGAACCGGATGTGATTCGATCTTCCTCTCAAGGCTCATAATTACTCTTATCCTGATTTGCCTTATTTTTACTCTTCTGGCGAACTCTATCTCTTTCCCTTCTCTTATCCTCTTCCGGTTGGCAAAAATGGAAGTCTTTAAGAATCCCCATTCACAAACCCAATATAAATTTAGAACATGTGTCTACACGCTGTTCTACTGGGCACAATGCTGGATAAAAAAGGCAGGCCAACTACTACTGTCTACTATTGCCTACTCTTAATCTTTATCGGTATGAAGTGGGGTGAACTCTTCTGGGAAACGTTTGCCTGCTTTGTTCTCGTCTGACAGTATATTGTTATTCTTATTCATTATATGTATACACTTTCTTATGTAACTAATTGTGTAACGAATTACAATCCGCTACTATTTTAATGACGTCATAATGACGTTGGCTTATATTACTAAAAACTTGCTGGATTTTTTTATTCAGGGTTGTGTGATATAATTAGAAATTGTAACGTTACTGGTTACGCGATACAATTTACACTACCACAGGATGTGGTAACCGTAGAGCTCAAATCCTTACTAATTTTGAATTCAGATATCTTTAGCATTTGTAAAAAAAGAGTTCTTCTTTAAATCCCAAGCAGAAAACGTCTCTCAACAATACTCTCTCCATTATGTTACTCTCGCCAGCTTAAGGAAACGCAAATTCTTATTGCCTACATCTCCACGTCACTTCCGCTGTTATTTTATTCCTAATCCGGAAATGACGTGGCAACGCTGCTGTATGTGACAACCCCTCGAGCAGATTCCTCGATGCGCCGATCTCGGCTTGTCAAAATGATTCTTTTCCGCGCCAGTTTCATTTTACTTTAATTCCGGTGAAATGTATTATTTCCTACCTCAACCCCCCCCCCCGCGGGGGAACCCCACAATGATCCCCATTTACAAGCCTAAGTCAATATTGGAACAAATGCTTCGTGTGTACTACTCTCCCTTCGAGCTTTAGTGGAAGAATTTGCGTGGATGGATTTCGATTTTATCAACACATTTTTAATAATTAATTCAGATTCGGGTAGAAATTATAATTTGAAATTCATATTTTAATTTCGGAATTACTTTTGGTTATATTTTTTTATAAATGACAGATACTGTCAGAAATGTAAGTATGTATTTCCTGGATTTTGGCCATGACGTTGGGTGAAACTTTTACGTTTACACTTAGTAATGTGAAGATCTAATTGACCCTTTAAGTTATATAAGTTCTTTATAAATTCACTTTAGTTATAAGTTCGTCAAACCGCAACAAAACTACTCTCATTATACAGAATGGTTACGCATACGGAAAGCTTTCTGGTCATACATATTATTTTATTGAATTTAAAATTCATATAAACATTTTATTATAGTTGAAAAATGTTTGAAAATACTGAGTTACCTTTTTCTTCCTTAGGACTCATTACGTAATCAATTTCTACTGCATAAACAACAAAATATTGTTTTAAATAATAAGTCAAAAACTGTGTTAAAAATATGAAACGTTTGTATCATATGCCATCAAATACGAGTATAAGTATATGCCTGTATCAAAACAGTTCGATAAATGCATGTAACTGGTTTAAATAACTTTAAATTCAACTAGTTATTTGTCTATATTTGGATTTATGTGCTTTAATTTTCAGTAATTTTGGCCTCCCTCGTATTTAGTGCAAACGATTTAAAAATTATTAAACCTAACGTTTTGTGAACTACGGTGGTGTACATAAAAATCCTATAACTGTGTTATAAGTATTTACTCTATGAGTAATTGATAGATAATACTTCCATCTGTGTTCAACACAGCACATTTGTAACGTATAACAGTAACTCACTGACTGATTGCTCGTACTGCAATAATTGCTGCATTTTATCAATTCTGTATTCACAGTTTCCTTTATTGTTATCAAGAAACGTAAATGGGACGACAAAACCGTTTCCATGAGGATGATTGATTCATGTCGACAGAATGTAAAAATACAGTTTGCACCCACAGACTACTGAATATATCAGTGGAACATCCTCTGAGGAGTGGGCGGCGTATCAGATCGTTTCCTGTACTTGATTGCCTACTTCCGGTCTAATCTCATTCTTCGCGCAGCTCCTCACATGAATTCAGATTCCAAACACATGATTAGGGATAGTTTTAAGTTGTTTTAATAAACTGTTGCAATAAGTATTTTGGTGGTGTATTGCCCTCGCTTTTCTGAAATCTAACTCGCAAAGAATACTTCAAAATGGCTTCATTAATTTGGAATGATGCCTTACAGTCTTAATGATAAAATTGTTTTGGAAGCAATGTTTTGGAAGCATTGAAAACAGAAATTATAAATTGCATTATATACGGGTTTATTTCAATTTCTTTGATAGCAAACACTTATTTCTAGCTGTATGAAATACTTACTTAAATTTCGTAGTTAAAATTTTAAGTGTCAGTTTTAGCGTATTATTTCTTGTATTAACTAATCGACGAGCTGGCATGGGTATTGTATGGATTGTTAATATCTTTCCACAGTTCCCTCTTTGGTTGTGCCTCCGGTCACTCACCCTTTCTAGAAATGTTTGGCGATGAGTTCAGTATCCTGGAATGGGTTGGATACTCGAGGTTAGTCGCAACCAGCCACCCCAGCCTCGCATCACTTACACGTGCCGTATGTTTTGTGACAAAATAAATATAACGAAATCCAGAAGGTTTTGTAACTTCATATAATTTTAACACACATTCTTATTTTGAAAGCATCAATACTTGTTTGCTGAAATACTCTATACAACACGTTGCAAAAGAAAAAAAGATTTGTATGTGCAAAACGTGTTAGTGCCAATTACCGGCAAGGTTTAATTAAGATCAGTTGTGCGTATCTTGATTTATTTATGGAAGAGGCGAGGTCGGGATACCTCGGGGAATATCCGGGATTACTTGTGGGGGATACATCACACCAAAGCAATACACCTCTTGTAGTTACTTAAGTGGATTTAAACTAAAACTGGCTTTATTTTGTTAGAGTTGAGGTAGACGAGGACTGCACGTATTTTATAAAGTGAGTTTAACGTTGTTTTTATTCACCGCGTCTTGTGTAGCTGGGTTAATGCATACATTATGTAATTTAATACAACGTGTAAGAGACGAATACGCCCGTTATTTCTTAAAGAGAATACAATCTAACCTGTCAGTCCTGTAGCAAGGCATCATAATTTTATAAATAAACTAAATAAGTCAAGTAAAAGAAAAGCAAATATTTTAATATTACTATTTCCTCTTTACAGACGCCAGTGGGTTACAATTTTCGTTCTGTCGATATCATAAAACACTCTCCCTTCGGTTTTCCTTAGTTTATTTTCTTTCAACAGTTCAGTATCTTTTCTTTCAACAGTTCAGTATCTCTCATTGATCTATATCCTTCATGATAAATACTCCTACACGTTCTGTACAATATGCATACTCCTTCGTTTTCAGTCAGTGAATGTTTGTGGACCTTGAAAGAAGGAAATAAATTATTTTGTATTGTTTTTGTTCGCTGAAACTAAGCGAGTTCTATCTAGCAGTTTGCTTTCTGAGGGCGGCCGAGTTGTCAGGCTTGTTCCAATGAACGACGCCCACATAATATTTCTAGTACTGCCGAATATCCATTTAATGTTGCTTTGGAACCAGATCCAAGGCCAAGTGCGCTTAAATCTGAGCACTCTCAGCTGTAGACCTGTAGGGTCCTTGCTATGCTGGATTCGCCCGATTGATTCACTGCTGCAGCGGCGGCCTCCTCACGCTCTTCTTCTACAGATCTATGTGTGGCAGAGTTGTCAGGCTTGTTCCAATGAACGACGCCCACATAATATTTCTAGTACTGCCGAATATCCATTTAATGTTGCTTTGGAACCAGATCCAAGGCCAAGTGCGCTTAAATCTGAGCACTCTCAGCTGTAGACCTGTAGGGTCCTTGCTATGCTGGATTCGCCCGATTGATTCACTGCTGCAGCGGCGGCCTCCTCACGCTCTTCTTCTAGAGATCTATGTGTGGCAGAGTTGTCAGGCTTGTTCCAATGAACGATGCCCACTTAATATTTCTAGCACTGCTGAATATCCATTTAATGTTGCTTTGGAACCAGATCCAAAAGGCCAAGTGCGCTTAAATCTGAGCACTCTCAGCTGTAGACCTGTAGGGTCTTTGTAGTGCTGGATACGCCCGATTGATTCACTGCTGCAGCGGCGGCCTCCTCACGCTCTTCTTCTAGAGATCTATGTGTGGCAGAGTTGCGGACGTACCTTGGCTCTCAACACTCTGCAATGTTTATTAATAAAACAATTTAAAACATAAAGGAAAAAACTTATAAAAAATTATACAAATATAAAAGATATACATGAGTCCAAACCGAAGTTTTTAACGTACTAAAGCTGTTTAAAAGGAACAGCTAAAAAGAAAATTGTAGAAAATATAAGCAAAAAAAAAAAAAAAAAATGTAAGGGGAAGAAGATTTCCAAAAAAAGTTAATAACCAATGAAAGAGAAAAATAATACATTAGTGTGGACCTTCGCAGATGCGATAAAATGCTATCAACGTAAAACCTAATAGGGTACAAAAATAAATGAAAATTTCATCAGTTATTGCTATTATAGGAGTACAGAACACTTACTAATGATTGTATTGCTTATTCATGTCAACAACGTATGGCCTCTATAAATAATAATACTTCATGTAATGATGCTACCTACACGAGCTATGATTATAACATTCGGCGAGCTAAGAAAACTCCAGGCCAATTTAATTCCGCCTATTCTTTCGTATTATTTTGTTTTACTATGTTCTAAATGATAAACACTTCTTTTCGATATCCATAACATGTAAATCCAATATCTGATCTCATTAAGCATTCAATTAATTGTCTATTAAAATATCCTTCTAAATAATTATAGTTTTAAACAGTTCGTCATTTCAAAAATATACATTTATTATACAATTATGATTGTTAAATTTTTGCAAACGACTTTGTATTAAAATATAGTTAAACTGTAATTCATTCTCCAGTAGCAAAAGATATTTTATTAGTGAAATAACAAGTAACTTAAAGTGACAGATGTAATACATTCTAATATTTAGATTTTAGAAATTATATGGTTTAATTAGGGAACTAGCTAAACCACTCAGTTCAACATTTGTTTAATCCAATCAAATTCCACTCAAGCCACAGTTTGTTGCAGGCCCCCTTTACCTCTATTGGCGTTGTAAAGCACGGAGTAGCACACGTCAAGACTCTGAATTCGATCCTGAGTAGCAGTTTATCAGAGCTATCTAAAAGATTAAATAATGTTAGGTTATACTATTTATTAAGCATATAAGATACTGTGTTTGAATTTAATAATAAATACATAAAAACCTCTTAGCCACAAACCTTCTTAATTTTACCCTTATGTACATTTCAGTTACTAAGTCACCATCCTCAGAGGGATAACATACAAAGGCTGTATGTTATCCCTCTGAGGATGGTTACTTGGTAACTGAAATGTACATAAGGGTAAAATTAATAAAGTTCGTGGTTAAGAGGTTTTTATGTAGGCCTATTTATTATTAATGTTAGATGATCAGACCAACCTGTCGGTAAAACGTTAAGCCTTATAAGGTGCAGAAAGATATATAGTCATGATTTTTAGCAACAATAACTTGTGCTGTGAACTATTAATAAATATAGTTTGTAAACACATTACCGTTTATATATAATGAAATAATTTCAATATGAGTTCATGCCCATTCGAAATGAAAATGTTTATTAATTTTTTAACATTGAAACCAAAGTAATTTTATATGATTTATTTATTTAATCTTTTTTCTTGTTTGTTTCAGGTGAGTACATTTAAAATGAAAAAAACTCATTCTATACGTAAGTAAAAAAATATATAAAAGACATCAACATTTTAAAACCATTTACATTTATAATATTCTTACTCTCAAATAATGATATTTTTATTATTACGAAGCGTCTTAAAATTGTTGATGAAATACAAACCCTAGAATAGATGTCTTAAAAGAAAGGGAATCTCTCAACGGCGCGGCGGTTTTCGTTTTTGTTTTATTGTGAAATATATCTGTCAAACATTCTCGCAAACACATTATACGTTCTCTTGAAATATAATATCTGTCCTACAGTCTCACAGATTTTTTTACGTTATATGAAATAAGTATGTCAATCATTCTCACAGACCTTTATTCATCCCGTGAAATAAGTAAGTCAAATATTCTCACAGACATTTATTCGTTCCGTGACATATGTATGTCAATTATTCTCACAGATACTTATTCGATACCTTAGCTTGTATCTGTCAAACAGTACCATAGATCCTTTTATGTCTCGTGAAATGTACGAGTATATGTCAGACACATTTTTTTACGTAAAGAGAAATATACCTCTCTAGCTGGGCAATCCAATCTTAACAGGTCAGTTATAGCTTCAGCCTTTCCTAATAAAAATATATTATCGGAATGGATACAATTATTCTACCCATGTCTTTATTTATTGATAGCATAATGTGAAGTTAGTCGAAATACAAACATAAATACGTAACGTAGGAACATGGCGGTCTAATAATGAGCGTTATGGAATGATCGCTCCAATAAGGGCACAGTAGTAAGCTCCTCGTTAATATTCTGTCTCAACCACACACTCTCTCTCTCTCTCTCTCTCTCTCTCTCTCTCTCTCTCTCTCTCTCTCTCTCTCTCTCTCTCTCTCTCTTTCTCTCTTTCTCTCTGCTCACAGCGAGTTACCTTTGAAAGTGTCCACTGTAACGACGCTTAAGTTTTGTTGCTAATATGAGTAATTGCTTTATAAATGCTCTGCAAAAGAATAAATTTATTTAAGTCAATATTTTTCAAAATTTTGAAAATATAAATATTTACTTCTATTTTATAAATCTGTTATATATGTTATCTATAAAGGCAATATTTTTATTAGAAAACTCACAAATTCTATGGCAAAACGTAGTCACTGTGTCAGATAAAATGATGAAAGTACCAATTGCAGTGAGACGACTCTCTAAAGTAGTAATAAAGAACTTACTTTATCGTTACGCCCTGTTGGAAGAAAAAGCATGAAGAAGTAAATATGTTTAGGTACAAAGTGGAAATAAAATAATGATACCCTGTTACGGAGCATATGAGAAAATCAATGTTTCGGGTAGCTTACCTGAAGTAAATATAGTCTCCATAGGGATGAAGAAGTTGTTTTAATATTTTAAATAAGTAAGAAGAGAAGCGCAAAAAGTGTTTGCAACTTCATACGAGCTGTATGATTTACGCGTACTTTAGTTTCATACCACTTTCTTCTGAAGTCTCATCGCTAGTTCTATTAAAAGTACATTATAGCTTTTAGCAGATAAAAGCCGTCTGAAAATATAGTGAACATCATAAGTTGTAATTTACACCACAAACTTTATGAATAATAAATTTCACGTATTCTGATAAAAGCGTGTTTTAACTTCCTTAAATCTGATAGTCATGTTATACGCTCGCTCGCTGTTTAACGAAGCCAAAAGATAAACCGTTCGTTTACGTTAGCCGGCAAGGTACTTCCGGCGGAAGTAGAAAAAGTAAACGATGATTAGTAAAAGAGATAAATGTAAATTGGAGAACAATTCCCGTGGGGAACTTATCTTAACAAAGTTTGCAAACAAATCGGGATGACTTAACTGCAGGCTGTGCGATAACTACAGGTAGGGGAATGAAAAGAAGGGGGCTGTTCCTCTGGGTGTCATTCAGCCCCTAGATAAGCTAGTAATCCGCCCTTATTACTCCTACAGCCCTTAATGCCTGTAATACAGTTAGCTACTGGCTACAGCAGATTACTTGAAAAGAATCGGTGAATTAATGAAAACAGACGGTGTTGAACGATGAGATCTTTAGGTACTTTTAAAAAGAAGAGGTATTTTGCTGAAATAGCTTTAATATTGTACGCAGAGTGAATGAAAATAGCATTCCCTAGGGATGTCAGTAAGGTTCTTATTTATATTATTGTAATTTTGAAAACCAAACGCATCAGATTCACTGACGTTAGTCTATTACTCCGGCAGGCTCTCTTGTTTTTATGGATTTGCCATTAACATATGCATCATAATTTTATGCAACGGTTTCTACCTTTATATAGCTACTATAAACTATTTACAAATGGAGTTATATATAGTTCCTATAAATTATTGAAATTATTTAGCAATAGGAAAAGAAAGGTTTCTTAATAATTATATTACTTTATTGACGAAAGGCATTTAAATACAAATTTGAAATTTTTGTAAATTTACTAAGCTACAATAAGTAAATAATTATTTAATGATGATATGCTATAATTTTTGATCTCTTAATGCTAGTTTATTATGATTTATAGTAGTTCTAACTGCATGGGGTCAAATCTTCAAGCATTCGGTTCTGTCGTATGGTTTTAAGCAAACCCCAAATTTCGTTACGACCTGTTATTGTTCCATGTATATGAAATAAATTCTTTTGTAACATTCTTCTTCTTTTATTAGTACTGATAAAAAGCTATGTTTGAAAATATATTTTTTCTGATTGTTTGTCTGATAGCGCCGCACTGTTGACTCTCAAGTCTATCCCTTCAAGGGGATAAAACTACATTATCATTTAAAATGAATTTTTACTTCAACACTGAGCACGTTTTAAAAGAAATAAGCCCCATCATCTGCCTCAGATAACTGAAATTATTCTTCGAGTAGCAATTCGTGAATCGCTACAAGTTTTCTGCACCTCAAACCCTTGTATTTTATGTATATTATCGGCGTGTCAAATGATCAAATGCCTCAGCTCTTAATGAAATTTCATCGGCATTCAGCAATAGTTCTTCTAATAATCGTTGTATAAGACAGGAAAGGATTGACGGTAGCTAATGGATTTCTTTGAACTTTAAGTCTCGGTTTACAAAACTAACAGCATTAGAAAGCCTATGTGAATATTCTATATGTACTACCTGTTTTAATTTCTCACTTTACTCTTAAAGAAATATTTAACAACTTCTGCGTAACATTACCTACGAGTTTTCTCAATACCACGCCTTTTTTGTCATGTATCACTTCCAATAACTAGTGCGAATAAGAACGACATACATAGCAGTGTCCAACCTAAGTGGGCAACGGTAGAGCATGATTGGTCTTATTTTATGCTACACCACCATAATCCATATTCGAGGATTGGATATTGTTATATAACTATTAACATCTATATAGTTTTGTTATTTCTATTTAAAGCGAGTTTATGACGAGAGATTTCGTAATATATTCAACATATCACATCAAGGTTTTACTGAATACAATAAGATGGAAATATAATTTAGAAAAATCGTTTAAAAGGTAATTAAATACGTGTACCACTTCTCAGGCATTTAGCTGTTCTTAGATCCTTCACTAAAGTATTATTAGACAAGATCCAGCGTCAGATAACACTTGAAACTTAGGGAAATTTAGAGAACCCAACAACATGTTATAAGTTATCAATAACTTTATTTGTCTCTAAATATCTTTTAGTTAACTTTTATTTAAATTTAATTTTAATAAGATATATATTTTAAACTCATATACATTTATAAGAGAAACAAATTTGCATATATATATATATATATATATATATATATATATATATATATATATATATATATATGGCCTTAAATATCTGCAAAAATGGTTTCAAACGTTCAGGGGTGGTATAATATCCCCCTATTTCTTAATCAAAATGTCAGAAAGTCATCCGGCGTCTCCAGCGTAATTTTTGAAACAGTATTGTATTAATTGCTAGCCATAACATCCAGGAGAAGGCTGAAAAAAGAATTAATTTAGAACGAATATAAAGACAAAAACATCAAAACATATTAAACTGTAGTCGCTAAATATCGTGGTCTTTATTTCTTTCTATTATTGAATTAAATGAATTTAACACGTTCAATGATTATAAATTAATTTAGTACAATAATTTATGACTGTAATAGTTAGTTAAATTGAAACAATAATGGGTGCAAGGAATAAACAATTCCATAAAGTGCAACAACCTAGACTCGTCCTCTTTAAGCTTCCTGTAATAAGAGAACGCAATGTTGTAACATATAGAGCTCTGCCTCATATTTCCTGCGCAAACTTTATACACACATACAAAGTTTATAGCTTTCTTTGTGTGATTTTATAATTATATTTTTATTTGTAAAATTTTATTGAATTTAAAATTATATTTACGGTGAATGTATTTAGAATGTATTTTTGGTTCATAGAATTAGAGTTTTTTTTTTTTGCTGAACATATCCATCATCACTTAAAGGAAACAACACTAAATTGAGAAATTAAAATTTTTAAAGTGATGCATATTTTTTCCATAAGTGTATACTTATAACAAACTGGATATTTTTCAAAATATATTTTCTGCCTCTTATAATTTATCTAATAATGTCGAAAAAACTATTATTATAATAATTTTGTTTAGAAATATTATTTGAACTAATTTTTGCATATCTTGAAATTTTAATACATGATAATATTGTTTCACAATTTTCAATTAGGTTATAAAAACATTCTAATAAAACCAGGCAGGATATATTATTCCCTTTTTGTTAGGTTTGCATCTGTTTAATTATCTGTGTTTAATAAGTTGAGACTTATTAGAACGACGTGACCGTTTTCTATTTTCGAATGTACCTTCGTTCCAAGTCGAAGGAAATTTAAAATATTTATCAAGCGATAGCTAGTTATTACATTTTTGGTGTTATTTTCAGTTTCGTCTATTTCTGTGTTTTACATGCTTATAGGCTTCACAGTCATACTCAATATAAAAAAAGATTCCCTCAAAAAGCGCAAAATTCCGTCATCAACTCTATCTGTCTCTTCCTTTATCACTTTTTATTATTAATTTCTAAAATAAGCATTAAACCTACGTTAGTTTTTAATATTATTTTAATATTTATTTCTTGCACATAAATCGAAAATTAATAACTAGACTCAATTAATATTTGCACATTATTTGAAATACGTTTGTGTTGCAATCATGTAATGCTGAGATGTAATGACATCTCACATCTAGGCAGTGCTTAACTGACAAGACGCTAAGTTTCTCAATATTGATTTTTACAAAAATATATTGTATGCATCACTTTACCGAGATATACAGTATAACTATGTACTAACAGATATCAGATTGAAATTCGGTTGGTCTGAATTTGACTTCCTAAAGAATCAGTAAAACATTATTTATATTTTAAGCGATGTGTAATAATTATCTTTCTTATAAAAAAAGAAAGATTAAATGTACATTCTGTTACATGTACGCTGTAGGGTAAGTTATTTGTTATTTCATATCAACCAAGCTTTCTTAACCCCCCTCTTTACAATTAACCCCCCCAATGCATCAATAGATTAGTGTGGTTGTTATTCCGGAGGTGTGATCCCAAGCATATTATGTTTTAAAACAGCACACGCATATTCACGTGCACGTGCACGCACACACAAGCACAAACGCGCACACTATCTCTCTCTCTCTCACACACACACACACACACAAAGTTCTCAATCTTTTATTTACCTTAGTAAAAATCTTAATTGACTTATTTTGCGTGTCTTATTTTCAAGCATTATACTGGTTTATTTATAAAGAGGCTGCGTTGAAAATTTATATAGCAAAAATATACAAATGGTATAGCAAAGTTCTCACTAATGTACATATGGATAAGTACAGTAAGAAGTAAATACATATATGAGAACCGTGTTGCTATAATTAAAAATGCACAAAAATCTGTACCATTTTCTTTGATTCTATAATAATAAAATCCTCATAAGTATAGCGAAACCACTAATATAAACCCTTTTATTTATTACAAGTATTTTGAACTTTTAAAAAATATCTCTTTCAACTGCAAGTCTGCAATCTCTTTACTGTTACATTTCATTTGAAATACATTCCACTACGAAGGAAATCCTTTAGAAAAATTCTTTCCTCTTGTTGTCTACAATGTTCAGTAAGTTTGCAAAACCACTCAGGGTGTCGATTCTAAGGACAGGTAATAAATGCAATTCACCCTCCGGCTGCGGGGGTGGGAGGTTGAAGATGACGCCATCACTGTGCAGAGTAACCGACTTGTACTTTGTTTTATTCATACGCTTCTTCACGTCTCAATAGTCGATTTACACGTAAATATTTTAAACAACCAAAGAGTGTTTTTTTTTACTTTTGCGCGTCGGTTTTTGTATACTTTTTTTACGCAGTTCTGCGTAATAATTGGTTTAATACTTATCGAATTTGTTTTGCGAAACAGTTACCAGGTAAAATTGTTATTAATAAGTAAAAAATGGTCCTGTGGATATAAGATAGAATCGTAAAGCAAATTTGCTTTGAATTTATCGCAGTAGTGGTAGTGAAATGTCTTTCGATCAACTGCGTTCGCCTTCGGGGCCTCCAGTACCATTGTGCATACATTATTGTAATCCTAACGTCATATAGACTCAACACTCAACAACGTCAAGTGGCCACCATTAATAACAAATACATATTGGCTATACTAGTATAGATGTGCAAGTTTACTATGTGACAGTAGATCAGTGCTAGTATAGATGTGCAAGTTTACTATGGAGGTAGACTTGTGATAATACATCTGGCTAGCAAAGCTGTGTTAGTAAGGTTGTATTTATAGCGATGTGACAGTAGATCAGTGCTAGTATAGATGTGCAAGTTTACTATGTGACAGTAGATCAGTGCTAGTATAGATGTGCAAGTTTACTATGGAGGTAGACCTGTGATAATACATCTGGCTAGCACAGTTGTGTTAGTAAGGTTGTATTTATAGAGATGTGGCAGTAGATCAGTGCTAGTATAGATGTGCAAGTTTACTATGGAGGTAGACCTGTGATAATACATCTGGCTAGCACAGTTGTGTTAGTAAGGTTGTATTTATAGCTATGTGACAGTAGATCAGTGCTAGTATAGATGTGCAAGTTTACTATGGAGGTAGACCTGTGATAATACATCTGGCTAGCACAGCTGTGTTAGTAAGGTTGTATTTATAGAGATGTGACAGTAGATCAGTGCTAGTATAGATGTGCAAGTTTACTATGGAGGTAGACCTGTGATAATACATCTGGCTAGCACAGTTGTGTTAGTAAGGTTGTATTTATAGCGATGTGACAGTAGATCAGTGCTAGTATAGATGTGCAAGTTTACTATGGAGGTAGACTTGTGATAATACATCTGGCTAGCACAGCTGTGTTAGTAAGGTTGTATTTATAGCGATGTGACAGTAGATCAGTGCTAGTATAGATGTGCAAGTTTACTATGGAGGTAGACCTATGATAATACATCTGGCTAGCACAGCTGTGTTAGTAAGGTTGTATTTATAGAGATATGACAGTAGATCAGTGCTAGTATAGATGGGCAAGTTTACTATGGAGGTAGACCTGTGATAATACATCTGGCTAGCACAGCTGTGTTAGTAAGGTTGTATTTATAGCTATGTGACAGTAGATCAGTGCTAGTATAGATGTGCAAGTTTACTATGGAGGTAGACCTGTGATAATACATCTGGCTAGCACAGCTGTGTTGGTAAGGTTGTATTTATAGAGATGTGACAGTAGATCAGTGCTAGTATAGATGTGCAAGTTTACTATGGAGGTAGACCTGTGATAATACATCTGGCTAGCACAGCTGTGTTAGTAAGGTTGTATTTATAGCTATGTGACAGTAGATCAGTGCTAGTATAGATGTGCAAGTTTACTATGGAAGTAAACCTGTGATAATACATCTGGCTAGCACAGCTGCATTAGTAAGTTTGTATTTATATAGATGTGGCAGTAGATCAGTGCTAGTATAGATGTGCAAGTTTACTATGGAGGTAGACCTGTGATAATACATCTGGCTAGCACAGCTGTGTTAGTAAGGTTGTATTTATAGAGATGTGGCAGTAGATCAGTGCTAGTATAGATGTGCAAGTTTACTATGGAGGTAGACCTGTGATAATACATCTGGCTAGCACAGCTGTGTTAGTAAGGTTATATTTATAGAGATGTGGCAGTAGATCAGTGCTAGTATAGATGTGCAAGTTTACTATGGAGGTAGACCTGTGATAATACATCTGGCTAGCACAGCTGTGTTAGTAAGGTTGTATTTATAGAGATGTGGCAGTAGATCAGTGCTAGTATAGATGTGCAAGTTTACTATGGAGGTAGACCTGTGATAATACATCTGGCTAGCACAGCTGTATTAGTAAGGTTGTATTTATAGAGATGTGGCAGTAGATCAGTGCTAGTATAGATGTGCAAGTTTACTATGGAGGTAGACCTGTGATAATACATCTGGCTAGCACAGCTGTGTTAGTAAGGTTGTATTTATAGAGATGTGACAGTAGATCAGTGCTAGTATAGATGTGCAAGTTTACTATGGAGGTAGACCTGTGATAATACATCTGGCTAGCACAGCTGTGTTAGTAAGGTTGTATTTATAGCGATGTGACAGTAGATCAGTGCTAGTATAGATGTGCAAGTTTACTATGGAGGTAGACCTGTGATAATACAGAGATGTGACAGTAGATCAGTGCTAGTATAGATGTGCAAGTTTACTATGGAAGTAAACCTGTGATAATACATCTGGCTAGCACAGCTGTATTAGTAAGGTTGTATTTATAGAGATGTGGCAGTAGATCAGTGCTAGTATAGATGTGCAAGTTTACTATGGAAGTAAACCTGTGATAATACATCTGGCTAGCACAGCCGTATTAGTAAGGTTGTATTTATAGAGATGTGGCAGTAGATCAGTGCTAGTATAGATGTGCAAGTTTACTATGGAAGTAAACCTGTGATAATACATCTGGCTAGCACAGCTGTGTTAGTAAGGTTGTATTTATAGAGATGTGGCAGTAGATCAGTGCTAGTATAGATGTGCAAGTTTACTATGGAAGTAAACCTGTGATGATACATCTGGCTAGCACAGTTGTATTAGTAAGGTTGTATTTATAGAGATGTGGCAGTAGATCAGTGCTAGTATAGATGTGCAAGTTTACTATGGAAGTAAACCTGTGATAATACATCTGGCTAGCACAGCTGTATTAGTAAGGTTGTAGATATAGAGATGTGGCAGTAGATCGGTGCTAGTATAGATGTGCAAGTTTACTATGGAAGTAAACCTGTGATAATACATCTGGCTAGCACAGCTGTATTAGTAAGGTTGTATTTATAGAGATGTGGCAGTAGATCAGTGCTAGTATAGATGTGCAAGTTTACTATGGAAGTAAACCTGTGATAATACATCTGGCTAGCACAGCTGTATTAGTAAGGTTGTATTTATAGAGATGTGACAGTAGATCAGTGCTAGTATAGATGTGCAAGTTTACTATGGAAGTAAACCTGTGATAATACATCTGGCTAGCACAGCTGTATTAGTAAGGTTGTATTTATAGAGATGTGGCAGTAGATCAGTGCTAGTATAGATGTGCAAGTTTACTATGGAAGTAAACCTGTGATAATACATCTGGCTAGCACAGCTGTATTAGTAAGGTTGTATTTATAGAGATGTGGCAGTAGATCAGTGCTAGTATAGATGTGAAAGTTTACTATGGAGGTAGACCTGTGATAATACATCTGGCTAGCACAGCTGTATTAGTAAGGTTGTATTTATAGCGATGTGACAGTAGATCAGTGCTAGTATAGATGTGCAAGTTTACTATGGAAGTAGACCTGTGATAATACATCTGGCTAGCACAGCTGTATTAGTAAGGTTGTATTTATAGCGATGTGACAGTAGATCAGTGCTAGTATAGATGTGAAAGTTTACTATGGAGGTAGACCTGTGATAATACATCTGGCTAGCACAGCTGTATTAGTAAGGTTGTATTTATAGCGATGTGACAGTAGATCAGTGCTAGTATAGATGTGAAAGTTTACTATGGAGGTAGACCTGTGATAATACATCTGGCTAGCACAGCTGTATTAGTAAGGTTGTATTTATAGCGATGTGACAGTAGATCAGTGCTAGTATAGATGTGAAAGTTTACTATGGAAGTAGACCTGTGATAATACATCTGGCTAGCACAGCTGTATTAGTAAGGTTGTATTTATAGCGATGTGACAGTAGATCAGTGCTAGTAAAAACGTTTTTAGCATTTAAATATAAAACTGTGTTACAAGAAATTTAATGTCTATTACATTAAAAAGAACTCATCCAGTGGTAATACATTTTGTTTATAATTCTGAAATTATATCTTAGACCAGCTATGTCTAATAGAGCTGAAAGCTTGATAAAGTCTCTTGAAAGCACACGATGTACCTTGTGGAGCCTTATTCCGTGAACTTGGTTCAATTGTATTATAAAAACTTGTTTCGATATATACAGACATTTCATTTCGGACTAAAATATTTCCTACCCCATAATCTCTTAAGGCTGGCAATGAGTTCTTTCTTACAGATATGAATATAAATATTGTGAAGAAAATAATGCGAGAATTTAATTATGTAATAGCGACGATGTGACATACGTTCTCACTGCTGGTATCGTGTATTAATTTCTAATACATATATATGTTTCTATAGACACATTTGAACATTTTGTTTAGAGACCATAGTATGGGGACAAGGGTTTATTTTACTTTTCTCGGAATAAACACGCTCTGAACATGTATTTTATTTTTGTTTCTGTTAGTGGTATAGTGCATGTTGTTCGACTAACACGGCTCCTACAACACTCATTCATCGGCTTCTATTCCCTTGGTATTATTGCTATTCACACGAAAATCCCACCAGCTGAGTAAAGAATACCTCCTTCCTCTCTCCCCTACACGATCAATTTCTATCACTTTCGATGGATTTCGCGATATTTCTTATGACATGATGTACTGAAGAATTCGATATTTAAATTCTTGTCATACAGTAATAAGTGTGAAGTAATTTTAAATAATAATCGTTAAAAATATAAACGGCTTATATTTCGTCTATTATAATAGGGTTTAGCAATCGTCGATCGAATCATGGTAGGCACCCATGTTTATAGGAGTCATCTGAACATTGAGAGACAACTTTATAGGCCTACAAGCAAAAACATTCCCCTCTCACTCTGTCTGCATTCAAGGTTAAGTGACGATATGACCCCTCCATCTAGCGAGTTTTTTTCTCTCGCCTTGTCCAACGCTTTTAATCAGTACAATGCAAGGGTCATTACTTCCTCATATTTATCTCTCCACATAGTAAAACCAATTTAGTTGTACATTTAATTTTAGCAAATTGGTTTTGTCCCTGAATAATTTTCCATTGAAATACAAATGAAAAACAATCGTTAGTTAGGTACTATTTACTGCAGTGCAAGCTTATAACATGCGAAATATGTCCGTTAGTGTCATATTAGACTTTTTCTGTATGTGTTAGCCCTCACTTCTCATAAAATGTATAATCAATTTCGTGGAATAAGGTGAATAAAAATATTTAACCTGAATGTTACGTATTTTAAAAGTAAACAGAAAAAGGTACTTTTATCCCCAGCAACTGTTAATTAAACAATAATAATATCGTTCCAATAAATCTGAGTAAATTTGTTTTCTACGAAAGTCTGATTTTATCTTGACGTGAATTTTAGTGTGAAATATTTATAAAGATGTCAACAGAATTTTTAAAAGAAAAAATACCGTCAACTAAAATAATTTCTGCCTTCAAATTAATTATGTATCGGCATTTATTTTATATGTCTTGAATTCGGAATTGTTGAACTTATTGTGAAACCTTTTTCTAAGAAACCAAAAGATACTGGTTATTTATTTTCTAATTAAAATATCTTTTACGTATCTATGCTTTAAACAATTTAATCCATAGTTAGTTTGCCTTTCAGTTTATTTTAGATTTGGCAGAAACATTGTTGTGATATTTTCTGAAATCACCTTATTTTCTATAGGCCTAATAGTTTTATATAAATGTAATTGGTAAATTATAATATGACTTGTCTTCTACAAAAAAGCGTAGAAAATTGGTTATATTTAAAAGAAGGACGGATTTTACACTTCCAATTTCGAGCCCCCCTAGTACAACACCACCTATGTGTAAACCAGCAGTGGTATTGCTGTTACCATTCTCTCCGTTAACTTCTTTAAACAATTACAGTTAAAGTACCTGAAAAGGTTCTTTAATTTGGTCCCTTCTGCGTATACTTAAGTGGTAGTTGTCATATATTACCGTATAATGAAGTTAATTTAAGAGGAAAAAAGTGTACGTTTGTACACATGGAAGACTATATTCTTCCTAATACTCCAGCCCAGGAAGATTCTATGCCCTTACATTAATATTGACCTGTGTTCACGATCCATATTTAACCTTTGGAGGCATAATAGTCAAAATGACTGATGAACTTAAAACACCAACGAAATGGAGAATTGCCTTTAATACCAAATAATTCAAAACATTTAGCCAAATATAATATTAAAATAACTAGGATCTTATAAATGTAATTCGTAGGCATATACGATATCGTTGGTTAGTAATAATGTTTTGGAATGAGTGATGGTCACTGTTGATAAAAAATGTTATTTGTGTCCCAATAAGTTATTAAACAAGAATATAAACTAAAGGACGTCTTATGCTTCATATAAAAAGCGTGAAGGCAAATAATCTATGGCTATAAGTGGCTATGTTAGGACTGTCAGAATTGACTGACTGACTGGCAATCAATGTAGAACCGATACGTTTAAAACTAGACGCTTGAAATGTTTAAAGTAAGTTCATTTCTTAACACAGAGGTGTAGGCCTAATAAAAGATATTCAAACATTGTAATTAAAGTAACAGAATATTTTTTAAAATTTTGTCGTAGAGTTTGTGAACAGATGAAAATAATAGAATAATATTCTGCAAGTAGCCATCGGTTAGAAGGTCATTAATTAGTTCAGCTGCTATAAATTCTTTAATATAGGTGAGTAATAATCTACAGAAATTAAAATACAATCCAACCAAAAATGATATTAATCTTTGAGCAATAAATGCGACGCAATTGTGCATATCATATTTACTAATTAAATACAAATGAAACTAATTATATTTTATAAGCCAAGATTTGTGACTATATTTTATATTATTTAAACTAAAATACAAATGTTAAATTGTATTTTGTATATTTCATTGTCAGGAATAGTTGTTTTTCATTCTTAAATTATAAATGTTTAAAATATTTTACGGGCAAACGCAACACAGGTAAAAGGCGTATTTATTATATATATATATATATATATATATATATATATATATATATATATATATATATATATATGTTTAGTAACTTTTATCTATAAATGCGCTACAAGTTTCAGATGCATATTGTACAATGATAAATACGCAATTTTTTTCATTTTAAAATTTTTTTAAACACTTTATACGTAACAGAGTTTGAATATAGTTTCAAGCCGGTTTTTATTAGATATTTCTTAACATTAAGATAATAAATATTTGTTATATCTAGAAATATTTTTCTCACAAACATCTTAATTATAATTTGCCTTTTCCCAGTGATACGAAGTATATATGGTTTAACATGCGTTCAGAATGCGTTCCAGATAATTAAGATAGCTTCAGGTAAAGCCGTCTAATATGTAAAGTAAAAGAAATAAAATATAGCTTCCTTACTGTGCAAATATGACTGCGAAATTACTTCATGTGAGATAAGATGGAACGAAAGAAACTCGGATATACAGCCTAAATACCTTGAGGGTATCCGTAGGATGATATTTCTATCATACGTCTCAGGAGATAAAACATTGTCTTTAGAGAGAGCGTGTAGAGTTCCCCGTCTGTGGTAGAAAGTTTAAAAATAACACAACGCTCTTCTATAAACGATTTCTCTACGTTGGAAACATTTTTTATATGCGGGAAATATTTGAAGAGGCTTACTGTTGGAGCCTATCAATATTTCCAATACACGTATATTTCTCAATAAAAAGCATTCAATTTGTAGATCATTAAAAAAATTATTTTGTCTGTGTATTAGACAGAATGTGTGTGTGTATGTGTTTGTGTGTGTGTGTGTGTGTGTTGCGCGCGCGTGCGCGTGTGTGTGTGCTTTTGCGTGCGTGTGCGTGTGCGTGTGTGCGTGTGTGTATGTGTGTGTGTGTGTGTGTGTGTGTGTGTGAGTGTGTGTGTGTGTGTGTCTGTCTGTCTGTGAGTGAGTGTGTGTGTGTGTGTGTGTGTGTGTGTGTGTGTGTGTGTGTGTGTGTCTGTGTGTGTGTGTCTGTCTGTGTGTGTGTCTGTCTGTGAGTGTGTGTGTGTGTGTGTGTGTGTGTGTGTGTGTGTGTGTGTGTGTGTGTGTGTGTGCGCGCGCGCCTGTGCGTATGTGTGTGTGAAATATGTCTTTATATTTATTACATGTTTTATAATCATATTTATTACAAAATAAGGTGTAGTTTAAGAGGATTTCAAGTGTAGTTAATTACAAGCTTGGTATACGTTACTCTGTCACCATACACAAGAAAGATTTGTGTCAATTCACGCATGAATTGTTTACCCAGCGTTTAATGTAAGTTACATTAAAAAAACAGAAGCAACAAACAGAAACAATTGTATCCTAACCGAATTCCTCCTAGCTATATTGTAGCATGCATGATATTTAATGACGTATAACTTATAACTTTATTATATGCGATTGACTTTATAAGAAGTTTTGTATCTTTTGTAAGTTCGGTTTAATATAAATTTTAAATTTTTCAGGGTCTTTGTACATGACCACGTATATGTTTCTAAATACATCATAAATTCCCAACCATCTGTATAACAGAATAAAATTAAAATTAATTACAAAGGGAACCTCAGGAAAGAAAAGAAATTGGTTTTGGAAATTGGAACCTCAGAAATGGTTTTAAAAGAAATTCATTGATTAACGTGTAACGTTTTTAAATATGTCACTATGTAAAATGGCGAAAAGTTTCGAACTATTTGTAATAAAATGCTTGATTTTAATAGATTTTCGAGAATAAAACTTACATATACATATACTAATATGTAAAAACATTTATTGATTTATCTATTTTGAGAGAGAGAGTAAGTAATGTAGAATATGAATAAATATTAATTATAAATTAAAGTAAGGTTTGTTGAAAAAAAAACACTGGATCCAAGTGGATAGTAATTTAATCATATTTTTGTACCAGATGTAATATAATAGGACTAAAATTTAGTGTTGTAACTCCACCGGTTTTCAACGTAATTTGGAAAGACTTGTAATGATGATTCTAGTGTAGTCTACATTTATCATGCAAGGAACCAGACCCGGGGTCAAGTTAAAGCAGTGCACGGTTCCCCGACCTACAGTCCAAATCGGAGCCAAATCCCCAATTGCAATAAAAGCAATTAAAGGATTACGTGGGTCCGGTATTAGAGTCCGGATCCCGCAATCCCGCAATCCCCTCCATATCATCCCTTTCCCCCGGCACCGTAGATATTTCGTAATAAACATAAAGAAGTTCACGGGAAACGGGAATATTGATTTGGCTCCTTCAACCGAATGATGGCTGTCTGTTGAACGATATAACGCAGGAGCAAATAAATCGAAAGTAATCGAAAAACGCTAGTACCCTGAATGGAATTTAGACGGGAACGCGTGCACACAGGTATCCCACTCACACACGATCACGCAGGTATCTTTACCCGTTGTGTGCAAATAAATCTACACACTCTTTCTCTAACACATAATTAACAAGTTCTTTTGAAAGTTTAAATGTTGATCAAGTATTTAAATATTTTTGTATTCAAAAATTTGTAATGGTTTGTTTTAGGTTTAACTTTGTTTCAAGGAGATATTTCAACTATATTTTGGTTCGTCTGGCTTTTCCACCTCATTAAGTGGGCTCCAACGTTTTAATAATGTAACGTTTCATTCAATAAGTTTCTTTTAACGCATGTTTCTTTCAATATTTTAAACTTTAGTTTGCAGATAATATTCCCTCCTACGCTTTACAATGCCAAGTTGTTACTGGGTTTATCTCTATTTACATTGTAGATGTCGTTGGCTCTGAATTTATTATATTCTACGATATATTATATATTATTAAGAGGAAATATTCTAACTTTGTTTGTCTGTCAAATTTGTTCATAAGGGGACAATTGTCCTTGTATATATAGAACATATACATTATGTTGCTCTTGAATAGAACGGTTTTAATGTAATTCATTGAACTGTAATTCTTAAGTCAAGTCTCCTTAACACTATAGACACGAAATAATTTATGCTACAACAACCTTTTTGAAAAACGAATTAGGTAAAACATTTTACAAAATTTAGTTGCAATTACTATTTCAATTTTATAGCCTTAAACCAGATTTGTATTGTTATCTATGAATTTAATTATATATCGAAATATTGTTGCTGTTCATGACGAGCTGGTTGTCAATTCTTATTACACTTTTGCTATTACTTGAGACCAGACATTTTGTTAACTAAAAGTTGTTAAAATAATGGTACCGAGGAAGCGCAAATGCAGCATTCCTAGCGGCAAAAATACGAGGCTGAAGAAGTAGTAAGGCGAAAACTTACCAAGTGTAAGTTAACCATTTAACAACTTTTAGTTAACAAAAAGTCTGGTCGCAAGTAACAGCAAAAGTGTAATAAGAATTTAATTATTTTAATAATATCAATTGTTTTTCAAATATCACACAGAATCACCTCTTATTACATATAAAACCATACGATAATATATTTTTTATTTACAATAATATTCGTAGTTTATATTATTTTTTATTATATTGTTTTCCACAGTTTTGTTTTTGTAACAATATATCATAATGCTTTTTGAGATATTTGTTAAACATTGTTTCAAATAAATGTTTTTTTTAATAGTTTCCGAATAATTTTACAATACAATTGCTTTGTTTCTTATGTGTTTACTTTTTGAAGGTCACCGTGTTTTTAGTATGTTTATATGTCAATAAATAAGTAGTTGAACAAGTCAAAGTAATCATTCCGTATATATTTACTTAGCCCACATATTTAGATACGCTCATATAAAAATACTACAGGTAGATCGTATCGTTCATAAATACTTTATTTGCGACGAAATACTGTTTTGAGAAAGAGGGCTGGGCTGGATATTCGTGCCCATCAAATGATTTTTCGTTATATAATAAATAGGTAACTCATTTTTGTATTCAATTTTGTAAAAATCCTTTTTGTTATATAAATTCAAATCATGGAGGAACTTATTTTCGAATGACATTATATTTTTGTAATTTATTCAAACGTTTTTAGCAGTACTAATTTTATTGTATATAATAAAGTAGGCTTGACAGTTGAATAGCATGGTATTGATTTTAAAAACAAAGTAAAAAATAAACCAAAAATGTAATAATGTGTACTCTCACAGTAATCATAATGTATCAATAAAATAAAGTTATAGTGTGTGAGACCTTTCATTTTTATTAATATGGCATCGTTTTCCCAACCTCTTCACACTTAGATTAAAATACGTATGAAAATTATGTAATTAACTAAAAATTATTAAATAGAATATATATTATAACATGTCCAATATAATAATAAAGCTTATTTAATAAATTTGCCAGCTTAAGGAAACAATGGACTCGCATATCCTAATAACTGTTTTTTAAAATTTAAATGAAAAATGACGATAAGTTTAGACATCATTTAAAATACAGCAAAGTTTGCTCGAGTGAGCACCTCTCTGCACTACCCTTTTGGTAAACTTTCATACACAAATTGTTTTTTGTACAAAGTTTTCACAAACCATTTTATTAACTGTTTAAAGAAGCAGTACAAGTGTACGAGTTGCACCAATATTGCAACCACTGTTATAAAGAATCAAAACTAGCTTTCTTATTCATCCGAACTTTAATAACAATATTTATTATTTCTCATTATATTCATCCCTTTGCAAAATATATTATGACTGTAATCTCCTTGAATCTGTTAGAAGGGCAGTTCAGATTAAATGGGGCTGAAAACATCTTCCACCTTCCGATTTATGCCATCGCACGGAAAACCCCTTTTATTTTAATAATCCCGTCCCTAATATACGAGATGTGGAAACACTGTTTTACCCTTACGGCAAATAGAAGGGGCGCAGCGCCCAATATGCCCAAACTTTTGATCGGGCAGAGTATGCAACATGGGACTCAGGATTTGGGGCTTGGAAGGCATTGTCTCCGTTGTACGATGGTTATTGCCTATGTAAGTGCATGTCGTTCTTTTAGCACGAGTTTATTCAATTTCGGACGAGAAAAGCAGGCGCTCGTATGAGCTTTACCGCGTCCTTGCTTGTAAATTATGCAACTTTTTAAAAACGGGATTTATTTAACGTTTTCAGTTCGTTGCTTCTGCTTCCCTCGTTTATACCCTACTTTCCTTCATGAAATAAAAGAAATGTTTTGCAGAAAACATTTACAATATACACTAACAACAAGAAATGTTATTATTATGTTGTTACGAAACTGGCAATGTACATTTCTGTAATACTTGCCACTTTTCCTAATGTTTTCATTACCTTCTAAATGCGTTTTCATGAATGAGACAATTTTTCTCAAACTCTCACAACTGTATCGATATGTATTGAACTAAGGTGATTTAAATATGATGCAATTTTTTACTTTAAATTAATACTGAAATTTTCATGATTGTTAAATGAAGTTAAATATCACGAGTTTTTGAACGGGCTACGTTTTTTCTCTCTCGAAACTGTAAACATAAAATCGTATGAGGTTTCATTTAAAAATGGGAACTTTTCTTACTAAACTTTTCGTTTAAAAAATTTTTCGTACAAGGTAATAAAATTCTACTTTAAATTCTGTTTTATGGGGTTTTATATACTTTAAATACTACATTATAAAGCCATTCCTATCAAACATTTTCCAGTAACGCCTAGAATATATTAAACAATAATCCATAATACGTAACCTACAATGTACTGTTTATTACAAATAAAGAGGGTTAACGATTTGCTGGCTTAATGCTGATACAAACAGCTGTCAAGCAAAATTTGCATTCATAACTTAGTAATCTGGAGTAGATCTGAGGAACATACAATGTGAAACGACTCATTTATTAGCAGTGCTTTACACATTTGAAATACAATGCTATTTTAGCGGGTTGTATTTCCATATATATACTTATTATAAAATGTCATAACAAGAAAATTTAAAAATTCACTCTATCTATTAATACATTTACTAAGGTTTAAATGTGATTAATGCTTGGATAAGCTTTTACAATGTCCATGATGAGAAATTGATAAAACGCTCCGGATCTCTGTATTTTTAATTTTCTTTTCCTATAACTTTATATATCTGTAAATACAAATTTACGAATACAAATTTCATCTACAATTCACACATATATACAAAATCTAATTATCTGTTTAGTCACTAGTCGAAAAATCGAAATTTTAAACTGAGTAAAACCTCTACAACCGACGAACAAAGAGATTTCTTTCAAAGACTCCCGATTTTTATAACGTTTTAGCAACCCTAACTTGTCAAATACATTTACAATCGAACGCAGAGGTAATTTCCCCCGAAAACAATTCTTGACAAGACTGTTTCTGCGGCTTAGTAAAACATGACAGACTAAATTAAGATCCGCGAGGGATGTTTGATCAGAGGGTTGCCGCTGCATGACATCCCTTAACGGATATTAACATGTGAATTTTTATAACGTTCGCTTCAGATGAACTTTCCGAAATAAAAAAAATGGTATTAAGAAATTTTTACCAATACCAATTTTAAAATTATATCTAATACTTATAATTAATAACGTATCTCTCATACACATAATTGAACAGACATACAGATTTGTTGAACAATTTATAATTTTTACAATTTTGCAATCTATTGTACTCAAAATGTTATGAGCTAAAACTTTGAAAAAACATTTTTTTAAATCGGTCTGCAAAAATATCGATCCGTTCAAGCTAAATATGAGTTAGAGTTATAGGAAACTAATAACTCTGTTGATTGTAAATCTATATTTACATACGAATTATAATAAAACTGTTTCTAATTAATTTTGTTCATTTATTAGATAGGTATGTTTCATTCAACAACTTTACCCAACCTTTTGAGATTAGTTTGAGTTAAGTCTTTTTAGATAGATAATAGTTTGTTGGTTGCTAAAAGGATTATTAAATAAAATCGTAGAAAATGAGTAGATATATTCGTGTGTCTACGGTATCTATGAATGGCAATACAATCCTGTGAGATAGGTTTTAAAAAATATACGTAATAGTAGCTTTAAAAAGCAAATTAAAAATTGTTTAAATAGAAATTTAAATAAGTCAGTAAATATACAATTGTGTGGAAAAAATACAGAAAATTCAAAAGTTTGATATTGTTAAAAAACTAACCATTTTGCATTATAGGGTTGAATTAAAAAAATGAACCTGGTTATATATATATCAGAACCATTAAAAATAATTTACTGTGAAAAGAAATATATTTCTTATATCATTATACATTATACACTATACCTTATATTTCTTAAATACAGGACAAAGTGGTAAAATACAACTATGTTTGCAAACACGATAATAATATATTTTTCTGAACAGTGTAGTTATACAAAGATGCATGTATACTTTGATTTAAAATATAATAGGAATGGGTCTGTGGCAGGGTAGGGATGCGATATTGTCGGTTTGAAAGCATTGACAGTCAACCCGCCACTGCCAGCGACTGAAACTGCAGAACGAAGCAAGCTACACCACTAGCAAATCACTCCACCACAGTTACGATGTCACTGATCGACGAACGGAAGTTAACGTCGAATTGGCAACAAGGCTTATCCACACAGTAAGAGGTGAATTTCCTATTAGCTGAGACAGCTGTAATACCCATTCCCTCGGGTCGATTTCACCTATGCAGAATCTTCTTTATAATACCGGTACATATCGAAAGCGAAACAGAGGAACAGTGGAAGATATTTAAGGAGGGAATGGAACAGCAGGCTGTCCAAGAACCTTGGTCGTCACATATAAAAGAAATAAACATATATCGAAGAGTTACTAGTAGTAATCAAGGATAGTAGAGAGAAGTATTTAATTCCAAAAAGAAAGGTTCTGCAAGATGATAATGCGAACTACGATGATTAGAAATAGAAATAAATCAAACATTGTAAAATAGTTGGTAATAAAATTAATCGTTTAAAACTTTAGGTATATTTCTAAAAACAAGTTTGAAACAAGAAATATATTATCACTTAAAAAAACTGTACTTAACTTGTACACTCAGGCAAATACTAGAAATGTATACATTTCAAATTGGAAATGAATGTTCTAAACAACCTGTCATAGTTTTAACTTGTTAAAAAAATTTAATGAAAGATATTTGGCCATCTTTTAAAACCAGCTCATTAGCCTCAATTTTTAACTCGAAAATTTCAGTTTAGTTCGCATGATCGTAAAAAAAGTGCCAATCCGTTAGCTTCAGAGCGTTACCGCTTTCACTTTTATCGTGGAATTAAAGTTATCTACAGCGAGATATGGGGACTGTTTGACTCCCTCCCAATAAAAACTTGAAGCTCATTTTTACGACGTTCCCCTTAATCAACTCGGATTAGGCTTAAACTGGTGGGGGTGACGTAATACGGTTTCGGCAGCTAGTAGGCGTACGTTTTGAGCACGCACTCAACAAAATTCGTTGATTGCTTTTTAGTGAAGTTATATTTGGAAGTTGTCCTCTTGCTATTTTGTCAATTTGATATCATGAAAAGTTCACCGAAGAAGTAATGCTTTCTTTCAGTAATTTAAAATGCATACTTGTACAATATCTTCAACGAAAATAAACGGGTACGTATATGCGTCAAATTTGTGAAAATCGTTTAACTTCAAAATCAAAAGAGGTTTCTATGTATCACCTTCTGTACCTCAAAAAAAACATTATCTGGATCACTTATTCTTCATCATGCCCCGATTCCTATTCTGTTGATTACCTCTTCAACATAACCAAATAGATGATCTATGAATGATTTTCTATTCATTAGGATGATATTGTTTTTGTTTTTCAAATGATTTCCTCTAATTCATGCCTAAAGAATATTTGGGGGGGGGTCACATTCTCATTATCATGACTAGCCTAATAAATTGTGGAACACACACACACACACACTCTCTCTCTCTCTCTCTCTCTCTCTCTCTCTCTCTCTCTCTCTCTTTCCCTCTTCCCTTTTCGACGATTACAAAACAACATACTGTGAATCACCTACTCATAATTCGATTGACTGACTATGCTGTCGATCACCTTTCTTTTATGGTCAAACGAATAATCTGTACATCACCCACTCTTTTTAACTAAATAATTATTTTATGAATGAGATTATCTTCATTAAAATCAAAAGAATACTCTGTGGATATCCTTTTACCTGTTTTCTTCATCATGACCAAACGAAGATGCTATGGATCATTCTATCGTAACAAAATGCGTATTTGTCGGAACATCTATATCTCTATCATAACCAAATGATTTTTCTGTCGATCACCGTCTGTTATAAATTGTCAAACGGATGATTCGTACACCACGAATAACCTGGCATGAGAAAACGAATATTATGTGCAACTTGACTACTTTTTTTGCCCGCTCCGTCCTTTCCGAGTCTCCATTGTTAAGACCTACTTACATGTATTGACGAATTTGAAAATATCTGACAGCTAAATGTTTATATTTTTTCACTAAATATAGTTTGGTAAAAACTAATATAAAACAGTAAAAGGTGTTTTTCAGTCCCTCCAACTTATAGCTAGGTCTACAATTTTAAAATTTAACAAGTTTAGACTTACCCCAAATGTTAGTCAGCTTCCGACGTTGTTAGTTTAATTGCTTGTGTAATAATCCTCAACGTTGTCAATTTAATTCCTTGTCTAATAATATACATAGGAATCGCATTATAGGTTCGCCGTCTTCTTCATGTATAATCGTGCCTACTCAGGTAGACATCAACAATTATATTGTGTTCAACATACTTTTCCTCGACATGTTATGTACTCAGAAGTAGAGAAAACTCTGAACGTTGCAAACATTTATGATGCATATTTTTAGACGGATGCATTTACCACACTTTAAGTGGTTATTTTTTTTAAATATTCGTTAACCGTATTTTGCATAGTACTGTTTTTATTGGTGTTCGTCTTGCATCATTCTATCACGACTAGCAATTCCCAGAGACAATCGCAACCGAGAACGTATCTAGTTAAAAATTCTTATAAGCCCGTCTAGTGGCTTGCGTGATGGTATAAATAAACCCTTCTCCTTAACTATAATTAAATTGAAAGAATATATCAAGTTCGACGTACTGGAAAGCAGTAAAAAAGGTTACTTTTAGCGTAATAGTTTCTCCAACCTTGATTCTAAGTAAAAATAAATTCTCAGCCACATGGAACATAAAAAATATCTTACTTGGCGATCAAATGGGCATTTAAACCAACAGTTAACCATGCGCCGTAAAGATCATTGACCAGGCCTATTTAAAAATGCATTAGATTGGGATTTATACCTTTCTGGGAGGGTTGCAGCCGTAAAAACACTTTATTAACCGACCGCATACCGTTAGTCCATAAAACGATCGCTTTTTACAGCAAAACGATACAACTCTCTACTACTAATTAAAAAAAAAAAAATTCGCCCACTTAATTGTACATTAATTTTTAAATACACAGGAAGATATTCCACTACTGGGAAGGGAATCAGGCACGCTTGGGGTAGTTATGTCGTATCGGATGTATATATTTATAGCAATGATTTCCCCCTGCCTCCAGGGAGGTCATAACCGATGGTAACTTTATTTATGACGAGAGTGAAATGTATGTTTTAGTTAAGGTTGGGACGTGGAGTTAAAGTTACGAATATCTTGTTGCAGGATTGAAGTGGTTTGAATGAGTAATACATTTACGCTTTACGACTTGATAGTGCAACTTTAAATGTTAGTCGTGGTTTTGTTAACATTGGTTTAAGTATGAAACCTGTAGCAAGTAAAATTAAATATTTGAACATTGTAATAACATAATAACTATAAGAATATACTTTACAAATAACAATTTGTCCTATTTTGGTTATAATAAAGCAATTTTCTGCATTTATATTTATAATGCTTAAAGAAATACTACAAATAATGAACAAGTTATACTAACATAGTAATATTTATCAGGATAGTAATCACAAAGAAAAATGAAAATTTACAATAAATAATATATCAGTAATTCCCGAATTGAAAACTTAATATTAGGTCAATGGTTTTGTATATGATTATAATTTATAAATTTAATAATATTAGAATTAGGTTTTCAATATCACTAAAATGTTTATCTATATAAATATTATCGATATCCCCTATTGTACATAACACATTATAATTTTAAATTTTACACTTAAAAAATTAGTAGTATTAAAAATTTAAATTAATTGTAACTAATTGTATCTTTTTATAACTGTTTCGGGCATGTTTATCTGTGAGAAACTTACTTTGCAACTTACATAGATATTCCTTTAAATGGGGGAAAACCGCTGTTTTTGTACATAACTATACCTTGGAGGAATTGACAGAAACAGCTGATTAGAGATGTAAATATATAATTTCCGTAATGTTCCCTACTTTTGATCAAATATGTTTGTTTACAGGTATGAAAATCTTTAGATTATTATTAATATACGTTCAAAGTTATAGATAGACTGACTTTTTCAAGTAGAACATACATAATTTGCTTTAAAATAGTGACCTCCACTGGATAGAAGTCCATTCCGGGACTTGTGACCTCCACTGGATAGACGTCCATCCCGGCACTTGTGACCTCCACTGGATAGAAGTCCATCCCGGGACTTGTGACCTCCACTGGATAGAAGTCCATCCCGGGACTTGTGACCTCCACTGGATAGAAGTCCATTCCGGGACTTGTGACCTCCACTGGATAGAAGTCCATCCCGGGACTTGTGACCTCCACTGGATAGAAGTCCATCCCGGGACTTGTGACCTCCACTGGATAGAAGTCCATTCCGGGACTTGTGACCTCCACTGGATAGACGTCCATCCCGGGACTTGTGACCTCCACTGGATAGAAGTCCATCCCGGGACTTGTGACCTCCACTGGATAGAAGTCCATCCCGGGACTTGTGACCTCCACTGGATAGAAGTCCATTCCGGGACTTGTGACCTCCACTGGATAGAAGTCCATCCCGGGACTTGTGACCTCCACTGGATAGAAGTCCATCCCGGGACTTGTGACCTCCACTTGATAGAAGTCCATCCCGGGACTTGTGACCTCCACTGGATAGAAGTCCATCCCGGGACTTGTGACCTCCACTGGATAGAAGTCCATCCCGGGACTTGTGACCTCCACTGGATAGAAGTCCATTCCGGGACTTGTGACCTCCACTGGATAGAAGTTCATCCCGGGACTTGTGACCTCCACTGGACAGAAGTCCATCCCGGGACTTGTGACCTCCACTGGATAGAAGTCCATCCCGGGACTTGTGACCTCCACTGGATAGAAGTCCATCCCGGGACTTGTGACCTCCACTGGATAGAAGTCCATTCCGGGACTTGTGACCCAATCAACTCGAACAGCAACTTCACGTTTACTATATTTTATAGTTTCATTAGATGCTATTAGTCATTTTAGTAATTAGGGAGTAAGGTTTTTTAACGTATAGCTACAAAAGCTATATTGTATCATAGCTATATTGTACTATTCCTAATGATGACGGGTTTTCATCAAAAAGTTTTTCATCAAATGTTTTCATCAGAAAATGTTAATATCAGAAAATAAATTAAAAAATTCAGATGAAGGTCACTGATGACGGAACATTTTCATTAATTATATTCTGTGTCGGTGATTTTTCTGTAAATCTTAAAAAACTTCAAATATGAATATGTATGATACAATTATATATGATATATATAACAAATAAAACAAATAAATATTGGTTTTATAACAAATGAAATTTGTAAAATTGTGTTATATAACTCAAAACTTAGTTTGGGAGTGGCGTAGAAACTTAAAAGTAATTCTTTCTCTAAAATCTTATGCAACAAAATTATTAAATCCTACCACACCTCCTATGATGAGCAAAATAGTTTTTTGGATGATACAAATTATTTTTAGCAACCATTATAATGATTATTATATTATTTTTCAATTTGAAAATAAGTAGGTAATATTGTTTTTCAAATTTTAGGTGATTTAGGTTAATTTATTATCTAGAACCTTGTTACAACTTATGAATATATAGTTGCTTTCGTGTAATATGATACATTCGAATAGTTTATCTATTTTAAATACGAGAGAGTAAATTTATTTTCTAAAAGCGGTTGCATTAAAAAAACACGAAATATACATAAGGTTTTATAAAATATACTTTATATTTACATTATTATATGTAAGTACAATTATTTCTAGCTAAAATCAAGCACTGAATTTCCTGATGTTTGTAGAGACTTGAGTTATTGTCAGATGTCAAAACCTATTAATAATCTACCACTGCGCACCGTGCACAAGATTTCTCAAATGATTCAAATGGAATCCATTTCGAGCGCTCACAAGAATTCCTCACAGGTTTTACATTCAGCTGTTTACTCCAGCTGTGTCACATTTGAATGGTGACATTACTAGCTTGTTGAAGCGTTCTCTCTTATTAATTTATCCTATAAAGTTCGGAATATCTTTTGTAGTTTACCATCGTCAGTCACGGATTTTATATTTTTCAAGTTTAACATCATTATATCGTACTAACTCCGAACTTTGCCTAAGTAGTAATACTTTCCCGAACTTGTGGTTTCGTAGACATCTTTTATAAATTTACCTTAGAAATTAAAGCATGCAAATAATTCTTTTTTTGTCATATAAATAGCATTTGTTTGTAAGTTTTTTTTTTAATATATCGTATTTTGGGTTACAAGTCCTTAGGAAGCTACCTAAAAATGGCAGAAATAACTTACCTTGTGCATAACTAAGACTTTCGTTTCACTAGACAACGATATATTTATTATACAATCCGATGGAATAAAGTTTCACTTCTATTTACTGTATTCCTGTCTCCTAATGCTGTTACAATCAACCGAAAAATATCAAGATAGCTGCATGTAGCATTAAATTAGTTTGGTTATCCTGATTATTGTTCTAATATGTGTTCCGTATTTGTATAGAAATGTTATAAGCTTCCGTACATTTTACATTTATCACGAACACAAATGCAAAATTGTAAGGTAATATTGACTAAACTAATAATTAGTTAAGTAATAACATCTTAGTATCGTTCCAGGATAATGGCTACGTACAGAAGTAATGGTCAAGTAAACTCCCCATTAAAGGACGATTAAGTTATTTCCATTTTTTTCAATTGCCCTTCCTCATTACCGACTTCTCAATAAGAACTGTCGTGGAAACAGTTATTATGGAATAGTTTTCAGTTTTTGACACGATTTCGCAATACTGTTTAACTTTTAAAATAGAAATATTACTTTGTTATAAAAAAGTAAAATTTTATCAAAGTTTCAACCGATTAGGAAATAATAACATTTTGGATATACAATTAAATACATGTGCAGGCAACACCCATCTGATAGGAATATGTCAGAGAAGTTAACTATTTAGGCTAATTAGGCTATAATGTAGGGTATGGGTAATCGTTTTTGCAAACTATCTTCCAAAAATATACACCTACTTTCGAATGGAGTCCCCCTTTAGAAATGTCATGTAAGAGACTCCGAAGCATCTGGCAAGTAGAGAAAAAACGTGGAACTGTTCCCTAGACTTTCCGGATTAGCAATTATCTTCATTGACATATAAATGAATCATTCGTTTACGTCAAGTAACCATACTCAAGGACATCCCTTCAATTCTTCACAGAAATAACGTTCTGTAAAGCAGACGTTTAAAGTACATATACAATTGATGGCTTCTCTAAAGTCGAATTTCTGATAATACTATGCTCTTTGCTCTTCCAAATCCCGAAATGGATTCGGAAAGATAGAAAATTTACAGGTCATTTGAATAAATGGATTCAAAAATGTTGTAAACGGCACCAATTTCAGTAAAAAAACGTCCATACACTGTAAAAACATTGTGAGCATTGTAAAAACAATAGCAAACCTGTTCACCCCAGAATAAATGTAAATACTCCACTTCGTTCTCCCAGGTTAAACCTACTACTTCCTCTACCCATATAAAGGGTGATTGCATTTTGTAAAATCTAAATAATTTATGTTTCTGCCATTGGACTGTTTTCGCAGCTTTATCAGCATTCCCCACCGGCCATTTTGTAAACAAAGTACCTCGTTTCGCAAATAATGTTTACCGTATACAAGGGATACTTAATGGCATTTTGTAATTAACAATTGTAAATAATGACGGAATATTTAGGGGTGGAAATGGAGAGACGCAATAATGAATTACAATGTAGAACAGTTTAATACAGTTTAGAGAGGAGGGGAGGTGACCCTTAGAGTTTGGCATTAATATTCAAGACACGTTTCTGGCTGAGGCATCAGCTGATTGGCGGGAAGTAAGGCTAAATTAGTTGAATTTATTGACAGTTTGGGAGCGTTTGTTGTGAAGAGTACCACGAGGCAGTTTTCAGAATGGTTAATTTTATTAATATTATCCTGATTGAATTATTTATTTGATTCATACATGATGAAAACAATTTATTTCATTCTTAGAATTAAAGAAAGTCTTTAAAAGTCACACAGTACTCGGAATAAATTCTCTACTTTGTAAGTACTGTGTATCATTTATTAGTCTAAGGCTATTAGATTTCAATAAAGATTTGTGCGTGTGTGTGTGTGTGTGTGTGAGAGAGAGAGAGAGAGACGAGTGTTTGTGTGTGTGTGTGTGTATGTGTGTGAGAGAGAGAAAGAGAGAAGCGAGTGTGTGTGTGTGACAGAGAGAGAGTAAAGCGAGTGTGTGTGTGTGTGAGAGAGAGAGAGAAGCGAGTGTGTGTGTGTGTGAGAGAGAGAGAGAAGCGAGTGTGTGTGTATGAGAGAGAGAGAGAGAGAGAGAGAGAGAGAGAGAGTGAGTGGGTAATTAGGTTTAAACCCAAGGTGAGATTAGGCATAAAATAAACCTAAAATATCCGAACACTGCTGCAAATGCAAATGCATTATGTCTATTTTGGTAATCAACACACACCCGTGACTCATTATTTTGCTTCTTCTAACAGAATGAAACCTTTAACAATCAAATAGAAAATCATGAATTAAAAATTTTCATTTGTTCAATATATTCTACTAATTTCACAATATAATTCAAGTTCATTCCCAATATTCTCGATTTGAAAGTTTAAACAAAGTTAGAACTGGATAACAATGGAGTAATCTTGCATTATTGGGCGTGGGAAAGGGTGAGTTATATATTGATTTGCCTTTTAATAATAACCCCTTAAGAATAATAAATATATATCAGTTAATTAAATTAAAAATCTAAAAATGTAAAATGAGTTTTTTATTTATTTAATATATTGAGTTATTGAATTATATTACATACGAAATAAAGATGAAATTTGGGGGAAGTGGGAGAGTGGGTAGATTAGAATAGACATTTCATCAGCAAAAAATTTGCACTTTAATGGATATGAATTCTGCGTGTTTTCTGATTAACTACTCCCTATAATTCTTCGAATTATCTAAATAAGCACCCTAATTTTTTCATTTCAATTTTACAAATACTATCATATCTACTAAAACTAAATTTTAATATTAACCTAATATGGATATATTACGGCAATATGTATTGGTATACGAATATGCTATGAACGCATGTACTTATAGAATATAGATACGTTTCAGAAAAACGTTGAATTACCTTGTTTTTTTACGTATTAAAAAATTCTAAATAAATATGTTCAATTAAAGCTACATTATTGTTTTCCTAAACTGGAAACTATCAAGTAATGCCTAAATACACCATAACGTAGTTATACAAACGAAATTTCGACATCTATTACGCTATAGTTTTTTAAAGACCTCTTTTGAAAGTGTTAAACTATGTCGTAGATTGGCACAAAGTTAGCCGTTGTGCAATTTTTTGACTGTTATTTAAAAAAACCAAATGTAGATAACCTTTACTTTTTCGTGGACCACATGTTTAACCTTACGTGGCTATGTAGGTTGTAAAATAGACCTACTTGATTGTGTTACGAATTTTTAATATATTGTCTTATTATTCTTTGATCTATTTGTAAAAACAGTAAAATCCCTATAATTCCCTATATTCCTTCTAGTTATTACACTCATACACCAATTCGTCCGAGTCTACACACACACGCAAACATTTTATAATGTTTTTTTTATAGCATCTTTTGCTTGGATGGATATTGCCTTCTTTCATTTATTCTGACTGTAAAAAAACTTCTATTTTTCGTCATTGCCAAACGGCATCAATAGAGCTCAGCTCATTCACGATGCTACTATATAGCATTCGTGTTTAACCTGCGCTACTAAGCTTCCTTTATGATGCTACGCTTATACATCCTGACACAGTGACATTTTGTCGCCCTTTTTTAGTCGTTATGGCGGTCGATAACCTTTCATTTTACAGGAACTCGTTGGGTTGTGTCAGTACAAACATTGTTATGTTTTGTGTGCTTCTTCATTGAATATTATAAAAGGTTTCCTCTTATTAGAAGACAAAGTTCTGTACTATTTGGGTTCTTAAGAGTTTACATTATATTTTAATGGTTATTGGTATAAAAGTAATACTATTTGTTTTAATTTAGTTCTTCCACTAGGTATATATATATATATATATATATATATATATATATATATATATATATATGCATTTAAATAACATTAAATCAACAGTATTTAAATATTAGAAAAAACATTCTGAAAGTATTAAATTTATATTTACTATTACTTATTGGTTTTGATTAAATAACCAAACTATTATAAATAATAATATGATATGAGTGAACTGAAACACTGGAGTGCCATGTCTTCCATACACCTCTTTGTTTTTAAAACACTTAATTTCTTAATGTGTTGTCTATTTCTTTAGAAATAAGATCCTTGCTTTTATTTTTGCAAACCACATGTTCTTGAAAGGTACTCAGTGTTAGTCTCCCGCTGGTAACTCCATATCTTCTTCTCAGAGCACTGTCACCCCCAGCCACCCTTCAAGAGAGGGAGTAGACTAAACAAATCCGTCACTGAAGCTATCAACTTGTCTCTCGTGTTCCTGTTTCGAGGTTCCAGTTTTTTACAAAATCACTTTTTGTTTTTACTTAGAAAGTTGAACTGTTTTTACCTTCCTTGCGTTTCATCTTTGTGCTTTATCTTGAGACTGTGGTTTTCCCACTAGTTACTTTTATAAGGAAAATTCCTATTCTTAAGTCACTAATTTATAAGAGTTGGTATATGATATACAGTATATTTAGGTTTCAAGGCAAAACAATCACCATTTATAGTCTGTCATCGCTGGAGATGATTCATTTTTCATCCTCTGGAGGTCTTCTGGATTCATTTATTAGGATGGTCACAACTGCACTCCCAGAAAGGTTAAAAAAAACAATATCTTAAAAATTGACGTGATTCTAGAGTTATATTATATATTAAATAATAGTTAGTAAACAATGAGCTAGTAAGTTTAATCTTGTAACAAATTCAGGTGAAATTTTCCTCCTGAAAAATTGAAAAACTTTACAGTTTCAAATTACAAAAGTCATTTCTCCTCTGTGGGTTGTTCAAGTACAGTACAGTCCCGCTAATCCGGTCTCCGATGATCCGGACGTCCGGCTAATCCGGACGGCCCAAAATTTTTGTTTAGTTATAGTATTTTACAGTGCAAAATCCGTCTGCCGTCCACAAAAATATTTATTTTTATACGTCTATATTTGTTATTTTTCAAAGGGGTTTCCTACTCTAATAGACAAATAATATAATTTATTCATTAAAATATGAATTTAACATATTATTTGTTTCTTTTGCCTATTAAAGTAGGAAAAACGTCTTTGAAAAAACATATTCACATTAGATCTCCCAACAATAAAACGCACGTGACATCAGAGTCATCTTGCGATAAACGAAAGGTAAAGGACTGCTGACTAAACGGATAGACAGTCTATCCGTCTGGCGTCAGGTCAGTTGTGTTGTCGGAAGGAAAAAACTCCAAGCTTTATTTCGTATTGATGGAGGTGAATCGCTTACTAAAATTGCAAAAGAGTTAGGCGTGGGAAAACAAACCGTTTACGATTACAGAAAAAGCGACAGGAAATTGAAGATTTTTTTGCAAAAATGGTTAGTAAAGACAGTTTAGGCGGCAGAAGCACTTAAAAAAAACCAAAAAATGAAACCTTAGATGATGCTTTGTATGTTTGGTTTTGTCAACAACGGGAACAGGGTGTTCCATTATCGGGTGTAAATTTGCAAACGATCGCGCTGAAACTGAATGAAAAGTTAAAAGGAGGCCCTAATTTTACTGCCAGTCTGGGTTGGCTGTCACGGTGGAAGGAACGACACGGCATCCGTCAACTCAGAATAAGTGGTGAAATTTTGTCAGGTGACAGTGATGCCAGTGAAAAATTCAAAGACAAATTTGGCAAGTTTCTCAGAGATGAAAACTTACAACCTTGTCAGGTGTTCAACGCTGACGAAACCGGATTAAATTATAAAATGTTCCCAAAAAAAACTTTAGCTTCCAAATTAGATTCAGTAGCAAAAGGCCATGAAGTTAAGAAAGAACGTATGACTTTGCTGCCCTGCAGTAATGCTTCTGGCGATCTAAAATTTCCACTTTTGGTGATAGGGAAATCCACAAAGCCTAGGGTTTTTAAAAATGTAAATTTAAGTGTTATACCGACCCAATAGAAGTTCCAAAAATCGGCGTGGATGAACAGTCAAATTTTTAACGACTGAAGTTTTTTGAAAACTTTGTTCCAACAACAGAAAAGTTTTTAAGGGAGAAAAAACTCCCTCGAAAATAATTGATAAAGCCCCATGGCACCCAAATGAAGAATTGCGTCATGTTGACATTTTTGTTAAATTTCTTCCTCCTAACGTCACGGCTCTCATTCAGCCGATGGACCGAGCCGTGATAGAGGCGATAAAACGGCGATATAGGAAAAAGTTAATTTTATCGCTTTTGTAACAACAAGAAGCAGATCCAGCTACACAATTTATTGAAATTCTTAAAGAAGTGACTATAAAGGATGCCATTTATATGGCTGCAAAATCGTGGGAGGAAATTCAACCGTCTACAGTCCAAAAGAGCTGAAAAATATTGTGGCCTGAAATGCCTCAGGAAAGTGAAAAAACCGACAGTCAACCTACTAATGACGACGCTGAATTTGTTCAGATTTGTCAACAATTGAAGGGTTGTGCCGAATTGAAAGACACTGATATTTCCGAGTGGGGTTGATTATCAGTGATAATGACATTGGTTATCAAGTGCTCAATCGTCGCGGTGTGCACTGCAAACGCAGAAAATGACAGCTCGGTAGAGGAAGACTACACAGACGAACCGGTCAGCCCAACTCATGATGGGGCGACTGCAATGCTGGAGGGGTTGATAACCTACTTAGAGAAACAAACTGATACGTCAACCGCGGAGCTACTGACCTTGAAACGCCTACGAGATCGTACTGTCAAACGACGTTATTCATCGTTAAAACAAAAGAACATTACGGACTTTTTTCACTACGTTTTTTAAAGTTTATTTTTGTTTAATTTTAATTTTTGTTTGAGTTTTTTGTGCGTTTATACAGTATAGTATAAATAACTTTATGTGAATACATTTATTCAACGAGAAAGATGCTTTGATATTTATTCATGTCATACCTTTTCTGTTACAATTACAGGATTTTTTTGCTAAATATGCTATGAAATACTGTACTGTATAGCTATATTTAGGCCTCAATTTCTCTAAAACTACAATTTCAATATGTTTCCCCGCCTAAAACACATATTGTATTCATTTGTTTTGCTTTTTTCGTCTAATCCGGACTTTCGTTGATCCGGACAGGGTCCGGTCCCATCAAGTCCGGATTAGTGAGACTGTACTGTAGATATTTAATAAATCTATGTAATTACCTTACTATGGTAATGCGTTTATATGAACACTTTCAATTATTTGAAAACATAAACTTCCAAACTATCACCAGATATATTTTGTAGAAATTAATTATTATTTAGAAGTTTAAAGAACTTGTACAGAATTTCTTAAAATAAAATTGTTGTACACTTAGAAACACATGATATACCTTGCTTTTTTGAAAGCACATTTAGTAATTATGCTCGATTTTCCTAGACGCTATCTTTATCATGATTTAGAGTTTTGTATTTTGAACTGTAAACGTTATTGTTCATAGTTAGTTGGTATTGTTTGATGTTCGTATTGGGACGCTCATGATCAGTCTACTATTAACGTGATAAATATTTCTACTGAACAGCTGTATTTAAACTTGTTAGTTTCATAAAATCTACTTGGACTTTGTTGCAAATATTATTTTTAGGAGTAATTTTCACCCTTAGAAAATATGTTGCCCGAATTCACACTGCCTCTATAACCTTACCATCGACACCATTAGCTTGCTTTCGATTTCAAGTGAAATCAAAAGAAAGGCAAGCTTAAAGTAAACGGCGCTGCCTATTGTAAGTCTGAAGGATTCATTAAAGCCGTTTCTGCTCGAGTGAAAATGATCACTAGGAAGACGATAAAGAGAATTTCCTTTTCAAGAGCGGGCCTTTTGAGTGCCTGCTAAGGCGGGTATTCTTTGCGCAACAGAACCTTGAAGCACTTCCTGAATGTCTTCTTCCTCTCAAGGGGAAGGGGTGTATTTGTGGTAGAGGGTGAAAATGAACGAATTCGTCATTAGAATTGAAGTTAAAAACAACTTAAAGGGGACAGAGTTGTAATTGACGAGGGGCTGTGTAAGAACAATTTAAAGGAGGATGTACATTTAGAAAGTTTTGGATTATATCTGTAAATGTTTTTTTCATATGCTTTGCGTGTTCATTCAAGTAACTTGCAGTGTAATTTTAAGCCTGCAATTATGTCGAAAATTAAACAGTTTATTTTCGTGAAGTACTAAAGGTTTTTAAATATTATTATCAATGAAGTAATGCCATGGAGGTATGTTTTAAATTTTATTTATTTATAAACTTATTTTAGTTCATTTATAGAAAATCATATTGGAATTAGTTTAAGAGATTTATGTTCCTACAACGTCAAGTAATCAATCTTCAATTTCGAAAAGCATTATACATAAAATTATTACTACTCTATATGGCACTTTATAAAATATTGTGTTATAATTTTATATTCAAATAATAGCTTTCTCTAATATAAACAAGTAAAATGTCTTCTACAAATAAAATTTAAAATCGTTACATAAAGTATATTGTATTCCCCTGTCACTGTTAGTATTTACAAACTGAGCATCATGATCTCTGAATTGTCAGCAAAATGATCGCTAACAATTTAATTTCAATTTCATTTGTAGTTTTTTTTTATAATATGATTTAAGATACTATACTGTATTTTTATAGGTGTTTTTGGTACTATGAGTTTTTTGACACGGCATTTTTTCTACAATCGGTTCACTTATTTATTTTTTGAAGGTGGGTCTTCCAGTCTCCAATGTTTTCTTGAGCATTCTTGGATAGGATTACAACGTCCTCCAAAAATTAACGGTATTTAACTGTTTCTGTATATATTTATCGCCTCCATTGTATCGAAAGAAAATTCGTTGAAGAAACATTTTATATGATCATTGGGAACAACAAGATATTCAGGAAAGATCAAAAAGGAGGAGTATTAATCTGTGTGTTTTCTTTTGAAGGTTTAATGTCACCGACAACTGTGCAACGTATTATCAAATATGGGGGATCCTTTTTTTAGCCATAGAATTTATGCATGACATGAACGTTTTTAATACTAATTTAAAGACATAAAAAAATCAAAAGGTCATACTCTTGCCGTTGACATAGTGGTGGAGCAAATGAAGCAAAGTCCGCAATAATACTTAATTCACTATTAGTAGTTTTCACGAGCTGGGAGCCCCACCTAAGCCTGTTTGGCGTTCTTTTGGAAACATTTAGATCTGTAACCGAAGAAATAACATTTGCTAAAGAATTTTATATAGGACACAATTATCGGAGAAATCTAGTTATGTGAAGAAATTCTAAAGCGGTAGGTTGAAGACTAATATTTCATTAAAAACTGTATACTTGGTTAGTAAATTTTTGAGCATTTTGGACTAATTTTTTAACTAATTAAATGAAATCCACTAACCACAATATAAACTCTTTTTTTATTTTATGTACTTGATTTTGGATTACATGGTAATCATTTCCATATAGTAGACTACTTCTGAAGATGGTTACTATTTAATAGAAATGTACATAAATTAATTGTAGTAAATCGAAGACTTTTGTATTATTGGGGGTTATTGGGTTTTATTTATTTATTAAAAAACAATTATACTTAGTCATCAGGCGATATTTCACTTATGGTTTAAAATTATTAAACACAACTAGAGAATTTATTACTAGCAATAAATACTCTCCTCCAGTTTTGTAACCGGTTTGGGATGGACTAAAAGTTACTGTTAATTGTGGATTAAGTTAGAAAAAGGTTTACTTCAATTTCGTTATTTAAGAGAGAACAATAAATGGAATAGTATACCTAAATATACTGTACTGGTAAGCTGTTAAATACCACAGGCAGACGAAGATGGCCGAGAACACAATGTTGTCATCATTCTCCGAACCTGGTGCTCTTTGACTCTGAAGTCACATTGAACTTATAACAAAAGATACAACATGTACCTTTTGAACTTGCCACATTGAAATATGGTAACAAATGCATGTGTTTTCCTACAAAATAACACCACATATATAAGTCAATTTAATTAATTTGCATATTTGTAAAGCCGTACATCGTATTTTGAATATTACAATCGATTGACGGTTTTGACTTTATCTCTAACGTTTCTTTAGGAAAATATCATTAAAAAACAAAATTAAAATAATTAACACCTATACCTAGGATTCGAATATCTAGAAGTACCATGCAAGCTTTTAGACAAGTCCTAATTATAGATAGAAAGATTTATATTTAAGGAGTTATTAGGATTGGACAATATCAGTATTTAAGGGTATTTTGCACATTTTTGCTAGCGGATGTACACAATTACTAAAACGTTGCAGGTTATGCCTAGCTATTAGTTGTCGCGAAAATAAAACATTTATTCGGACAGTTAATGGCACTTAATGGTCTTGAATTAGTCTCAATGTTGTCAACATTATAATCCTCTCACTGGGATCTCGCCATACATGTTTGAATAATGTAAAATTAAGGTATGTTCCAGGACAAAAAGAAACATAATATAATGAGCGAATAAATCTTCTGCCTAAGAAAGAGGACAGCTGCATATATATAAAAACAGAGGATAAAGAAGTCTGCTGCACCATCTAGTAATTTTAGGCCTTCTAATATCGTGAAACTATATGTTATTGGGTTTATCCATATCAGAAAGGCTGAGCATCTAAGAATAAGGAGTATTTACTGTCAGATGCTTGAATTGAACGTGAGGCCCTCGAGTCCCATACAAGTCTCTAATGATTCTAATAATTGAAGAATTCAAATATAATATATTTCTCAAAAACATTAAGAAACTGGAGTACTAATATAATTTAAAGTAAGGAACAATAGCAACCAATAATAAGGGGAAACAGGAAGAAATTCTTATAGCAATCCTGCCTCTTGCCCAAATTTATACTCCTAATCCATTTAAACGAATTGATTTTGCAAAGTGTTTACAAATATTTCAATGTATTGAGTGAGCAATTGACTTTGTAAAGGCCTTTAAAGTTTAATAATAAAACACTACCCGACCAGCTAAATATTGCGACCGAAGGCGGGAATACTGGAGTACAGTACAGTCCCACTCTGACCTCCGAGCGGTGAGTGAGGACGAGAGGGAGTTAGAGGGGTAAAATCGATACTGTTCTCAAAACATTGGTTTTCTTAGAATTCTGAGCGTCCTAACACTTGTTTGAAACTATTCCCGTCATTATGTCATTATTTACCGTCAGGTTCAGTGTTTGCAATTACCGTATTGTAAGTTTAATGTGTGGTTAACATGCCTGCTATATATAGTGAGTAAAGTAGAACATAAAAAATTTCAAGGTCAGGCAAGTGAGATTGTTTTTCGTGTGATAGGGTTTTCTGATTCCAATAAAACGACGCCAAAAGTGGTTTGGTCGCCGATTCGTGTGTCACTGGACAGTGTTGAATAGAAGGGACAGCAATGTTAGATGAACACTTAATTCCAACTCCAGACAAAACGTATGTAAAGAAAATCGTGACAGAATTAACAATTTTGAGTATGTACTTTTTATAGTGAAGAAAAGTGTTTTACGCACTGTAAGAAAATTCAGAGAATATAATCGTTTTTAAAAGGAATACACTAGCCAGAGGATAATCATTAAAGGGTTGGTGTTAAATTGTGGGACACACGTATGACCAGAAAACTGTATTTTAAAAGAGAATACTACATTATTATTTTTATTAGATAAATAAGGCGTTTCCAAGAGGAAACCCACCCTATAGTATACATCAGCAATAGGCTACGTACGTCTGAACAACGTATTCACCACAAATATCATTTCCAGATTATACATTCTTAGGACTTCAGCCACTGTAAGGGATGGTGATTGACTGATAACCGTCCACGCGGGAGGAGTAGTGACTTTGTACCAGAGACGCTCTGGCGATAGAAAGCCTTACAATCTATCGGCGATTATCAGGAAAATACGAATTAAAAGAGTTATGAAAAATTGCTTGAAGAGTAACTGGTATGTAATCTACAGCCTAGATAAGTTAATGTAATGGATAATGGTGCTTAATACTGTTTCGTAGTGTGTAACTGGATAAAGTCCCGGCGAACAGCTACACAAAAACTTTGATTAGGAGTAGTTGTCCAAGCACAATGTAACTTTTACCGTAGATATGTAAAGGTGAAACTTTTCTGACTCGGGTTTTTGATAATAACTACAGAAAAATATAGCATGTATAACTTCAGTTTGTTAGTTGGCCACACAGTGTTTCGGTTTTTTTCATATCACCCAAACCTTAACCAGAGAGTTAATTTGGTCCCTGTTAAAATCAACGTGGAAAGTGACAATACTACATTCACTATGACTGATATGAGTGTCGTGAATTATGAAGAATTTGGAGAAACAGTGGAAACGTCGGTTGATCACGTGATTAAAACAGGAAATGAATACGAACGGCGTATTTTAGATGGACCTGCAGACCGAATCGTTGTAAATCTTGAAAACTGCGAGTATAAAAATACAGAAAGGAATATGTGGTATAGCCTATATGTCTGGAATCGAATAACTGTAAATTTCATGAACTTTTGTAAGGTTGTAAAAATTGTACTATAAATTACTATACAAAAAGAAATTAAATTTATGGCGTCTGTGGAAATCCTTAATTCACACGTGGTTCCCGGGTGGTGCTAAATGAGGAGTATTAGACCTAATTTCAATAATCCATTGAAGGGATAAATAACAAAAGTAAAATAGTTAAATGAGCATTAACAGATGTATACCTCATCCTTCGATTGCAGTTTTTACTCGGTTTTGTAGTATTTTATATATTTTCCGCGAGCAATGTTTTTTATTTGCTAGTAGTATAAAAATTATAAGATTTTAATTCAAGGACGAAAACATGCATGGATTACGATTTTCAGCCTATTGGAATACGATTTTAACCTACATAATTTTTTATACGGTCACTAAATATGGGAGCTGGTGAAACATTCTAAATATTTTGATATACTACGGATCGAACACAGATTTTGAATGTTGGAAGACATTTTGTTTAATAAGTGATAAGAACAATTAAAATAATACTGGAAATAACAGGTACTGAAAGTATTTCGTAAATATATTTTTTTATTTATGATATATCTTCTGAACGATTCTCAATCTTTCAGGAAACCGCTTTTTGGAAACGTAGGACTTTGTAGATTGAAACATAGGTTTCGTCTTCTACCCACCTAGACGGAAGTCTGGCTTTGACCGAAGTTGCAACACAATGGCTACAGGAATACAGGAATTTCATTTCCTACAGACAATGAAACTTGGCTCCCTGGAGTTGACGCACTCCACTATTCCTGTTTTAATTTAATTACTTTACTGGAGCTCTTTTCTCTCGTCTCTTGTTTATTGTCGAGTACATCTGGAAAGTTGGACTGAAAAATTGGATTTCTTTGTAGTGAAGGGCAAAGTTCATTTGTTTCCGGAATAACTTTTTTCACACAATACTTGCAGGCGCAGATAAATTCGACCGCAGTTTTATCAGTCTTTTACGAACACTAAATAAATCAAATCACACCAAATCTGTTAAGTTGTAAATAGGGAACAATTTCAAAAAACCTTCATAAGGAAAATCAAATGAATGTCTATTGCCTAACTTCTAATTGATTTAAGTGGAATATTTTTATTTATGTTGGTCACTATTAGTGACACTTTAAATTATGTTGAACAATTTTCTGGTTCAGTACAATTTTAAAAAATATTGAGTAGAAACATTGCTATATTTTCTTACAAAACTGATAATTCTAGTTATAAAAGCATTTGTTTATGATTTCTTTTGAAGTCAAAACAGTACCTATTGCTGAACGTTCGCCTGTGACCACGCACATTGGATTAGTTCGTCTACGTTCTCCTTCTGGTCTATTTACTTCTTTATGCTTTCAACCAAACTCTTATACTCATTGCTCAACCTCTGTTTTCTTCATACACCTACGTAATTACCATGCTGTAATGAGATCTTCATTTATACAATATTACTATTTTATGTATAAATATTTACCCTGATCAATTATTTTTATGTATTCTACAGATCTTTTTTTAAAAAATACATTTTTCTCAATATTGTTTACCACATTTTCAGTAACACAAATTTTATGAAACACCTTTTTATTAAAAAACAATTGTTCTGCTTATAGTTGTGAAACCATCGCATTTGAAAGCACAACGAGAAACTGCTGAAGAATCCTTTCTCTTCAAATTCCTTTCTCAAATAAATTTTGAATGCATATTTAATAAGCATGAAGGGAGCATTTTTATAAATTCAACTTTTCCCTTAACCTGCCACATGGTGTTATTGGGAGGTTCATAATTATATTTGAATTGTTATATAAGACAGGTTGTCTTGGATTTGTCCAAACCAGTCATATAATTTTTGTTTTATTAGCTTTTATCCTTGTATTACAGTGTTGAAATTAGTTTTATAATTTTATGTTTGAAATTGAATGCTTATGTAAAGAATGTTTATAGTTTTCAATAAATAATTTCCACAGATATTCGTTAGTTGGATTATGTTAAAAGTAATTTATATTTACAGTATTTCTTTGCAATTTTTATAGATTCGTATTTCAATACTTTATAATTAAATTATTTTTTTCAGGTGAGTTGATTGAAGTAAATTGAAACATATTCCTGAAGAACGTACTGTAAGTTTTATTATTAAATCCTTTACACAGTGCTTTAATTAAGTTGTATTATTTCATTGCGACAAGTCCCTGACCATAAAACTGTTTACAAAGATATTTTATATTGTAATATCTCAATTCACGATTAATTCTTGAGGTTTATGGTAGAGTGGTTAAATATATTGTACCATATGTTTTCTATGATTAACTTCCCATTTTCTTTATCTATATTGGATTATAGGTAGAAGTAGATTATCATATCTGAGTAGTGCCTTTTGATCATATCTCTGCTAAGTGCATATTATTTTCAAGACACTAAAAATAGAAGGGCGCTTGTGGTATTAAAAATATGAAATTAATTAAAAATTATTTTTTACCCCTTTTATAAAATTTTTTTGATAGTGAAATCAATATAGTTCTTCAGTAAATTTATTCCCGTTCTTGGATAAAAAACCTGCTTTTCATCCTACTTTTCGAAACGAGCTCCAACCTGTATATTTGAAGTAGCCATAAAAATAGTACTATAGTTACTAAAGGTAAATTAACTTCTCTTTTTTCATTTTGTAGTGTCTGAAGTTGAAGTTACAATGTACGTTTCTCCCTTTTTTAAATTTATTTTAACTTTATTTTATTTTTAAGTAATATTCAAAAATTAATTCATCACTAGAGATAAGAAGCTACTAAAATCGTAGTCTACACAAAAACCATTTTTCTCAAGCTCACTTCATCGAGAGATCGATTTAACGAGACCAGCCTAATATTAAATTATTTTCAAATTTTCATATCTTATGCTACAAAAAAATGTCGTCGACAAAATATTCCTTGTACAAATAGCCAAATAATATATGCAACCCGCCCTTACTAGGTAATAATACCTTACAATAATGCTGAAAAATCCATTCCTGCTGATTATTTTATTAAAAAGCGACAGAAATATCACGAAACTGGAATACTCGATAAGAAATTGCCTCGACAACTCCCGAGGGTTGGTAACACTGTTTCATTCTTTATCAGGGCGGGGGCGGAGGTAGAAGTGAATGTTCTCCTTAAGGTTTGTTGTCGATCAATGGGTGACCTTTCGAGGATCGCGTTCGCCACGCGAGGCCTCGCGCACGCAATCTCTGCGTCTTGAGCCTTTGATTGACGTAATCAATTATTATAAAATTACCCTTTGCGTTGGTGTGGCGTTGAAAATCATTTACATATATATAAACAATGCTGTAATTAAGTTGTGGATATTTTTATAGGTTGCTGAAACGGAGTATTGAAATAGAAACGGTCGATCAATGCTAAAGAACAGCATGTGTGCCGGGTGAATGTTTGTAGGGTTAAGATTACGCAAAAATGACTTTAGGGGGTGTAAATGAGAATGAAAGTGAAAATATGGTTATTTTAATACGGTGATGATTATTTTTTTCAGTCGGCCCACAATGTTGCATTTATTAATAGAAAAAAGTAACACCCGTAAGGATTCTTCCTTCTCTCTATTTCTGACATCTACTAAAAAATTCGTCTGTTGTTCGGTAAATGATAACAAGTAGTCCCCGGAAGAGAGGATCTTTACTTCTACCTTTTATCCCTGAAACCACGTATTCTATTCATCTCGTAGCCCCAGATCAGCCATCATGCCCAGCTTAATTCAACAAATGTCCTATACGCTCGCCCATGCGATAATAGTCTAGAAAGACTTTCAATTTAGAATACTAATATATAACATTAATCAAACACTTATAAGATATTAATAGCTGTCTCAAAAATATCAAAAATATAATTTTATTTATATCCAAATTTAAATATTTCTCATGATTAGTAGATATTTATCTACACAACGTGCAACGGTTTTATTTATTATTCAATTATTCATCCATAACATATTTTTAGTTTTTGTTAGTAATTAAATTGCTAATAAGAAAAATAATTACAAGTTTTTGTGCAAAAATAATAATAATGCCAGCGTTCTCACCCGGCTTTAATTTTTTTTTTAATGTTTACCATGTGTCTATGGTTAATGTTATCAAACATAGCTAACACAGAACACATAGTATGCTATTCGTCCTAGTTAAAACGTTTTTATAACTCTTGTCAAACATAGCTAACACAGAACACATAGTATGCTATTCGTCCTAGTTAAAACGTTTTTATAACTCTTGTCAAACATAGCTAACACAGAACACATAGTATGCTATTCGTCCTAGTTAAAACGTTTTTATAACTCTTGTCAAACATAGCTAACACAGAACACATAGTATGCTATTCGTCCTAGTTAAAACGTTTTTATAACTCTTGTCAAACATAGCTAACACAGAACACATAGTATGCTATTCGTCCTAGTTAAAACGTTTTTATAACTCTTGTCAAACATAGCTAATACAGAACACATAGTATGCTATTCGTCCTAGTTAAAACGTTTTTATAACTCTTGTCAAACATAGCTAACACAGAACACATAGTATGCTATTCGTCCTAGTTAAAACGTTTTTATAACTCTTGTCAAACATAGCTAACACAGAACACATAGTATGCTATTCGTCCTAGTTAAAACGTTTTTATAACTCTTGCCTTATACTAAAGTTGGTGTAACGTTAAAATAAAATGAAAAAGCTTACCTCATTTTTTGTTTTTTAATCATTATTCAAACACTGTTTAGTTTGTATTTTTTCATACGTTTTCTAATAATGGGAATTTTGTGCAGTAAAGAATGTGATTGAAACACATTGCTTTCTGGAACACGAACACGAGCGTATAGCATTCAGATATATTGTAGATAAACATTGTTAATCAAGTAATCTACTTCCGTTGTTAATGAGCAAGGGCGTAGGTGCAGTCGATTGGCATGCTAAGAGATTGACGGGTTGGTGTTGATTTTTTATCTACTTTTATCATGGCGTCCTCCGCGAACTCAAGTTATTTTCTACCAACCCAATAATGGTTATATAATGTCTTATGGTTATAGTGACGAACAACATTTTATCCAATCTATTAATAGAAAACACCCAAAATGAAAAAAACTGAAAATAAAATACTGGAGTGTACGTAATAAAATGTAACATAAGTCAGCTTTCTTTATTATAATTTTTAAATAATTGCGGAACTACGGAAAAGCTTGATTTCTGTAAAACATGCGTCTATTTGTCTTCCGTTTGTTTCCAAAAGCAAAACTGGTTAGTTTTTGTTGATCTTACCCTTTTCACACTTTTACCGGATAGCGGGGTCGGGAAGACTATTTTCTGTTCTTGCTTGAGAACAGCTCTACTTAAGATTACGTATTCTTACGTAATAGCTTCCTTATTTATTATAATGCGATAATACTCTTATTAATATTACGTTTGTATAACGTACTACAATATATACATACATATATATATATATATATATATATATATATATATATATATATATATATATACATACATATATATACATACATACATACATACATACATATATATATATATATATATATATATATATATATATATATATATATGTAATATAAACTCATAGTTTTAAATTTGCAACACTGTTTTCTTGTTTTCAGATTTGGATGAGGGGAGAGTGTAGTCGTGTGTGTTTGCAGTCATTTATTTTCCAGTAGGATTCTTTAGTAATTAATTATACAATGCTTTGAGGCTCAAAATTATCCCTTATTTTAAAAATTATCCTACTTTTATTTTAAACAAACACACATTACTGCTATCTGGGTTTGTAAACGAAGAATCAGGACCGAATGATTTGAATAATTCTGCTGTCGTCAGCAGCTCGCGTTTTTCGTGTGGAGGCGGGGTAAACACATGCATTCTAGCTGACTATAGCTGACTAGTGTGGGTGTAATGTCAATCAATTATTCCTGATTGATTAGTGATGCATCGGAGACCCATGGTTCTGTTAAATTGCCGACTATGGTGCTTACGAGGCATACACTGTTACCGGATAGCTTACGCTGGAACTAAACTAATACAGATTATAAAATCATTAATAATAACTAATTCAATTTATGAATTGTAATTAATGTATAGGTTGTTTATTAAAATAAAACCTTGTTTTGAGTTGATTCGTATTGAAAGATAAAGAACAATGTCTTTCTATTAAAACTTTAACGTTTATTGCTATTGCTTGTACGGTATGGACTTTCAACACGAATGTCTGAATGTAGCCGGTATAAAACTTTAACGTTTATTGGTATTGCTTGTACGGTATGGACTTTCAACACGAATGTCTGAACGTAGCCGGTATAAAACTTTAACGTTTATTGCTATTGCTTGTACGGTATGGACTTTCAACACGAATGTCTGAACGTAGCCGGTATAAAACTTTAACGTTTATTGCTATTGCTTGTACGGTATGGAATTTCAACACGAATGTCTGAACGTAGCCGGTATAAAACTTTAACGTTTATTGCTATTGCTTGTACGGTATGGACTTTCAACACGAATGTCTGAACGTAGCCGGTATAAAACTTTAACGTTTATTGCTATTGCTTGTACGGTATGGAATTTCAACACGAATGTCTGAACGTAGCCGGTATAAAACTTTAACGTTTATTGCTATTGCTTGTACGGTATGGACTTTCAACGCGAATGTCTGAACGTAGCCGGTATAAAACTTTTCTATTGCTTGTACGGTATGGACTTTCAACACGAATGTCTGAACGTAGCCGGTATAAAACTTTAACGTTTATTGCTATTGCTTGTACGGTATGGACTTTCAACACGAATGTCTGAACGTAGCCGGTATAAAACTTTAACGTTTATTGCTATTGCTTGTACGGTATGGACTTTCAACACGAATGTCTGAACGTAGCCGGTATAAAACTTTAACGTTTATTGCTATTGCTTGTACGGTATGGACTTTCAACACGAATGTCTGAACGTAGCCGGTATAAAACTTTAACGTTTATTGCTATTGCTTGTACGGTATGGACTTTCAACACGAATGTCTGAACGTAGCCGGTATAAAACTTTAACGTTTATTGCTATTGCTTGTACGGTATGGAATTTCAACACGAATGTCTGAACGTAGCCGGTATAAAACTTTAACGTTTATTGCTATTGCTTGTACGGTATGGACTTTCAACGCGAATGTCTGAACGTAGCCGGTATAAAACTTTTCTATTGCTTGTACGGTATGGACTTTCAACACGAATGTCTGAACGTAGCCGGTATAAAACTTTAACGTTTATTGCTATTGCTTGTACGGTATGGACTTTCAACGCGAATGTCTGAACGTAGCCGGTATAAAACTTTTCTATTGCTTGTACGGTATGGACTTTCAACACGAATGTCTGAACGTAGCCGGTATAAAACTTTAACGTTTATTGCTATTGCTCGTACGGTATGGACTTTCAACACGAATGTCTGAACGTAGCCGGTATAAAACTTTAACGTTTATTGCTATTGCTTGTACGGTATGGAATTTCAACACGAATGTCTGAACGTAGCCGGTATAAAACTTTAACGTTTATTGCTATTGCTTGTACGGTATGGACTTTCAACACGAATGCCTGAACGTAGCCGGTATAAAACTTTAACGTTTATTGCTATTGCTTGTACGGTATGGACTTTCAACACGAATGCCTGAACGTAGCCGGTATAAAACTTTAACGTTTATTGCTATTGCTCGTACGGTATGGAATTTCAACACGAATGCCTGAACGTAGCCGGTATAAAACTTTAACGTTTATTGCTATTGCTCGTACGGTATGGACTTTCAACACGAATGTCTGAACGTAGCCGGTATAAAACTTTAACGTTTATTGCTATTGCTTGTACGGTATGGAATTTCAACACGAATGCCTGAACGTAGCCGGTATAAAACTTTAACGTTTATTGCTATTGCTTGTACGGTATGGAATTTCAACACGAATGCCTGAACGTAGCCGGTATAAAACTTTAACGTTTATTGCTATTGCTTGTACGGTATGGACATTCAACACGAATGCCTGAACGTAGCCAGTATAAAGCTCGCAGCTTCGTTTTATTTCTACAACAGGTTTAGTCCGAAGTGTAGGAGAGAATTAACCCGTAGATAGTTATTTATAAAAGTGGGAAAATATTTAACAGCAGTCTGTAACAACTGTATACAGAAATATAAAGAAGAGATGTTGCTTGTTCCAAGGGGTTGGGGCTGCTGAAGCAGTTCCGCGAAATAACGTTTCTTAACACTAGTGACAATTACAGAAACTCGAATGACATTTTTGCACCTTTCCGTGTTCAATTTAAGAAGGGAGACAAATGCTTAGTACTAAATATATGACGTCAACAAAATAATTACTATTGGCATGGCAGCAACGCAAAAACTACATATTCACATATACAAATATCTATATTTAAATACTTTTGTGGTCGAACTACTTGATTAAAAACTACAGACCTACCGTAATATCTCAGTAACATCTCACGGGACACTGTGGACTAAGGAAACATCTCCATAAAATGGGTATCTACAAAGATGAACCAGTGTGCAGATTATGCGGGCAAGAACTGGAGACTGCCACACACATCATTTATAGATGTGAAGCACTTGCCGAGTGGCGCTTCAACCTCTTTGGTGATAGTACAGCTCTGGATGCTGATGGTAAAACACTAGTCAGGAAACTCCTAAACCTGGTAAGAGGGAAGGGGCTCTTTGACTAGATCAGGGAGGTAAATACAATATACCTAAGGTAGCGGTGCTTAGGGCAGTTTAAACCCGCTCCCAAGATTAAAAAATATATATATATATATATATATATATATATATATATATATATATATATATCAGTAACGCATGGCAGTACCTCAGAGCATTTCTCAGTCATGACTCAGAAACTGGACAAGTAATGAGAGGCTTTTAAGGAATTACACAAAAATAGCATAATAGTTTAAATTCCTATTATTTGCAGATGTTTTAACCATATTAAGTAATAAATAAACGATAGTTTACAAGGCTATGGAGACAGAACTACACATGGTAAACCACCGGCGCAAAGCATTCGTGGCAAAACACAAGATATGTTTATAAGATAGTACGGCATAGGCTTCATATGGATCATATGGTTATTTTGTCTTACGGTTGAAACGTCGACGAATAAAAAAAATCGTAATGTAATCCTAGTCTTGTCAAATTATTTGAAATACTTACATGATGTGAATATGTTACATTTAGAATCTACAATAGCGCTCGTAGCTGTGTATTAATATGTATGTGTGATGTAAGTTCCTAATATCATTACATTTTATATTATCTGAAATATATCTACATTAAATATTACGTTTATTATATATTCTTTAAATATTATTCTGTTCACACTAAATATTTTAATTAACAAGTTAATATACTCAAATAATGAAAATTACCAAATGAACAACAGAACAAATTTTAACAAGCTTATATATTTAAACAATACGCTTGCAATGAATTTAAAACGATAAATACTTGATTGTAAGCGACAAATTAGTGAAAACGATTTGTAAATACTCAATAGGTTTGAGGGAGAAATTATTTGTTAGAACATCTGTTCCAAATCTGGTTATTAATGAAAAACTGTGACATTTAGGTGTAAGTGATTGGAAAACATAATTCTAGAAAATTAAATCAAACAACGTTATTTTAAAATAATAATGGCTCGAAAACGTCCAAGATATTTATGTTTTTATGCAATTTCCTATTTTCTTTTTTTTAAATTTTAATAAAATATTTTCCTTAGATAAAAAATACTTGAAAGAATGGCTTCGGGTTATATGTTAGTTCTAGTTTGGTTAAATAAGAGGAGATTTAGTGCGACAGTTTAGCCAAGTGACCGCAAATCGTTGTTTGCGAACCTATTCACGTCCTACCGCCGGCACCAAGTGGGTTTTGATCCCCAGTCCCCGCTTCGTACTGGTCAAAGACTTACAGCCAGCGAGGGCAAGTATAAAATATAAGCTAAGGTAAATTACGCGTTAGGGTTCGTCAAAAATTAAGGGTCGTGAGCTCATTAGTTTGGAAAAGGGTTAAACCGGTTAGAGTTGATCATTAGGGACGCCAGGTTTGTAATTAGTAGCCTTCAAATTAGAGTTTTGGGAAAACAAAGCCGTATTCTTCTGGGCGGAGCGATATTGTGGGAGTTACGTTTTATATTTTAATACTTATTTCTTTATATATCTACAGTGAAACAAGTGCTGTATTTCGTAATCTCATTAAATTTTACACATGCCTCTACTTTTATGTTAAAACTAGTTATAATGAAAACAAAATTAATTTTTTTCTTTAGCTTTATTTCTACCGATGGAAGTAATTTAAACTTGATTACTCTATGTAGCTCCATTTAATTCATAATATTTATTCAGTATTATAGTTTTTTTCATTCCTCAACCTTTATTTGTGTAGAGGGGATAATAAGAAAAGAGAAAGGGTAGGAAAGAGATAACGGGATGAAAAAACTCTCCATAAAATATTTCTAAACTCATCTTTAAACTTTACCTTTTTTTGTAAAATAATATCATAAAATCATACAAGTAACAGATAATTTCACTAGATTTAGAAGAAATTTGTAGTACATTATATTACAAGCAAACCTGAAAACCTTAATTTGAATTTCGTTATAATCATGAAAAACATTGCAGAAGAGAGCAAATATGCAACTTCTAGTATAAGCTAATTTTGAATAATGCGATTCTAATTTTATAGTTATTAAAACGAAAAACCTCAACTCTAAAAAGTATTTCAAAGAAGTAACAATTTCTTGTTCGATTTAATGTTTCAACAACCCCGTACGGAGCACGGTCCACGTGTTTAATTATTCCTACCCTAACTTTCCACCCTCCGCCTCCCGCAGCGAGCTTTTGTACTGTTCGACAATGGTTGGTAAGAAACAGATGAGCCTCATAAGACACTTGTACTACATGCTGCTAGACACAGTATTATTGTACCGATCTGATTTATTTTCTTCCTCTACAAATATAACACTCCAACAATAGGGGCACTTTATGAGTTCTCTTTGAGTTATTATTACCGGTGGATGGGGTTGTGAACAATGGGGGGGGGGTGGATTATAAGTAAATTGATTTGGAGTGGAGAACTAATGTGGAAAGAAAATAGGAGTAGCTGTTAAAATAGCAAGACGTTGGGAATGCTATTTTATATTTTGCAGATAAATAAGTATTATATTTCAGTAAAAGTGTTGATATCTGTACAATTATGTAACGTTTAACCAAGATTTATATTTTAATTAGTTACCTAATTTTTTATGTCGTTTTTACTTTGACATTTATACTGAATCTAATATGTACTTTAGGTTGCCATTGTTAGTAAGCAAAAGTAATGAAATTACAGTTTGCTGTAGAAAGGTTAGTTTTATGTGTTCTATCAATGCCCAATGCATTGAATATAATGATCTTAGCCTATTTGTCTTTGCATCGATTTCGTCTTCTGTCCATTATAGAAGTACAATAGTTTAAGCATTGTTGAACATATAAGAGTACTTAGAGATTCTCAAGTGGAGGAGAGATACTTTAAGTCTTGCACAGCAGTGTATACAAAATGTAAGACTGTCTCTATGAGTAGGTGTAAAGTTAAATTACATCGATCAGAGTGGATCCTGATGTCGGAATACCAGACGTATAATTATTTCATTGCAATGATACACTCGGGATTATACAGTTCACTTGGTGTGAGAGATTTATTTTACTAAGGCAATATGCCCTTGATATTTCATAACGTTTTTAAAGTTAACCCCAGATAAGCAAAACTAATGTGCAAACATGTCAATATAAATCAAACTCTTTAATCAGCAAAAAACCGAGAACTCAATAGTGATTGGCTTTTAAAACGTAATAGCATATGGTTACATAGAAGCGTAGGGCTGGGCACGTTTCCTTCCTTGTATACAATATGCCTCAAGTAAGGCAGCTCTGCCTTGTCTCTCCCACTCCACGTCTTATGGTTTAAAAAGGAATCATCATTGTTCATGGTTTTAGGTAAATAGATTGCAGCCTTTTCCTTACATTTCAACTGAGCTACGCACTATGGTGACCACCAGTGTCGATTCCTTGCAGTAAATAAACTGAAACGTTGCAGTGAAAATTATGCATAATTCTTCGTGATGTATTGAATTTTTACTTTTTGAATTTCTGAATCTTTAAATATTCAAGATAACATCTGATATGGTTATGATAAAATTATTTTTACAATATATAAATACTGTATATTTTAAGGATATATTGGTAATTTAGTGGATTATATATTTACATATATGCTGACTCCTACATAAATCTTTTCATTTTCAAAGAATTTAATGTCCTGACATTGATTGTTGAACAATAATTTACAAAATTATATGAAACAATTGGTGTACAAGGAAAAAAATCTGTTCAATATAATAGTTCTTACTGTCGGATTTTAAAAATATCTCTTACGAGATTTTACGTAGTGGATTATTCATTTTGTTTATTGCTCTTGCAACGAGGTCTCTTGGATTCCTTTAATTCTCTGCCAAGAACGCAGATAGTCTCCAAGCCAACCTAATCTATGATGAGAATGGAGAATAGAAGTGCGGAAAGGCAGTTAATGGCGGGAAAAGGGGGAGAGAATATGGTAAAGGCGCATTAAAATAGGGGATGAAGATAATAAAAAGAAATGAGCGCTAGACAAAATATCTCCTTGAGGAGCGTTTCGGCCGAGAATGGTGATGAATAAAAATGGCGGAGAAAATTAATACCATTCTTTAAGAGGGGAAGTAATGATACGTTCACATTACGGCGCGTTATTTATGCTCGCTTTGCTCTGCGTAGGCCGCTGTCGGGGCTGTAAACTTAAATTATGCAAGAATTTTTCAAAATGATGTCTATTGTCTGTAATCAGTTTTCTACGAAATATATTTGCGATTCGTATAAAGTAAATACTATGTGTTAATATACATTTTACTGAAAAAGGCCTATACCAAACAAATACATGTAACTTTAATACAAAATCAATACAATAGGACTGGATTTTGTGTTTCATTAATTACACTTGTTTTACAAGTGAGAGAAAATACATAACAAACTCAAAATTGATAAAATCAAATTAAAGTAAGAATACTTCTGTAAATGAAATCCCATTATAAATTATGTATTAATGGTAATACATTTTATAACTACCAAATATTATAAGTTATGTTACAGATATGAAACGATGATGAGGAATTCATACACTACACCCACCCCTAAACCACCATTTTTAAAGTTAACGTTAATCTTTATAAAAGCATTCGTAATGCATTGAAAAATTCAAAACGCAAAAAGGTTTCTGGTTAGTTTTATTGGCCAAGGTAGAATATTTAGTTTTATCATAGTGGAATTTATAATGTATGAATTTATTTTTACAATCTAGGTGTAAGTCGGAAATATACATATATATATATATATATATATATATATATGTGTGTGTGTGTGTGTGTGTGTATGATGAATAGTTATTATCTAGAGTACATCTGTCCATTTTGCATTGTATAGAATTTCAGTTCCGACATTTCGCTAGAATCACATCTATCATTGACAAGGTGAACTCAACAACAGTTAAAGAGCGAGAGTTATGAACGGATGTACTCCAGATAATAACTGTACATAGAATATGTATCAATATATATATATATATATATATATATATATATATATATATTCACACTTAGTAAAAAAATATAAGTAATGAATTGAAAAAAAAAATATATATATATATAGAGAGAGAGAGAGAGAGAGAGAGAGAGAGAGAGAGAGAGAGAGAGAGAGAGAGGTCGTGGGGACATATTTTGAATAAATGTATATATAAAATATCTTAATCGAATATTTCATATACTCAATTGAATATGGTCATAATTGGAAAGGAGAAACTTTAAAATGAACAATATAGCGTTCAAAAATAATTTCTTTATAAAATAAAAACACACGACGTTAATACTCTCCTACACCATATACGATACCATTTCAAAACATTATTTTCAATTCCCCCTGGTTACTCACACTGCCCAAATTAAACTCCCAACATAACGGAAACATTAGAAAGGTTACAAAGCTCCCTCGCTGACTTGATTAAGGAAGCCAAGAACTAACAAAGCGCATTGTCCCTAAGTCGGCTTACTGATTAGGCCTGTCCCTCGATTCAATTGACCGATCTACCTCCCCCCCCCCTTATCATTCTGATAAAATCTTCAAACAGGAAATTATACATCAGCCAACGTTTTTGTGAACGGATTCAATCTCGGGGACATATTGTAAGCTAACTTTCAATATCAACATTTTATCACTCCGCCGCAGCTAACCAGGGTAGGGCCTGATAATACAAGTCGCACCCCCACTCTTTCATAATAGAAGTCTCACCCCCGCTCCATAAACCTATTGTAACGGAAATTGGAAGCCGAGTTGAGAGTCGGCTTCTGGATGATTACAACTCGCACGGTTTTCGCTGAATCTATTATCTTAAGGTTTACACTGTTTCTTATTGTTTCTCCGAGTTTAAACGACTGTGCTGAAACTTTTCGGGCCAGAGATGCGAGCTACAATAAACCCTTCCGCGTTTAATAGGGAGGGGGTTTGAAATTGTAGTGAAAATGAAAGATGGGGATTCCGAATAAGGGGGGAAATTTAAGAGTATGAATTTTATATTACTTATTTAGACTCTTCAATTGCTTTCAATTAGGAAATCCTAGCAAACAAATTATTCTTCAACTTTTTATACATTTTTGAAATGTTTTTGCCTAAAATGTTTTGTTAGTATTTAGCTATTGTATTAAATATGTTTTATAACCACAAGCAATAGAGTTTTATATTTCTGAGAACTATTAGACACAATTGTTTTTCAGTAACCTTCAGTTGTGACCTAATCAACTCCTATAAAGATACTTCAGAATAACGAACTTCAAAAGACATTCATTGGTAACAAATCAGAAAAGAAATAAAAGTTACAGTTTTTCAGTTACAGATTTACAAAATATTTCAGTGGAAAAATATGTCTGTTCTACATTGAGGTAATGGTTAATTAGTAGAGAGAAATTTGAAATTTTAAAAAATTTTTCATGCAAAGAAAATAAATAAATAGTTGAAGCACAGAAATTTTGCTCCGAAATCTTAGTACTACCCCTGTGCGTATAATTTATTGGATGAACCAAATAAACCTTCTTACTTTTAGTACTACCTCTTCTTGAATATTTTTAAGAATGGAGCAAATAAACGTCCCGCGAATATTAGTACTAACCTTCCGTGAAAAAAATATATGGAAGCACATAAACATCCCGCAATTATATAATGGTAAGCTTCGTTAAATAGTTTAAAGAATGAGTAAACTAAACTGTCTTCAATTTGTGTACAAACCATTTTAGAGCAATCAATTAGGATGACGCAAATAAACGCTCTGCAGATAATTTAATAGAATAAAGCAACTAACCGTTTCCCAATTTTAGTTCTAACCGTCGAGAATAATTTGATGGACGAATCAACTAAAGTCCCTGCAATTTTAGTACTAGCCTTACATGAGAAATTAATTAGAATGAAGCAACTAAGCGCTTTTTGGACAATATAATAGAATAAAGCAACTAAACGACTCTGTGAATAATTAAATAGGCAACTTAACGCTCCGTTGATAGTTTAATAGAATGAAGCAACTAAACACTCTATGATTTTAGTACTAACCCTCGTTGAATAACTTTAGGATCAAATCAACTAAACTGTCCCCAATTTTAGTTCTAACCGTCGTTGAATAATTTGATGAAAGAAACTCAAGTCTCTACAATTTTAGTACTAGCCTTTCATGGGAAATTAATTTTAATGAAGCAATTATACGCACCGTTAATAATTACAATGAAGCAACTAAACGTTCCCAATTGAAGTACTAACCTTCCGTGAATAAGTAATTATAATGAAGCAACTAAACTTTCTGCAATTTTACTATTAACCCTACTTGAATAATTTAAAGAATGAATCAACTATACTGTCCGCAATTTTAGTACTAACCCTTCATGAGAATTTATTAGAATGAAGCAACTAAGCACTCCGTTGATAATTTAATAAATGGATGGCGACCCAACTAGCGGCCCGGGGCCCATTTATTCAGAGAAAGTTGGAAACTGGTACTAGATTTTGGAGTCAAGCATCTAAGGAGAAATATCCCAAACTGTGTGTCTTCGGCAGGAAAATAATTTCAATGTTTCGAAGAATTTACCTTTGTGAGTGTACCTTTTCAACAATGAAATTTAAAAATGTCAACTCACTTCAACAGGAAACCATCTTCGAAATCTGCTAAAGGTTACAACCACTTCAGTTAAGACTGATTTTGATGAACGTTGAACGTTTGTCCCCCACCACAATTTTTCTCATTAAGTAAAGTAAATAGGCCTACATAGTTATGGATGATTTTAAATTTAAACAAATTAGTTTTTTCCCAATACTGTATTCTGACAAGCATAGACAACATGATTATATAACAACTAAAATGTTAGTATTATACTAATTTTGGATCCTTTTTACTTTAAGCTTGTTATAAAATGTATGTGAAACATTTTACTTAACGTTTATTGATTCATTAATATACGACGCATACTATAAGATATAAGTATTGCCTCCGTTTGGCTTATTGATGTATGTGTGAAATTAGCTGTGCGGCCCTCGTCTTTACTGAAAATAATGAAGTTGGCATTTAGGGTTAAGAAGTTGGCCATCCCTGATGTAACAGAATGAGGCCACTAAACATTCCACAATTTTAGTACTAATCCTCATTGAATAGTTTAAAGACGTAGTTTTAGTAGTAACGCTTCATGGGTAATTTTTTTAGAATGAAGCAACTAATTGCTCTATTGATAATTTAATAGATGGAGTAACTATAGGTCCTGTATTTTTATGACTATCCCTCCGTGGATAATATAATAGATTGAAGCAATTAAAGGTCAAGCAATTTAAGTACATCTACTATACTCCCGTGAATAAATAACTAACGAAGCAACTAAAATCCTCGCAATTGTACTACTAACCCTCGGTTGATAATTTAATAAAACGGATCATGAATCAATAGAACGATTACATGGAAAAGGCTTATATATATTTTTTGTCATGTTGTGTTTGTTAAATTTTATTATTATTAAAAGTAAATATAATGTATTTTTAATGTTTATATTCACAAATAGTTTCTTTTGTCGAAATTATTTAACCTCAGTTATGGTACCACACATTTCTCGTCTAAATTTTAATACTGTAGGAAGAACCGAACGAAGTTAATGGCTTTTTAGAAACGTATGGAGATTGATCGTAAACCTTGGCGATAAGTAGCTGTTGGAGAGCTTTAATTGCCCTTGGCTCTTAGAAGAAACTTAGGCTTTGATCAAAAAGTAAAGGTGTAGTAAGGGTCTCGAAGGAATATTAGAAATCTTAAGTAAAAGAGACATTTAGTCTTTAATAAATTACCATCTAAAAAAACATTTAGTGAAAATAACTACAATTCGTCCTTGCCGGGGTTAGGAACTAACTTGATGATGCATCAGAGTATTGAAGATAACTTTAAAATAATGTTATAGTGAAGGACCTAGTAATGTTAAACTAGGTGATGGACGCATAATACTGAAACAGATAAAGGGTTGGAAAAGTAGAGTCAGGAAAACTATGGACATATTTTGTAATGAAAAAGAAATATCTAAACTAATAAAAATAGGGAAAATGTAATGAGAAAATGACAATTATTATGGTGAATGAAAAGTGCTTAAACTGATAAATATATGCAAAATATTATTCCTAGATGCTTGACAATAAAATTCTTGAGATACTCAAACAGATAAAGATACGAAAAGTAATGATTTAAGAAGAAATAACCTTAACAAATACTGTCCCTGATAACGATAGGAAAGATAATAGGCTAAGACTAAGCTCAACAAAATATATCCTGTAGAATTACTGAAATTTATAGAAACAGTAAGAGTAACCAGGGAGAAGAGACAATTCGGCGATGGTTACACCGGCAGGTAGGAGTAAGGCTACCGGCAAAAATAATATGGGTCATATTTAAAGACCAAGAATGAATAAAAAGAAGAGAAGGAAATTTTAAAAAACTCAACGACAGAAAATAAAAAATATTCGAGAAAATAGACTGTTCAAATTAGGCTTAAAACTGTAGACGCATGGATATACCATAAGCTGGTAGTCGATAATTTGTCATTAAAACTTAATACCTTCTCATCTGCTGTATCGGTCCGACAAAATATTTATATTTAGATCTCAGAAATATAAATGACAGTTTTGTTAACCTTGTTGAAAATACTTCCATTAAATAATAATAATACATTTCTATTTAGACATAATTTAAATAAAGAACACTCATAACTACAAATAATGTTTTTTTTTTTTTAAAATCCATGTGTTCATTGAAGGAAGACGTTTGCTACAGATTTCACTTAAGACTTCGTGACTAAATAAATGAATTAGTAATACAAATAATTCTACTTCTCCCCTACAGAACGTTTCTCATAATACATAGTCTAATTGAACAAGTGAAATGTAGGGTCACAATAAACAAATCAAATAATTATACATCGTCTAAATACATATATTGTCCAAACTAGCTCTGCCGTTACTTGCTAGCCTGATCCTAAGTGGAGTACAATCCAAACAAAAGCTTAAAGAATGACTGATTGTATCGTGATTTGTTTCTACTGTAACACAGTGTTGCTCACAGAGTACATTTATGGGAGAGCAGTTAAGGACGATCCAAAATCCATTGATGCTACCTATAAAGTAGAAGAGTAAAAGTAGCAAGAGTTGTTGTTGTAAAAGTACATATTGAAAATGAGTAATAACTTTGTAGTAAAATTTTAAATTCTAATTGTTCTATTATTGTAATAAAAGTTTGGTTAGAAAATAATTTTATTGTTTACTCACACACACACACACACACACACACACACACACACACACACACACACACACACACACACGCACGCACGCACGCACGCACGCACGCACGCACGCACGCACGCACGCACGCACACGCACGCACGCACGCACGCACGCACGCACGCACGCACGCACGCACGCACGCACACACACACACACACACACACACACACACACACACACACACACACACACACACACACACACACACACACACACACACACACACAAGCGCGCTCGTGGTTTTTATAAATAAATATGTGCTGACGTATATATAAAACCAGATTACGTGATATTGACTCGTAACGTAAAGTTTCTCGGCTAAGATTGAACATTACAGGTAGTTTTTCTAATTCACTTATTGTAGGATTTGGTATAATAGCGGTTTTCCTATTAATATTTGGTCTAATATAAAATACAAATTAATTCAATTGTAAATTAATCAGTTAAATAATTCAAATAAATGTGACAATTTTAAGTTTGCATCTTCACTAGATTTAATAGGTAAATCAAACTTTAAACATAAGAGGATAAATAGGTTTTGTCTTTTTAAATTACTGTGTTTTTAATAAGAGAAATAATATTTTTATTGTATTATATATTGCTAGTAGTTAGTGTTAAGCTATAAGTAATATAATAAGTACTTGGCGATAATTACTAAATAATAATATATTATATACATAACAAGGTTTTTCATTTTTAAAATTATTAACATTTTATTGCTTTATGGGCAAAATTGTTTTTTCATTTGCATTACTGTAATTTTAGGATATCAAACTTCTAAACACTTGGTTAAGCAGTAACAATTGAATTATAAAATTCTTATTTAATATTTAGATTAACTGAATTAAGAAGTACAGTAAAGAATTTTTATTCATATCTTTGGTTTTGCTTCTACCGTTTAGTATTTAGTAGAACTGGTTATGTTTTTAGTATGAATTTCAATATTTTTACAACTCTTATACAATAAAAAAATAATAATTTATTATTTGTTAAATTTTTTTAAAATTCCTTTGTTTAATCAAACGTATTTAGCTAAAATGTTTTAAACAAGCAATACAAATACTTGTAATATTTGTTTTTGCATAAATCCAATTCATACGTTATATGCAAGAACTAGGTTTAACCTCCAGAACGAAACAAGCCTGATAACTAAGCCCAACATTATCAAGTAACTTCGGAAACGCTCGGGGCCGTTCTCGAACTACTGTTGTTGTTAGTGTTTAGGGATGATCACCTTGTCGATATCGCGATGTGTATCGAGGGTTGGAAAACACAACTAGGTTTCGATATTTACAGGTTTCAAGTTGAACAATATTAGATAATATACTTGAGTCTCCATGTTATATACGTTTTGCTTATGTGAAAATATATTTGTAACTTGGAATTGCTTTAGGATATTTTCCCGTTTTAAATAGATTTTTTTTTCAAACTTTGGATGTAATTTTAAACAGTTTGATGATTGTAAACTTCGATGAAAACGAGCGTCAGATATTCACTTACGGGATTTATCCTGTAGTAGTTAATGTGATTATAAAAACAAATAAAAACATACACAAAACTCACAAATCATTCATTTATTTATTCATACGCGTTTCAATGACCAAGTCATCATCATCAGTGAGTGTTACTGCTACAAACTCTAAATTACAACTCTTCAGTTGTAAGTTAGAGTTTGTAGTAGTAACATTCACTGATGATGATGACTTAGTCATTGAAACGCGTATGCGTAAATAAATGAATAATTTGTGAGTTTTGTGTATGTTTTTATTTGTTTTTAACCTAACCTCACAAGCTAAGCTCAAAGAATATTTGTTTAAATGTGATTATGTCCACCTATACCAATTAAGTTGACAATATACTGTGCATCAATCATTACTCAATGATTTAAAGTAATATTTAAGCTATCGTTAGTCATTACTCACATAATGTCTTAAACATAACTGATCAAAAGCCACTATTGATTGTTCAGTCCTTTTTTAATATATTCTCGAGTGGTCAGTAACATTATTAATGGCTTTTTGAAAGCACGTAATTATAAATCGAGTAGATTTTTAAAGATGTTTTCATTTTAGGTGTGTATAAAATCGTCACAATCTTTCTACTCTAAAGTGTATTTAAAACTCACTGAAGATGATGCTTAGTCATATAAACGCGTTTGATATAATAAATGTATATACTATGAGTGAAACTGGTTTCGATTCCCGGTATAGTTGAATAATTTGTGTGTGTTTTTCAGTTCACTTGTCTATCCAGCCCATGCAATATTGTGGCTTTATCCAAGGCCAAACTCAGGTTAAAGTGTAGTAATGCCGTCAGTTTCTTTCTTGAACACCGTATGGTTCACGTGTGGCAACTCCTAAACCACGTCAAGTGTAAAAAATGACTTTACTATTATTATTTTTGTACGTTTTACTGTGAAAATGACTCTTTACTATTATTATTGTTGAACGTTTTCTTTTACTGTTCTTCTTGTTTTACTGTTCTTTTTACTGTTCTTATTAAATTAATGTTGACTATCTCAGTTCTTTATACGTCATCCATAGGCGATTGTAGTGCACATTCTAGCTAACAGGTACACTTCTCTTCAGCCCACTTCAGAGGAGGTCTATCTCCAGAGATAAATATTGCCGAAGGGATGTAATAATTTCCCACTATTCGTAGTTTCAGGGAATTTTTCTATTATATCCTTAGTTCTAAACAATTCCATCCATCCCTCTACATACAAGTAGATGTAATGGTTTGACTCCTAATACCCTTGCAGGAAGTAGGCGCGAATCTCTACACAAGTGAAATTAAATCCCCTTACATTCTCTCACAGGACGATTTACCTCTTTATTTTAAACTGTGACGTAATTCGTATTTTTAAAATTTTATTTCATGAATGCAGTTTTAATTATATAAATAGTGATTTTCTCTTACTTTTGCACAATTCATCCACAGTCACTAATCATTCGGAGAATTAGTACGTTAAAGTTATCATCATGCTAACGTCGTCTCTAATTACAGTGTATATCTTTATATTTAGTAATCTATTTATTCTATGAATAATGTTAATATGGTCTACTTATTATTCTTCCCAGGGGATAAACAAACAACTAAAAAACTTGTGTTTGAAGAAAAGCTTGTTATATTTTTCCAGATTTATATTCACCCATGTGTTTCCCATAATCACCCTCTTACCAATTGATCGCTGCTCCATTTGACAAACCGCCCGATCAATAAACATATTACTACAGTAAGGCGTGCGCTCTGTTCAATCGTTCAGAACAGTTTTTAATTGCCATTAATTACGCAACCACGCTGTTCAAAATATTAACTAAAAGTTTAAATGAGATTAATTGCGTTATTTGTTATTCGGGGTTGATTCCACGTTAGGCGGAGGGGGTTGAAGGGTTGAATGTGTTTTAATCCCTTTCAGTTTATCAAAATAAACACAATGTACGCTTACGTTGCCTTCCTTGTTGGTGTTGCAATTTTAACTCCGAGTTACTTCCAGCTGTAGACGAACGGGCTGTTTTATTGGAATCGCCTTTTATGGATTATTCGCCCTGCGTGTGGATATTTCTTCTTCAGTTTTGAATTGTTATTTTAAAAATGTACTTCATGAATTGGTTTCAAGTAACAATGATATACTTGAAACATTTAGGAAATGAATATCATTACAATTTTTAAAAAGAAAGCATTTATCTTTCTACATTTTGTCAATTTTAGCACACTTATGTTCTACTTGACGAGTAATTTTATTGAAAAATATTCTCATTGAAACTTCAATGCAGTCTTTACTGACAATTTAATTGCCGAGATAGATACCATATGAAGTATATATTGTTGTTTAAAACAGACGGTACATGTTTAAACAGTACTGTTCCGTATTAGGAGTCATTCCACCATGTTTTGGTTTAAATTTAACCTTTGTTGAAGTTCACTTATTCTACGGTTGAATTTTTATCTGAATTAGGTTTGAATAACTAGATTAGGTTGAATAATATATAATTTTTTTAAAATTTTGTTTGAATTAATTCGTTGAATATATTATTTCTAATGTTTATACGTTTTAATTGTTCCCAGATTGTCATTTTTATTCTGTTATGCCTTTTTTTAATAGTGGTAAGTTTTTATTTCGGGGAACGTATGGTTGTTTTATAATTGCTTCTGTGGCTAGGTTTTAATTATCAATGTTTGCTATCATGTGAGGTTTGGGTTTCCTTTATGTCTGTCTTATCGTTTCTTTTTGGTTAGGCTAATATCCATTATTAAAAATTGTAATATTAAGTGTGACCATACACAAGCGCGAGCGCACACGCGCGCGCTCGCACACACGCACACACACACACACACCCTTAACCCCTCTCTCTCCCTCCCTCTCTCTCTCTCTCGCTCTCTCTCTCTCTCTTTCTCTATCTGTATATTTCTATCTATCTATCTATCTGTCTCCGCTCATCACATTTTATCTTTCACCCATCCTTCCTCGCTTCTCTCTTTTCCCATATCCAAGCTCTTCTTTTTTCTCACAAAAAATTAAAGTATGTAAAGAACTTTCTAATTTCAAATAAAAAATAAAGATTTAGGAAGCGAAGGACTTTTACATGATTGTTAACTAGGTTTCTCGTATTATGACCCGTTAGGGTTTAATCTGGTGGGTGTGAGTCGTAGACGCTAAACTAAAACTGCCACTCTTTCTCTTATGCCCTCTTACCCTCTCCATATTACTTCAATTCATACTCATGTCTTAAGTGTAAAGATGTGTGTCTGTATGATCGAAAGAATGTTTTTCCCATTTGACTTTTAGTTCTGTAAATACTACAAACTGAAAATGACTGCCAGCTTAATCTAATACTTTTTGATAAAATTCATTTTACATTTATATGTCTTCTTTTCAACTGTAACCCCCCCCCCAACTAATATTTCAAAAATTACGTCTCTTTTATCGTTCAACCTTTAAATTTATTTTAATTTCGAAAGTTTGTTTTCTTCGTTATCGCTACATAGAAAAACTAGTGACATAAAAATGTTTTCAAACTGTAAATCGCATTTTCCTCCTTTTAATTTAACAATGGAAAAGAAAGCTAGCAAGGTAATAAATGACACAAAACTTTCCAACTTAAATCATTCCTTCGTTTTTTCATCTAAACTTTCTTGTTTGAGGAAGTGTTTCTTCTTTAACATCCTAACGAAAGTGTTTTAGGGATATTTCTAAAAAAGGAAAACTAATTAATGGTATGTCAGTAATATGTAACAAAAATAGTAAATTTTAAAATCGTTTCTCTACATTTCTATAACTATATTAATGGAGAAAACGTATCTCTTACTACTCAGAAATGTCACAATAGAGTAAAACATACTCCTACACTGTCAAATAAACCAAGAGCATTACTTTAATAACATAGGCCATTCTTTTCGTTCCCAACCTTTTCCAGCTTGCGACCCACCTCTCCATATCGGAATAACTCCATGGTCCTATATATATATATATATATATATATATATATATATATATATATATATATATATATATATAAATTTTGTCACGTAACAATGTTTTAAATGTTTGTTGGTTCATTTTATTTTGTATTACTCTACGGAAATATGGCTTAAGAATACAATTGAAAATACAATTCAATTTACTTCAGTTTTTCGGATGATATTTTTTTTTTATTTTGATAGTTTTAGGATCGAGTCTCGACCCATCTGAAATCTTTCGGCCGGTTGGGAACCGCTGACATAGGCTAATAGAGCCCTTTTTTCCGTTACTTACAAGCATGTTGTTATTTTAGACGCTACCATTTTTTAAATTACTATTTTGTTTTGAAAATACTTTCAAAAGATGATTAAATTTATTTAAACATTACATTTTGAAAATAGTCTCAATAATTAACGTTTTTAAATGTAACAATATATTGTGAAACTATTCTCATTATTTGACCTATGTTAATATGGCAGTATATTGTGTAATATTCACTTAAATTCATTTATTTTAATGTCAACATACACTGTTAGATTATTCTCAGAATTTCGAAACTTTTTTGAAAATACGTTTACAAGGTTACTCATCTTCACGGACGCTCCTAGTAACCGTGCTCATCTTGAATATTTTTACATAGACTTTCATGAATTTATTAATTTAAATTTGTCAGTATATTTTGATAAACATTTACAATATTAGGCCTAGCTATTATATCTTGATAAGTATTAGGATGTTTCCATACGTATTATCAGTGGTATCGTAGTTGCATGTAATGATACGTTTATAATTAAAAGAAGCTCGGTTCATTTAATTGTATGCAAACATGGACGTTTTCTAAATATATTTTGATAGTAAACGTTGAGATTTTAGTGATGAACGTTGTATTGGCTACGAAATGCTTTTGGGGTTATAATATTGATCGATTTGCAAGAATTTACGTTATATAATAAATTTATATCTACATTTGATTTCAGATAGTTTTAGACATTATCAGTATGTTTCTGTTACACCACCGGAAAACCAATAAAATTTTTTACGAGAGTTCTGTGAAGAGTATACTAGAAATTTCGTTGAGTATGTACTGTGATACATTTTAAAAAAAAAATATATCCATTAGTTTTTGTTCTGACAGGAGATAGAGTTTTTACGCCTTATTGACAGAACTTTTCAAATATTGTTTTTAATGAATCAGTAAAATCCCAGAGTAGAGGAACGTATGCTTCCCATTATTAGCGTATTGAACATTGCATTTTATAATTTTATTCAGAAAACAAAAATGCTTGAATAATGCCTCCAAACTCATATCGGCTCTTCGTTTATAATTAACGCGGAAATGGAGGCGCGCATTTTGCGCGGTAGAACTGGGTGTGATTATTGAATTTTTCTTCCTAATTCCATACCCCCGGTCCCACCGACGCCCGGCTATAAAACAGCGTGCTTGTTAACATATAATGCATAAAATTACCCTGGAGAAAAATGCAATCATTTGTACGGTCTTGGCGGAAGGGGAGCACGAGCCGAGCTAGAGAGGTTACGACGTGGTTTATGTCTTTTTATTACGCTTCTTAGGTTTTTATGATAATTATCACGTCAGAGTTTGTTTGAAATAAATAAACGGATTCACAAAATTTCACCCATAAATATTTACTGTGTTATCTTATCTTAGTTCATACATATTCTGGTTTTGGGTGTTTTTAATTTGTGTATATTTTCTTAGAGTTTAACATTTCTTTAGATCCAAACCCATAAATAGATTTTTTTTAAACATGATCCAGTCAACATACTCCTACTAAAATAGTTCTAACTTTCAAAAGTGTGGATGATGGTATTATAAGTACCTTCAAAGTATGTTTAGTCCGTATACGACTCAAGGAGCTAATAAGTCTTCCTTAGATTAGCTTCTCTTTTAAAAATTTTTTTTTACTCAAGTTACCACCTCTGCTAAGAAACAATTCTAACTTGCATTTCTCATCTTACCGACTGTGTTATCAGATGTTTTTAAGACTTACGATCTGGAAACCTATTTCCAGAATATATATTCATCTTTAGATTGGTTCTGTTTAAACCGCCCAAAAATTAAATTGTTATTCAACTGAATTGAATGTGTTTATTTTCAGACTACTATTTCACTTTTTCATTACATATAGGACCTACTATGGTATGTATTTTACATTATTATGGTTCGCAGCCACTTTTTTATACCCAGCGTTTGAATACAAAATAAGTAATTTTTTGTAAGGTATATGTGAGGAAGACATGAAAAATAAACGTTTTTCACTTTATTCCTTTGAAATTCTATGTTGAAAATATGATATTTATGAAATAACTCTTTGCATCTCCTCACCCCCCTCCCTTTCTCTCTCTCCCCTCTCTCTTTCTCTCTCTTTCTCCCTCTCTGTCTCTCTCTCTCTCTTTCCCACCCTCTCTCTCTCTCTCTCTCTCTCTCTCTCTTTCCCACCCTCTCTTTCTCTATCTCTCTCTCTTTATCTCTCTCTCTCTCTCTCTCTCTCTCTCTCTCTCTCTCTCTCTCTCTCTCTCTCTCTTTCTCTCTGTGCGTGCATGCCAGTAGGTAAGAAAGGCTTATGTTGTGAGTGATCGAGCGATCTAACGTCGTTATACCACGCATATAAAATATTCAGTAAAGATTATGAAGAAGCGAGCTATATAATAAAAAATAAATCTATCTGTATGCACAAACAGAAACATTAATTATACGTTTAAAATAAATTATATTGACACCGTAAACAAACATTACACGGAAGCCAAATTTGTTTGTTTCTAAAAAAAAACGTAAAACCCTCCCGATTTAAGCAAACACAGGCGCGGGGATCCGACTAATTGCTTAAAATTTAATTAAAGAGCTGAAAACAAATATTAGGGGAATCGTTTTCAAAGCAGAAAGCCAGTTTCGAAATGTAAGTTTAGCGGTGCTCACTAAGGGATACTCCCGCGTTTAAACAAACAGGTGGACAGGCCCACATACGTAAAATGACCTAATTCATATTGTTCCACAACACGAAGTTACAACTTACGCAGTACGTCAAACAAAAACATTCATATTAATCATGTAATAATTGTGATAAGTAAAATAGCATTGATATATTTAGAAGGCAACTAAACTGTAAATAAATAGGTTTTTATTTCCTCCTGTCTTTTACAACCCTAAAATATGCTTTTCCTTGTCTTCTTCGTCTGTTTCCTTTCTTCTATCATTTGATCCCTTATATTTTAAAGAAAATTCACAAGTGCGTGCGCACTCAGTTTAGTACCTAAAAGAAGATTCTCGATTACTCTTATTTAATTTGGGACTAGTAAATGTATTAGGACACTTAGTCACATATCTGGAAATACAGGAAACAGCGGCCTCAAGACTCGGTTTATGCCTAAGTAATGAATATTTTAATATATATTTTCGGGTTATGCCTTTCATAAATTCTTCTCTATGTATAGTATAATAGTAAGAGGCTAATGAAATAGTGTAAGTTATCCGAAAAGTAAAACACTAACCACATAGGAGCATAAATAAAATCGTTATCCGAAAAAATATATCCCAAATAAACAGATTTTATAATGTAAACAAAAAAACTAAGAATGTTAGATGAAAATCCTCTTTTTAAACCTGTTTTTCTTTTAACATGACTATATATTTAAAAACACCACCTTAAGAAAATAATAAAATCTGAGTGTAAAGAATTATTCCCAAAATGTTGAAATTAAGTACGCGTAACGGTTATTTTAACGGTTTTAGGATAATATTTTACTGCAAAACGATCAAACTTTCGAAGCAAGAACAGTAGGGAAGTGTAGTAAATATTTAAGGAAAGCATTCAACTTGGGTGCAAGAATGGTGAGAGGAGTGTAAATAGGATACTGTGAATTGTTTCGTTACGTGAATGGAAAAGATTCAGGTGGAAATAAAGTAAAATCTGAAACCAGTTGAAACACCATTAAAATGTCACATGGAAAATTACCACAAAAGATGACTTGGACAACGGAAGATTATTTCTTGCATGTACACTTGTACTGGAACCAGTTCGCAAATCTAAGACATGCTGTGAGCGTCGCAAAAGGTTTCCTCTAAATAAATCTATCAAGAGATTAATGAAATATAGAAGAACTGTTACAAATATTGGCATAGATAGATAGTTCAGTAAAACCTACTTTATATATATATATAAAGTATATAAATTTATATTTAAAATGTATTTTAAGACACTAAAATTCTTTCAATGTTTTCAGCTGTAAAGGCGTAAAGAATTTCAACTAAGTGAATAGGAGAGAAAATAAAAATGGCTTCCAAAGTCAGCCTTACGCTCGACAGTAAAAGTCTAATCAAGGCTTAATTGCCTTAAATTCTTCTCTCATCCGTCCCCGGCGCATGCGCGAAGATCCAGCTGGCCATATCTGGGTACGTGAATTTAAATCAAAAGACGAAATCTTCTTAAGCCTTCTCGTGATTTGTGAAAGCTTTTAATATCTTTCAGTCAGAAGTAACGGAGATCATACAAAATAAGTTCGTCAGCAGTTTAGTTTGCAGTGTCGTAATAAATTTAGAGAAATTTGTAGAATCAAGAAAACTAATTTGGTGTTATTTTCTCGATCGATAATAAACAGTTCACGAGATGTTTGAGTAGTAAAGACTGCATATAATTATTTAATATGAATAATAATTGATGTTTCTAGCAACAGGCAAGAGCAATATAGATCTAAACGCAACTTACGGTGTTGAGAATTTCCTTATATGATGTTTTATTTTTGAATCTTAGTTAATTGGTTAATTAAGGGAAAATGTAGGGCTGCTTTTAAAAATATTTCTATTTAAGGAAGTAATAGGTTATTGTATTGTTGAATAAGCGGACTTTAATATATTCTTAGAGGGGTAAAGATAAACTAAATTAAAATGTCGAGAACTTTATTTTTTTAATATTAGTTAATTAAAACACATTAAAAAAAAATTCTTTATCGTTTAAAGAAATAATGATATTTCGTGTTGTTGAATAAGTGAACTATGATGTCGGTTGGATTGCCATGTAAAGGAAATAAATCGAGATATATTGGTTTGTTAAATGGATGATTTTTTAACGAGTATTATATGTTCCGTCATTGGGTGTGATGTTGGGTAGGTGGAATATGATTTATTGTGATTTTGAAACTGCATTCTCATGTTCTGTTAGCGCATAGTGATGTAAAGTACGTCAACTGTGTTCAGTTAACGTTATTTTGCTCAGTATATTTTGCTGTTCAGTGAGTGGATTGTGTGGTATATGGTGAACGGGACTATGATATGGCGTAAAGTTAAATAAGTTGATTGTGATGCTCAATGATGGAAGTATAATTATCAAACAGCTTGTCAACATGCATAAGTAATAGTAAACAAAGTAGGATAAGTTTTTTTTTACTTTGGCCTTTTCAAATAAAACCGGAAACGGAATAAACTTTCAAATAGAATTGAAGACCAATGTATTTTAATGGTTTTGTTACTTTTCAAATAAAATAAAATTATCAAATAGTTCATTTTTAACTTATTTAACATAATCAACCGTTGTGCATGACGCAGTCAATAGTAATGTTCTTCCACTAATGCTCATCCAGTAACAGTTGCTCTGCTTCTTATATTTCTATAAGTTACATGAAGAAACGATCGATTACAGAAAGGACAGTATAATGGACGAAATATTTTAATTTCATATTTATAGTATTAACTGTTTAAAACAAATCATATTTTTGCTGACTCGTTTTCCATTTTTACTGCTGTCAGTTACGAAACCAATATCTTAGACCTCAAAACAAGTGGATCAATTTCAACTTCCCTGGAAGCTTTATTGCTTGCTGGAGTAGACCAAACATTGATTATTATCTTGTACCTGCTTTTAGTAGTGGGATTTTTGCAGCACTCGCGTATGCATATGCGGTATATTTACATCTTTATTAATTATTGGAATCTTTTGTAGCTTTAAAACTGCAGTAAATATGTATATTTATTGTTATATAGAATAATGTGATTGTAAGTTGTTTCAGTATCATCTTGCGAAACAAGCCAATGTTTTAATGGATGTTAGATGTGTTATAATTACGTCTGTCGGCATTAATATGTAGGAATTATATCTTTTGGAATTAAGTAAGTTATAATCCAGTATGTTAGCATTAACCCGTTGGAATTAAATCTATCGGCATTAGGTGTGTTATAATTAGGTCTGTTAGCAGTATTCGGTTATAGTATTATACCTTTGCCGTGAAATAAACAGAAAAAAAAAATACTGAAAGCCATATACAACTCTCTGGTTTATCTCCCTCGTAAACAAATTTTTATTTTAAAATTGAAGGTAAATAATGTATTTAAATTATCATCTATTGGTGAACTGGTTTCAATAGTTAATTATTATCTAGCTTTTCACAAAATATAAAATCATTTCTCTTCTCATTTTTATGTATTGTGGAGTTATGAACAAAATGGCCATTGTTGGTGGCTAAAACATTGTCAGTTAGTGTATATTTTACTTTACAAGAGTTTAAAAGGAGATTTCAAGACAATTTGTATAGTTACAGTGTTAATAAAAACTGTGCATATCCGTCAATTTCCAAAGAATTATAAATTTAAATGATTTAGAATTGTAATTACTTAAAATTGCAATTCTAGAAGCCCCTGACAACACTTGATTATAGTAACCGGAATTTTCCTTAACGATTTCGTAGAATATTTGAAATGAACAGTCTTTTTGTGACAATCCGTTGTTATCTCTTTGACGCATAACATGCATAGTTTTAATTGGCTTCTAATCTTTATCATGAAAATAGTGATGCAACAAAGGGGTTTAAAAGAGGGGAAAATAGCATTTAATATTTTCCACGTCCCTTGAGCCTTGTCAAAGGACTTTTCCTGCAGGACCTTATATTTTATTAATACACTCGGTAAACAAAACGGTAGATGACGCTCGTGACGCCACTAAGGAGGGGGCTTTTCAATTGAAAGGGGATTTTTTCAGAATTGAAATGAGGCTTTGAACTAACCAGCGGCCGGAAGTATCATCCCCAACGTCGACGCTTCCTCTATAGAATATCACTTCTATGAATACATTTACCCCTGATTAGTGGATGAAAACGCTACTAATATATGAATGTATAGGAGAGAGTTTTACAGTCATTAAAGTAATTAAATATTTTTTAAACCTTTTCTCCTGCCTCCCTGTTCCCTGTCACTCGTTCACTCCCTTTCTCGATGAGTTTTAGCTTTATTTTTTTTAAACAATTTTTACAGGTTTTTATTTGAAAAAATATTAAACAATAATCTGCAAATGAAAAAAAATTCAACATACATGAACTTGTATAGTTTTAAGTATTCTCAAAATTTCAATTGCTTTAACTGCTTTTATTTACATTTTACAAGATATTTTATATAAAATGTAAACAATAAAATAAGATAACATCGGTTGTACTGTACGGAAAGTATTTTAGAGGAAATATAACAGATTTCAGTTTAAACTGCAGTACCTGTTTCTTTACTATTACTAATTGAAATACAAGTAATTATAGAATTATTAGGATATTTGGAAGCAAGATTTGTAGTAGTAATTAGGTGTATTGAGCAGAAGCATTTTAGGTTCGATGTTAAAACAGCGTGTTTACTGATAACACAGTGTTTTCAACTGAAAATTCGTACCCATTTTGAAAATTTCGAAAGTGTACAGTATACACACCTACAGAGTTTTAAAATCTACTGTTATGTCAGAATTCCTTATTACCAGATACTGCCGGCCCTACTAGTTTCAATGTTCAAGGTTTTTATAGAATAATAGTTAAAAACCTTAGAATTGATATTATAGTAGGTATTTTACATTTTTAAACTAAATATTTCGTACATAAAGATCATTAAAGCTCGATAATTTTGAATTACAAAAATCACATCTCTATCCAGTGGAACTAAAATGTAACCTCCACGTAGTTTAAGTTGGTAACATTGACTTATTTAAATAAATCGAATGTCTAAATCTGAACAAGTTCACATTAATCCCAGAGCAAGAAGAAGAAGAAGAACGAAGTTTAGTTATTAAGGAGGCCGTTTAATCTTCATTACCTTTCCCAAATCCGCCCAGCAATTGTTTCAGTCTATTTATCTCTTCCAGTTAGAATGACTTTTTGGCATCATTAGGTTAGCAGAATCGATTCTTGAAGTGGATGCTTTCAGAGAGAAAAATGTATAAACAATAAAAATTATGAGTTTGATAGATAATAATGAAGAAAATTATTTAAAATATTTTAACTGTATCCGGTTCGTGATCTGTAAATATCCAAGTTATATTTTACAAAAATATAAAGCCAATTTAAAAAAAAATTACATTAAAACCGGACAAATGTACCGAACTTGTCCGATTTAATTTTTAAAATCGAAATTTATCTTAATTTTTTCTAGTCAAACTTTTTTATCTTCAAGTGAAGATGGAACCGCATAATATCATATTTTTTAATATGATAGGTAATTTCCTTTATTTTGAATTAATGCGCGTCTATTCAAATTAGACGTTTCTCTGTAAAATACGGTGAGATCTGCTGAAGATATAATATTCTCTAACCAAGACGAAAATCGTTGCGTATGAAATGATGAAAAAAGTACTAAAAACACACTCGATTTGGTCTTACGGTTTTTTTTATTGTTCTTGAATATTTCCTAACAAACGTTTTTAGTTGGGACCAGATAGAGAACGATTTCCAATTGTCAAAACCCCACACTATTTGCAACCCTCAAGTTATCTACCAACATTTAATAAGCTATGTATTTATGGCAATTTCAATAAAATCCTGGAATAAAGTACAATTGTATTTTAATTCCTTATTTACTAGTTATTATCTCGTAAAGTATTCTAGCACAGGTGTTGGTTTTCGTTAAAAATAATGGTTTGCCTGTTTCATAAAATGAGTATTCATTTGTATTATATTTAATGTAGAAAATTGAGGAACAAACACAACTGGTAAGTAGCCTTCTTTTTCTCCGTAGATTTACCCCCAAGATTTCAGGCATTTATGTGGTATACAAAGTATTCAACTTCTAATATTTTGTTATTTCTTTAAATATAACCCGTCATTTATCTTATTAATTTGCAATACCAAAATTAGACCTGTCTTCTTTTAACGTGTACTATTTTTTCCTATTAAAACTGGTCTTATTAGAGTAACCATTAACTTTTCTTGCATTGTCTTACTATAAATAGTCATAGGTCTATAACGTAAGTGTCCTATAACTCTTTAGTTTTTGTCTGAACATTGTCAATTACATATATTAGAGCTAGCACAACACAACTCTCCACTAACTCAAATGGTTCGGCTCTTATTAATCTTCTAACCATGGACTGGTTATTGAGGAGTTGAAGATCCACTGCACTTGGATGAAGGTGAAGTCCCTTTTCAGGTTTTTGGCCATCTTCATTATTTCTTCTGTTATTGTCGAATGTCGATGAATACGTTTGTTTTTAATACATTAACCCACGTGTAGTATAAGTAAAGATATTAAAATTTTAAATTTATCAAAACCGCTATTTTTTGAAGAAAGTGAGTACCCTAAAGGTCAAAAATAACAATGTGCTTCTTCGACGTTTTCATAAGAATATTTATTATCAGAACATAACCACAGAGAAATTGCTCAGTGTATTTAGAAATGAGTAACCCAGTTTTCATTTTCAAAACTACTACTATAACAATTATTATGTTTCGTATATAATGTCAAAAGTTAAATTTTGAATTATTTATAGTTTTATGTACATTGCTGTTTAAAAATAACAAATTGTGATTATTTGTTGTCGAAAACTGATTACATTCGTCCTTCGAAAGAACAAAATTTACTTCGTAAATAGGCTAAAGTAAAACAGCATGTGTAATGTGTTTGGATAGTGTTCACTAACCGAGAGCATATCGTTCTATTTTGTACCTGACAGGTGGCTCGCCCTATGACATGGGCTTGTAACTATGGATTACATTGCGTTTCCACGCTTCCTAGAAGAGCATCAGAATGTCACTCTTTAACATTATGTTATTGGATTTAACTTTGCCTTTATTAATTGTATCGCTCTTTTTCCGAAAATCTATTTCCTAAAGTGTGAGTGGAAACTGTTTTTGCATTCTGCCACAACCGAGGTTATCCCTTTACTTCAAGTTTTAAGCAATATTTTTTAAAAATTTTATACTGCATTACTCAATTTTAACCAGTTAAGGTATGGAATTTAATTGATAAAATATTAAATATGTAGATTATTATTATTAACTTATACTCTATAATTTTAAAGTTCATATTTCGGATTAGAAACTTGTAGCCTATAGTCATTTAGAAACACCTAAATAAGCTGACTGATTTCGAATATTATTTTTATTACTAGACGTATATGGAATAACTATTGATACCAATTATCAACAAACGTAAAGGAACTTGCCACGCAACATATTCTATACATTGACTGGCCATAGACTGTCAATATATCGATCGGTATTCTACGATTTTTTATTGCATGCAGTTTTAAAATTTGCGTTTAAACAAATGGTTCCGCAAAGAAAAGTATAGAAAATAGTACTGCATTGTAAAAATCCCTATCCTGATAGTGATTTGTGAAACATTTGTTCCTTTAATGGTTTAATGTGTTAAATATATCGAATCTCATTTTCTGATAGACAAAGGAGGAACGGCTTTTAGTAAAGGTAACATATTGTTAACATTAGGTAAAATTACGTGTAGATGGACGCGTTATAATGGAGCTTGTACTTTTAACTTATAGCTTCCTTGCTTTATAAGACGGTCAAATCTAATGATAATCAGGCATTTATTTTCTAATATTTAATAAGTACCTTATATTCTTGTTAAAACAATACAGATTTGAATTGTATAGATATATTAAAAAAGTGAGAATTTTATGAACACTATAACTGTGAGCATATTAGTGTCATAAAAGCTTAATAACAGTAGGAGTTTAGGCATAGTGACAGTAAATATTTTTGAAAAATAAGAGTAAGTATTTAAACATCTCAGCAGTAGAGGTTCTGAAGTCATTACAGTAGATATTTTTGAGTCATAATAGTTAGCCTTTAAACGGGTTATATGACATTACAGTATATATGTTTGAGTCTTAATAATAAGGGTTTAGGAGTCATAACAATAGGGTTTGGACGTCATTACAGTAAATATGTGTGTCACAGAATAGTTAACGCATGGCAGTAAGGATTAAGTATCATAGCAGTAAGCATCATCAAATTGAGACATTCAAGGAACAATGCAGTTTCTGTCAAGCATCATAACATTATGCTTTTAATGAATTAAGCGAACTTTTAATCAGCTTTTGTGTGTTGCAACCACTTTGTGTTTCTGTAAGGATCTAAAATTTCTCGAAAATGTTAATAGTCACTATAGTATTTTACGGTGTTCAGTGATTTCGAATATTAGCTATAATGCGGAGGACTGTTAGTATAAATAGGATTCTGAGATAAATTCCTACCTGGTATAGTTAAGGAGGTTATGTGGATCACGAGTAAAGGCTCGGAAATCTGAAATATACTTACTCTCTGTAAGGAGATATATTTCCGATGCAGAAAAGAGAAGTATGATATAATGACGCACTGCGTTTGCAAGATGATATTATTTGAGTTATAAAATCGTAGCCTACCTGCTCTTTATCAATCTCAGAAATACATTTCAAAATGCATTTCACTCTCGTACACCAGATAGACGCGCGCGCGCGCGCGTGTGTGTGGGGGGGGGATGGTTGCGTTCTCCGTTCACACACGCGTCTCTACATGCGTGCGTACGTACTTGCGTTTGTGTATTATAGGATACGACAATTTTTTACTCTGCGCGTCTTAAATACATATTTATAATTAATATACAGTCTATATAACCACAAAGGAAATAAAAAAAAAACTAATAAAGTATAAAATAAAACAGTTGCCAAGTACTGATATAAATCTTTGAAAACCAACAGATTAAGGTAAATTGTTTGTTTTTCCCATATGTATAAGCCGAAAATATTGTAGATATCTAACGTTGAAAAATCTTTGACAAGCCCGACTCCTAATGAAATTAATGGGCTCCAAATAAACAAATTATGTTTTTTTTATTTAAAAAATACTTTTGGTGAAATACGGTTTATGGGCGTTTAGGATTTCATCTTTTCAAAACTATAATTTTATTACTGCTCGTACCGTATATTCTAACAAATTTCTGGTGTTTAGCTTTCAGCTTTGAGTGTACACGACTGACAGTGGTGTGTACTACACGTCCCGTGACCTGTTCTACAGCTGATTTGTTGACACTGACATCCATCCCTCTTACCTCCCTTAAATGGCTAGGTTATTAGTAACATACACCAAATAGGTTTGGAATTATGGCAGACGTCTGTAATATACCAAGTTCCTGTTGATAGATGATAGGTAAAATTTATGATCCGTGCTTGAATGGACCACATAGAACTATTTCTCCCAAGAGGGCTGTGAAAGATTTATAGTTTCTTATTGTAATTGACATCTAGGTAAAAAATACTGCTTCCGGTCATAGTACGATTTCCGTCTCTCTCTGTACTGACGTTATACGTATTTCCACAGATAGAATTGTGTAATAGTATATCCCCCGATAGTATACTCGTGATCACGGGCGTGGCCAGAAGGGGGCACATGCCCTCTCCAAACCAATTAAAATTAGGAGAAAAATATTACCCTATTGAACTACCCATTTTGTGCGCTAAGTCTTTAGCGAAACAGCTTCCCGACGACCCAAAAATTGTGTAACTTCAAGTGCCAGAATAGCATAAAATATGATTTTTAAAAATGTCCAAAATTTCCCCGAGGTTTTCACCCCTAACTACCTCCCCCTCCCCCAAACATTGTCCTGCCTACTCCCCTACTGCTCGTGATAGTACATTTTTACTAGTGAAATCTGTTAATAAAGAGAAAAAAATTAAGACTTCTATTATTAAAATACGTATCCACATTTGTTTTTTTTTTCAATTTCTGATATTATTATTAAGGAACATTTCTTGTAGGGAAACTAAATTTAATAGACCTAATATCTTGATACTAAATAGAGTCTTTGGATCACTCAAGAAAATAGGTAGCATCAGAAAGTTATTTTGTGTGTGGACTTTAGCATCTCCTGTCAAAAGTCGCCAAAATCACCTAATAAGTGAACATAAGTATTTTAATCGTGTCACATTAATCCATTTTTTTCCATCTTGCTACCACTTTATGGGGTTATGTGGAACCAAGACATACTGCTAACCTTTCTTGTTCTTATCATGCCGCTATTCATTGATGTTTTTTATGAAATATGGGTTGTATCGAACCTACTGTTTAATGTCTTTATTATTGGAGTGTCGGTTGCAGTTTTTAAACTACACATAATCAGAACCATCGTTAGTAAACAGACAGTGGACATTTCTTCGTAGCTTTGGTGGAGTGTATGTATGTACTACTTTCTGGTAAAAACTGCTAAAAATGGCTTACTTAGGCGTTTTGTGTGTTTATGTGTTTTTTGTTTTTAATTGGGTCCTACCTGAGAAGCAATCGAGGAAAAAATAACTTCAACAAACCACTTGACGTCTTTAGCTTCCTCCATCCCAAAGAATTCATCCCCCTCTTCTTATTCAGTCTATTTCACGCGTGCTTCTCTCCATTTTATGCGCAAAGCATCTACTTTTATAACGCATAGATATTCATTCTCTATTTGTTTGATAAGTAGATATTGGCTTACTGTTTTGCTTGTCTATGTACTATTCAAATCCACCCGGGTTTGGGACAAACTGTATTAGAATGTTGGACTCTCTAGCTTTCGCAATCTACGAATATCACAGAAATATCTTCTTCCCAAGCTATGTTACGAATACTGTACAGGAGATGTGAGAGATCGCCAGTCTGTAACAGCTTCTATAAAACAACGTCAACAGCTTTCGTTGCATCTTACAGGCTTCAACTGTCTGTATTTTTCCCACATTATAGATGCAAACATCTTGATATATCTGAAATTCCCTTCGTTACAGGTTTGTTCGTTAGTAGAGGCGTCATATTTACTATTTTTGCTTGTGTTCACTACAAAAGGCCATTGTCTTTGCTTTATCACGGTCTTCTTGATCACTTCTTTGTTTAATATTAACGAGTTTATACAGCTGTGAGCAATGTAAAAAATTACGTACTCCTCACTGAAATACCTACTATATTATATATGGTTAAATGGTTGCAACTCTGACCCCAAACTCTCCGGAATACAAATCATATTCTCTTTAAGATGCAGAGGTTGGTATCTCTTTACAGTCAACTTTCTTTACACTATATATGACTTGACTCTTCACCCACTCGCTTTGTATGTTGTCTATTTAGCCAGCACTGTTACGGGCTTCCAAAAGCCACTACACTGTATCCTGATACCAACAGATCTTTGAAAAAGTGCCTTTATCTTGCTGTTAGAACTAAATTGCTATGGTCAATGTTTAATATCGCGTGACAGACACGTTTAAAATTTTAATAGCAGCTTCTCTTTGATAATCCAACGTTTAAATACCGTATTTAGAAGTACATGTTTTAGAATACAGTTTTTCATGTTTGTAACACGAATATTTCATGTATAAAGATACAAATCTAGTGTTAGGTTATACTATTAGAATATTTTCCATTAAAATTTTGTAAATCATATTTAAGAGAACGTAAATGCTAATATGTTTTTAATAAATCATCCATTTATACGTTTATAAGGTTATATTGGCTTCACACATTCAATTGTCCTAAAAAATAATAAAATACATTTATATGTAAAAGCATTTAAGTTAGCCCTTAAGCCAGTAGCGATGTGTTTGACAAATTAGGTCAACTCGATGTTGTAGGCAGCGTATTCTGGCGTCGTTAAATGGAACTAAACAAATGACAACTCGTCCCCCCACCTCCAGCCGCACAATACCGTTACCATTCTGGATATGATTGTTACCGTAAGGCTCTGTCCAACTAGGTTATGGTAATAGATTATTAAATACCTTAGCTCCTTTGAGTTCTAATAAATAAATCACGCCAAATCCACCCTTACGTTTTCCCCCCTTAACCCTTACTACCCTCCGTTTAGTAAAAGTTACTTCTGCTGCGGAATAGAGAATATTTAAAAGGCTTTGTTTACTACCTTCAAGATTTTTTAGGAAAAAAGTTCTCGTACAGAATGTAAAAACATAATTGAAATAAATAAACAATATTCGAGCTGGTTTGTGGGCGAAGGTTATAACACAAGAAATATATACGACTCACAATTATAAAAACTTTAATTTCAAACGCGTTTCAATTTTATTATGTCATCATCTTCTGGGATGCTATCACAATCCAAACTTTAATTTTTAAAAAGTGTTAAAATTAAATAGGTTATGTTCAATTTTTTTTAGTTAATGTTTGGTTTGTGATACCATCACAGAAGATGGTGACATAATGTCATTGAAACGCGTATGAAATTAAAGTTTTTTAATAATTGTGTGTCTTATACATTTCTTGTGTTTATAATTGAAATAATTTTATTAATGGAGGTAAATAAATAATGCTTAATTAAAAAACGTTTATAACCTAGATTATTAAAAATTGCTATCTATACTTTTCTGTCAAACATACCTAAACGACTACACATAACTAGACTACACATCCATTAATTAAAGCTGATAGAACAACATCAACACTGTTTTCAAATACGATTAGCAAAAACGGATATTTCTGATTAAAATGTATTAGCTTAGTAGTTTTACTTAGCTATACAAATTAACATATTAAAATTTATGATTATCCTTACAAAGTTTTCTCGTACAAAATACCTCGTAAGTTATGGAACACAAAATTGAATTTCATTCGATTTAAACTATATTCATCCTTGTACAAATATCTGTTACATGGCGTTCTTGTGATAATTCATAAATGAAATATCCCCAATTCAATTCAACCCTTTACATTTTCCTTTTAAACAATGCCATTCTTCTTTATCCATTTGTATTCCGCTTCTTTCTGGTTGATGTTGTCGTCCTCCTACCTGCTCTTCCTCGGTGACAACTCATGTCTCCTAATTTACTCTTCAAAATAGGAAATGATTCGAATAATACCCCTTAACCATTTCAAAGTTAAGAGATGATGTTTGTGTGTTCTTTCTGTTTGTTTTGCCGCGACTAATATCTTCCGTTGTAAAGTTACGGGAAATAATTGGTATTTTTCCATTTCAAGGCCGAATATCTCAGCCATTTTCTGTTCCTTGGTTAAACTTTACCGCTTATGTAATTCTTTCAATAAGTGTATTGCTTTTTACTGTTACTCCAATTTAGTCTCCAGCAAACGTTATGTCATACTAAATGCTTGTCCTTACCGTTTCCTAATTAACATCATCTTTAGACGGCGACACGTATTCTCTTCAGGTTTACTACGTTTTCAATTTTTTATACCAATACTACTTCCCCGTTCTTCTGAAAGATATTTAATTAACCATGACATACTAGACTTTCTTACTCTAAGTTTAATACTTTTTTTTAACTCTCCAATAAATTATAGCCTTTTTAATAATTAAATTTCTCAACTGAAATATGTGGGAAATAGGAAAAATACTGGGGTGAGAAAATGTATTTATTAAATTAACTTCTCCAATGTTGATTGAATGTGAACTTGGAGCTCTTTGTTGAAATGCGGCGGAAGTGAGTTTACTCTGTAATAAGTTTATCCAACAAGTTATTATAACTGATTAACCTGCAAGGAAGTGCAATAAATAAGAAATTTTTTAAATTTAGTCTTAGCTTATTTATTTATATCTCGTTGAAATGCATTCATAAATATTTTTTCAAGAAAAAATATATTCATATATACAATAAGTGTTTGAGCTTATTTTGAAGATAATAATTACGAGTTCCATTAATTATTTTCAATTGTTATTTAATTTTAGTTTTAATCCGTGAATTTGTTATTGGATATTGGATTTTTTCTTTGATCCTTTATCCTTTGTTAATAATTAATTTCTGTTTATTTTTAATTGATAAAACATGTTTTAAAAGTAAAGAGATAAACTACTTAAAGTAACTACTGCGATAATACTAGTGTGATTAGATTATAATCACTACCCTGCAATGAGACTATATGAAATATCTCTCTAGCATTGGTTTACTAATTTACTTCGTATTTTCCAACTATAATTGTACATAGAAAATAAATATTATTTTATTTTTTTCTTTGTTATGTCTCGGTTAAGAATGCTTTGTTATTACTTCAGTTGTTCTCAATAACACTATTTCTTTCTCTTACCCTCAATTCTTTGTTTACTGTAGTCAGGTATTGGTGATTGTTTTAAAATAATTGAACATTAGGCTTTCTAAACCTTAAATTATTTAAACAAATCTACCATTACTTGTAGAAAATATTTGTATTTATACCTAATAGAGAGTAGGTTCCTCTGAGAAATATTACATATCGGCACACGTATTCTTTATTATTTCTCATACCCTTGATGAGGTGATTTATAGTTACCTCACATACTTGCCAATAATATCATATTTCTTTCAAAATTCGTAATACGCAATTCTATTGCGTTCTTTTCAACCGATTTATTGAGTAATAGTATACTCTAAAACTATTTAAAACGTACTTCCTCATTTCCGGAGTTATATTATTACGGTCGACAACCTTCTATGATTTAAATGATCTTTGTTTGATTCATTCTGATGATTATCTGAGAATCTATTTAAATAACGATACTTCTCAGGCATGTACTCATTTACCCTCCGTTCTGTGTATTGTAGAAGTTGTGTTTATGTTACATATTTCTACTAGTGTTTCGCTTAAGTTACTTTAAAGCTAAACTCGTTTTCTCGTTTTTTATATCCTTCTCTGTGCTTTTATTTATTTTATCTGAAACAGATTTTTTCCTAATATGATTTTCAACTTACATTATTTATTTTAAATAATTCATAAAAAATGAAGTAAAACTGTTTTATACGTCATAACGGTAATTCTCCTAAAATGCACATTTATTGACTTATACAAAAAAAATTATGCTTTTTTAAAATTTTATAATTGGTAAGCATGCTTCAGTAGTTGCAGAGGATTGTTTACAGTGCAATGACATAAACATGTCGCAGTCGTTATAATCCAAATGATATATGTGTTTGTATTTTGTCTGTTCCCCAAATTCGTATGTTTGTTGTGGCTTTCGAGTTTTGACTGCCTGCATTACGGGTGGGGGTGGCTCTCGGCCCCTCGTATTGATCCCCCCAAGTTCGGCTGCGTTCGTGTTGCTCCGCGCAAGGCCTAGGTCGATACCCCGCTCAACCACTTTAGTGCACAGTTAGCACGGCTGATTTTTCGGAGGTCGGATTGGAACGGGGGTAAGGGGGTTGAAGGAAATTGTATGGAGGGTGGGCTTCTTGGTAGGGATAATTTTAAGGTTGACTTTCAAGTTTAAAAACTTGGTACCATGAATCCTAAAATAGAAGTAGTTGATCGAAAATTTGGCGAGAAACTGTCATCCAGGGCTAACCGGACCCGCCGCTGGGAGTTTGTTTATATTTTAATAGCGCTTCGACGCTTTGAGACTTGGGCACGTGCTTGCTGCGCTCGATAAGTTCCATTTACCGCCTCCCAAGGTCATCACACACAAATTTCCAAATTTGGTGGAAATGAATGCTATAATATTGTAGTAACTGGTATGAAAATGCTATATCTTTTCAAATAAATACAAACAATCTGTAAATTGAGTTTTAACTATTTGAAGGTTATTTCATTAAAAAAATATATATATATTTCTTTCCAAGATTTGATTACCTGTTTTATCTATGTATATCAATAAATCTAAACCTTCCTATATATTGCAAATACATTTTCCAAATTTTTCGCCACTAACAACTTCAAAAAAATGTAGTGACAATTGTTACAATTTGTCGCCTACTACGTAACGTTGTTGGAATGCAAGAAGGATAGAATCCACTGCTTATACAGTATCTAGTTTTGATATTTCCTATTAGTGTACACTTCTGGAAGTCGCACATGATATACAACATTCTTACGCAACACGGGGTTCTGAAGTTTGTCTGTTTTATAGATAAATATTCTGAAAATATATACCCTTTACTATGATAAGATAGAGTATGTTTTTTCATTGTTTATCAACGAAGTACAAATCTCAACATATCTAAATCATGTCATCACTTGGTTGTTAAAATAATTTCAACGTTTAATCCGAGGCCAGTTACTATTACATACATGTTTAATGTCTAGAGATATAAAAGTAAATCACCTAACTTATTTGGTATCAAACAATTATTGATTGATTTTCGTCGTGAATGGTTCGTGGTTCTCAACTAAAGCTAAAAAGCTATAACAAATTAAAAACACCTGCTACACACAAACTGCTCTGTGTCATAGTAATCAATAAACAAATAAATCTACTATGCTACAATGTGTACGATTCCTATAGATTTTTCAACATGCATTATATCTAGAACATGCAAATTTGATTATTCAGAAATATATCAATAGCAAAAGACGTATACGTCATATACTGCAAACAATATCGCTATGTCCAAAGTTTAGCGAAAAATCAAAATTGCTTTTGAATCAGTAACGAAGTAAAATCAAATTGTTTAATACAACTCCTCCTCTCGACACAAAACCCGAAATTCAATTTCCCGGCGTCATCTTCCATCGCATGTGTCACCCATCTTGCGCGGCTTTAATTGTCTTATCCAGGCGTTAATTAAGAACATGTGAAGTGATAAGCCTTATCGATCCTTCGTGAAACTTGCTCGGTATAAGGAGAGAGAGGCACGTGCGAGATGCGTCTATCTGTGCGATCGGAAATATCATTTGACGCGAAACGCCTTTATGGGCCGTTACGGGGTTAAGGAATTCCTCTAAATGCGTTCTTTTATTGGGAATTAAAACACGCCTGTGAACAGAATGTTCTGGGGCTTCTGTAACGTAGCAATGGTCGGTGTTGTAATAGTCTTTACTGTATGCCTGTTGGATTAATGTAAAGAGGAAAACGTTGTGGACGATTTAAATGTTTTATGGAAATTAATGGTTGAAATTCTCCCTCTTTACGTATTATGATTGAAATGATTGGTAACTCGTATAATTTGTTTATGCCTTATTAATTCGGTATTTGTTCGTTTTTTATGTGTTATATACTACCTGCGTTCATTGTTTAAGTATTTGTTTTAATTTTCTCTTGCGTGTTTTTGTGCTATATTATTTTCTATATTCTATATTTCAAGTGTGTTTATTTCATAATCTCCGTTTTATAAAATCCTTATAGCATTAAATTACCCTCATGATTATTTTTTCTTGACTAGACTGGTTATAAAATTTTTATATTTCATTTTCTCTACACATATAGTTAAACATATATGTACCGTATATAACTTATAACAAATTTCCATTGCCTACGTCATTTACAAACAGAAATTCAATAAATAAAAAAGTTGTTATAAAACCCTTATCACTTTTAACATTTGTTGCTATCATATTATGTAAATATATATATATATATATATAATGCATTAGTTATTGCGTTGTCCTCTTTTAGATTTTATTGTTTTCGTTTATTTTATTTTATTGCGACATGCTTTTTCTTCCGGAGCTACGATGCATAGGTAGTATACAATCGGCTGCATAACGTTATAAGCAACAATGTACTTTGAACTGCTTTGAAACTAAATCTATAATTTTCCCTCTCAAAGTTAGGTATATACTGACGTTTCTTGTTGTAAATCATCTTGGATTCACTGATTAAGATATAAGTAGTTATCGAGTAACTATGTGAATACTTAGGAACTTATGTGCAGACGGGTTTCTAAACAATCGTTACATTTACGAAGCTGTCACTCCACTCAGACAAATGAAACGGTTGTTTCCAATCGCGTCACCACGTAAGTTCAAAAGTATTTACTTAGTTACTCAATTATTACCTAGGCTATAGTAAATACTAATTTTGAAAAATCCGTTCCTGAAGGGAATTTTCAATATAAACTACTTCAAGAATTATTTTTTGTATTTTTCTGTATTTTTCATGAAATAGTTCGATTTCGGTGGTTAAAAGTGGACAACACAACCTGTGCTATAGATGTATTGTCTTTATAGTAATGCAGACTTTATAGTTTTCTAACGTTAAAACAAGATCAATTTACAGAAAAATATAAGTGCAATGGTTTTACAGATAGGTTATGTCTTATGACTCGCGTGTTAAGGGTCACATCCCTAGTTTGATCTTCTCTCTACCGCCATACACACTATACTTTCGTGTAGGACATAGTTCATTATTAAGTAAAATATTTCTTTATTTATGCCATTGTGTATAATAATTATAATACAATGCAAATAACTTTTTTCTGATTTCAGGTAAGATTTCTTACAAATTGGATTAGTCATCTCTAGAACTAAGTAACTGTAAGTAACGATTAGCATTTATATTGTCTTTCGAGCATTAGTTTTAAATTTTTTTAGCACCATGTATTTTCTCTTTACCTATTTATATAAATATTACAATATCATCTCGTGAAACAATTTCGTTTTCACAATGCTCATCTGAAAAGGGCGTATCTGATTTTTAAAGTATATATTTGTAGGCTCCATGTTAAAACAAATTTTTCAATTTTTTTAAATCCTAACTTTTAAGGTACATTTTACCTGAATCGTTTTTGCAAACTAGCTTTACTTGATATAACAAATTGTATTTTTACATGTATTATCAGTTTTAATTTCTTTTATTCTTACAAGCTTTTTATATTTTTGCATGTCAAATATTTCATGTCTAGTCTACAATACTATTTTAAATTTGACGTCAACAATTTTAAAGGAACGGTGTATTGAATGTGATATATCACTGTGTAACGCTCTATTCTTAGATCACCTCACTTGTGGCCGAATATTTATCTTGCAACTCTAGATTCGGATACTCTTCTTCCGGCTATCTTCAAACAAAGCCATCACGTCCTTCGATTATAGCACTATGCATTGAAATGTTATTGTATATTGTATTTGTATGTTTTCCAGTAAGCTGTTCTAAGACAAAAAGAAATATAAACTGAATGTCATGTGTGCTAGAAATTCCAGATTCGCATGAATGTGTGTATTGCAAATCTTAGAAACCTTAAGGCTTCGTATTGGTATTATGAGCTGTGGTCTTTGTACTTTAATACAAAATTATTATTAAATAATACCCTTTTATAAATACCCTGTTTTTTATTAAAGTATACATCTTTTGATAGCGGTTTCGCGATCACTTGGAGGATTTTCAGGACTCCATTTCTTTCACTGTCATTTCAGTTTACCTTAGAGCAGAATAACGCGTATTAAAACTTCAAACAAGAACAGAATTGTAATTTAAATTTAAAAGATATTAAAATAATATTTTGAATCTCACAATTCGTCAGAACACGTTGTACAATACGATGCGGCGTCAAAATATGATATAAAATAATTGCGTTTAGTTCAATACTGTCACAAAAAAAATATTTAGTAGAACATCTTTAACATATAAACTTACCACTGAAGTGCAGATGTTTTATTGATTCAATTATCAGTTGGCTAAATATTTATTAACATGTTTTAGCTTTGTTTCAAAATATTTTTTACGCTTATCAGATTAATTAATTTTGTTATTTGTAAACTACAATTTCTTCAATAATTTACTTAAAGTAATCATTTTATGAAAAGAAATGGATTTAATGAATATATTTCATCTGAACGTTTTTCGTAAAAAGTGTTTAAACAGCTACCTTACAGCTAATAACATTGTAAAATGTATGCCTAAATGTGCCTTTAATGACTTCTTTTCTTTGAGGATAAAAACAAGATTATATTTATAGGCAGATAAATTAAAACAAATAGGGGAGATTGGTGTGGCTGATACACCCTGGGGAGGGGGGAGTTACATTAATTATGTTTTATTGATTGTGGCACTTGTATTGATCTGTTTTTGAACTTTCACCCAAGTATATTGATTATGGACTAAAGTAGATTTAGACGGCTGTTAAATAGTTAGCTGTTAAACTTATTTTTTTATTAACAAAATGTGATATAAAAGTACATTCTCGTAACGTTTACGGTAATGAAAGCAGATATCGCTGTATTCATGCAGATTCATTATTTTTTCTATTTCAACTGTAGATTGGAATATTGAGGTTTTTATTTTAAAAATTTATGTTTCATAACAAATAGTTATGTTCAGATATTTTTACAATTTATTCTTACATTTTTCGAGTTGTTTTCTGGTTAGGCCTTAAAACCGATAACTTGGAAATATTTTAAAATTCGTATTAAATAGATACATTAAATTAAACTACTATGTCGATCAAAAATTATATATATATATATATATATATATATATATATATATATATATATATATCGCAATATGTATTCTTGTGTATTAATAAAGAACTAAGTCAAAATAGAAATACAAGAATTATAATTGAATTTACAATTCAAAATTTTTCGTTGGCTAACAGTACCAACATCATCAGGAATATTCATAATTGAAATTTAATAGAAGGTTAATAATCGAAAGTTAATAATTGAATATTCCTGATGATGTTGGTATTGTTAGCCAACGAAAAGCTTGTATTTGTATTTTGACTTAGTATATATATATATATATATATATATATATATATATATATATATATATATATATATATATATATATATATAATAGATATTCATACATAGTGGATAAGTAATGTTTACCAATTCAATCCTTACACATATAAATAATATTAATTAGTGATCAGGTAAATGTAGTTTACTGAGTTGAATTGACTTGTTTATAGTTTTGTGAAGAAATTGAGTAGGCCTATCGATAAACAGAAATCCATGTAGGGCCAGAACGGCCCATGTAGGAGAATAGGAGTTTAAAGTAAACGCCATTAAAACATAATTAAATGAAAGCGAAAGAAGCCGTATGTGGATGAAAGGGGCAATTGTAACTATGTAACTAATAGATCAACTTCACAGCTTACTAACCGGATCTACAAGTCTGTAGAAGAGACTATTTATTTAAGTTATGAACACAATTTTATTCTACATAGATCGGATTTATGTCATTGGAAATAATTATTTTGAAGTAATTAAAGGTTTCAGTAACTCTGAATAACGTATTTGACTAGCAGTGTAACGTGAATGTGTCTCTTTTATTTTTAACTACTGTGTGGGACCACATTGTTCTAACTTGAAAAGCACTTTTCTCAATATGTTTACGTGTTTTCCCCCCATACGTCATCCGTCTATCGAATAGACATCTCTCTTCACCCTAGGACATGTCTCCTTTAGGTTAAACATCCTGGCTAACGCATGCTATAATTTTCTCCTATTCTGTGTACCAGGAAGGTAATGCAGGTAGTTCCTTACCCTAATTTCATCTACCTTGCTTAAAACGAAGAGTAACACAGTCTCATCTTTATAGTCCCGATAGTAAGTAGTGCTATTTCATACTAACCCCTAGGGACATGTGATCCCATTCCTCAGTAACTTCTACCAGGGTTTTCCCCTCTACCATAATCCTACTAATGCTCACATCCTCTATTTCCTATCCTCGTCAACCACTATAGTATCTGACTGGACAAAAATTTTAAAGAACTGATATTTTGGACACACACACAATAAACCACTCAGATCTGAAACGTAATTCAATTTTTATTACCTTCAACCCCTCTGGTAATTAATCCTTTCCGAAATTAAAGTAAGATGTAATTTTTTCGTGACAGACCGGTCACGTGGTGTATCACGTGCAAAGGGTGAATAAGTCCCAGGCGACGACCCGTTGACACCCCTCCCTTCCCACCCAATCAAGTCAACAAACTAATTTCATGTTTTATTACCCGACTCGGCTTCTATAGTTTATTGTGGCAAATTGTTTATTGCAGGCGGCAATGGTTTTACGGCCGCGAAGTTGCAGATTCACAAGGCAGTGATTATTCGCGTGTACGTCCCCGAACCGTTTACAGCGCCGGAGTGACCGGGCGTTTGACGGTTTACTGCAAATACCATTAATGATTGTAAAATATACGACTCGTTGAAGTTATTATTTGCGTTGAAGAAAAAGGCGCTATAGAGAAACCTCGGGATTAGCAAAGAAACATAAAATGAATACACAATTCTAGCAGTAAAAATGGTTAAATCGTCATACATGATCGCAACATGGTACCGGGTTGATTGTATGTGTTTTATGAGAGTGGTTGTAGAAACCAGTATGGCAGAATAAGAATGTTTTTGATATTTTCTTTAACCTATTGCAACCGATTATTTATAGATAAAACAAGAAGAAACTTCCTGATACCATCCATGTCATGTAGTCCCACCGAGATGAATTTGGCTGCATTTTGTGTTAAAATTTTCTGTTACCTTTCAATCATTTGACGGTATTTTGGACAGACTTTTAACGGATAGATACATACTTTTACGTTCCCTGAAAAGAAAGTTAGACAACTCTTTAAATTACTTCCACTCTATACAATAAGTATAAAATTAAATTAACAGACATCCTATTTTTTCACACATTTTTTTCTTAAAACTGAGCAGTTGAAATAAAAGTTTAGCTATTAGTTTATAAAAGATATGCATTCAAAACTTAAATGCAGTCTACCTTTAAATATCCTAATAGAAGCAAACAAATCCAGATTTTAGTTAGGTGGACTGCGGAACTGCCTTCCTTAGTTTTATTGTCGCATACAGTTGACATTGGTGGTAAGTGGGTATTTCATTCATTTAGAAAGTGTGGGAATTTATGTTCTCCAATCAACGCTGGTACATATTTTATGAATGAAAATAAAAATTCAAATTAAAGTAGCAAAGTTTAAAAATGAAAATCGTCTAATACAAAATGTTTGGGGTAGCGTAGAGAGGGAAAGTAAGAGGAGCGGTGAAGGGGGAGGTTATAAAGAGGGTTGTTATTACACTCTCCATCACTCTTTCATCTTTCACTGTAATGCCTTTACGTCTTGCCTGTATGGGTCGAAATTAATCATAGCATGTATCTAATATGTTGCTAACACACACTACTTTATCAAATTGATGGATTTAGGGAATTTTTTAAACCTTTAAATCGTGCCTGCCTACAGATAAACGGAACCCAGACGTTATATGGCCCGAACGATCGGAGTGAATCCGGATGGGTAATCAATTCTGGATAAAATAACGCTTCAGATTTAGAAATGATTCGAAATTATTCTACTTAGAAATGAGTGCGTCTGCGTGTAGTAAAAATTTCTTTAAGTTATGGATTCCGTCTATAGTCATTTATTTCTAAAACGCTGATCTAGAATATGGAGTTATTATAACAAAAGGTATTAAAATGATCGAAATCAACAAAATTTTAATAACTGAAACCTGTCGATAATAAAGAATCGTATAAACACAAACCGACTGCAGTATATTTTTAATTGTATGAGAAATAAGTAGAAATAAATAAATAATTATTTGCATCATAATTCTGTATAAAATATAACGTCTTTAGGAAGTTTCATCTTTTATTCTATTTTTTTTTCGTATTCGGACGATATTATTTTGCTTTTTATTTCAGGCAACTGCCGACCTTTAATATAAGAGTGACCAAGGGTATAGAAGCCGCCATTTCTGCACTTTTAGTATCAGGTTATGTAAATTGTTTTATAAGGCAATTAAGACCAATTAGCAATAATCATCTTCGATAATCAGGATATCCTGAAGGATGATGGAATTACTTCCTGTTTTAAAAACCGGTTTGAAGTTCTTTCAACACGGTTGAACTACTTTTTTTGAAACGGGGGACTTTAAGCGTAAGTCTGAAATGACCTAAACGGATCTAACAAATTCCATTGTTCTAATTATGTTTGTGTGTGGCTTGCAGTATGTACAAGGTGTTGACCTTGTAATCTCTCATTACATGACCTAGTACGTACAACATATTTTTACATAAATAAATCTGACGACTGAAAATATATCACGAAGAATCTACCTGGAGGTCGAACTGTATATTATTGTTTAAAATAATAATTAACAAAAGGTTTGTGTGTTAGGAGCATTGTAACATGTTTTTACGAAAATATTTTTCTTACTGAATATTTGATAGAAGTTACATAAAATAGGTAAAATCAAGTATAATTTAAATGTTTGAAGTTCGTTTAGATGTCAGTAACAGTTACATTTTTATTTTTCTTATTGCGGTTTATTATATTAAAAAAACTTGTTGTCCAACTGACGTTCATGTCAATTTGTACAAATTTACTCACTATAAGCAAAATACATATTCAAACCGTTAATTTTAATATTTTTTATAAAAAAACTACAATGTGCTCCTATTCTGAGTGGAATCAGGTGCGCACAGCTTCATGCAACACCATAATAACAGCGCTGAAAGCCTCCCTTCGAGGGTGTTCCGATAAAAACAAGTCTTTATAACTTTTAAGGCAAAAAACTTACTAAATATTTAGCATGATATTTTCAACTACATTTGTCTCCAATGCTTATCATTATCTATCTTAATATCTTAAGTTTATATTTTTTTAATCGAGCTCGCTCAATATATTTGTTAAAAAATAACTATTACGTCAAATGTTTTGATTTTTGACATCTCTAGGTGAAAGTAAAATGTATTTGATGGTATTTCTCTACGAAACCCTTGCTTTTGATTCCTAATGGTTTACTTTTCACTTTAACATTAAAAAAGTATTTATCGTAATTTTTGTTGTAAATGTTATCATGGTTTTAATTTATTAATTTCAATTTAGAAGGCATTTTAGTAGCCAGTTTCGAAATATATTTCCCAATATCATCTAGATATTAGAAAGCTCAAGAAAGAAAATATCTTTTCATAAAATACAGAAGATCAGTTATTATGCATTTTAAAATATTTTATATTTTCCTTTAGGGACAGTTTTAATGTTGGATAATAATTAAATAAATAATTTATCTTTAATTATTTTTACCCAACAAAAGTGTCTCTTATAAAATATCTTATTACATACCTCCTAGGAATATTTGTTTAATACTTTATCAAGGTTATCTCCAAAGAGATTTATAATAGCAAGTGAAAAATTATTATTTAACTAATATTGTAGCTTACAGTCTTAATTTGGTTTTCAGAATACATCAATGACAGGTATTTATTGGGAATATGTAAGCTTTTTGTAGAATTATTATCTCATATGCCTATATGCAAGACGATTAATATATCAAATATTTATTTCATAATATATTTCTTCGTTCATAGCACATAAGCTAAGTGAGAATTAGTTTAACATATTGAAAAAAGATTAGAGTCTATGCTTTATCGTTACCAGGACTTACGTATGTTATCGATTTTGAATTAAACAAATCTATTTTAAGTACCATGTATGAATTGAGCTATATGAGTTTCTTTTTAAAACGTTTGTTTTGTGAAATTTAATTTTATAGTCAAAATGTTATTGGTAAAACTATCAGTGTTTTTCAAATTGTCTTATTTTAATGTTGTCTAATTTAATTTGATCTTGAAAATACCATTGGCAAAATGAATCAGTAATTTCATTTTTTCTTTTAACTGTTACATTTAATTTCAGCACAACGTCACCATTACCAAAAACATCCTAGGCTATATTTGTTGTCGAGGATGTAAATATACAACTAATTTTTAAATTTTATACGCACAAGTAAATACTAGAAAATATGACTAGTGATCAGGACAGTCACACTATGACTTATAAAGAATATTAACTGTAAATAATTGTTTCGTAGTTACTGCCTAACATGCTCCAACATGCTTGCCTAACTAATCATATTCTTGCTCCTGGGTGCCGAATGGGACTGCATCGCAATGTAGCAGTCCCGGGCAGTCCCGTGAGGTGCGTCACTTAGGCAAACGGAGGGGAAGCGGATGAATAGAGGCAATTTACTCGAGGGAGACATCGCGCTGCAGTGACCGCTCGTTTTGGTTCATTTGCACTCGTTGCGGTCTTTGCAAAAGTCAACCGAGTGACGTCATTTCTCCCGATGCAATTATTCAAACTGTTAAATGGATTTACATTTCTGAGCCGTGCACGTGCCTCGATTGTACGGCGCGTTAATTTTCACCTGGGCACGCTGGAAATAATTGCACCAACATTCGGCCGTCGCAGTAATTTATGTAGTTGGTTTTATTTTGTAAAGGTTGGCATGAATTTTGTTAATAAATGATTCAGTTAGCAACGGTTACGCAAGTACTTTCCAGTCATTCGTTCTTTAACCTGCTTAGATAGGAAATATATATTCAATACATAAGTAGAAAATATATAATCAATACATAAGAAGAAAATGTATATCAATGCATAAGTAGAAAATATACATTGAGTACATAGGTAGAAAAAATATAATCAGAACTTGTTTATGGTTTTAAAAATATGATTATCAACGTTTTATTTACATTATAAAAAGTAAATTCTAATTATTTTTTCTTTGTTAATTGGAATAACTTCATGTCCACTTGTACAGATAAGCAAATATATGCATAACCTATAAATGAAATAAAATGAAATTTTACAACTGTTTCAGTATTGTTAATTGTGACGCATACGGTATATATATTACAATAACTTGAAATGCTTAAACGTAAATTTGTACTTCGATTGTGAGTACAGCTCTAATCAATAGTTGATTTTTTCATACGAATTTAATTCAAATGCTTATCATTAGAATTTTATAGTCATCGTAACTGTTGGTAATCATGGATTTGTCTCTGAAACGCTAACATTAATTTAAAATAGGTATTTGTTATTATAAATCATTAGCGTTTTTTTCTATATTAACTGATTGTTTTCTCCGTTAGGAATTTAAAACTCTTTTTCATGAATTTTTAAGGTTAGTTCAAATGATTTTGTGATGATCTATTAGCTACAAATACATTTAAACATTAATCAAATCGTTTACAAATGAATTCCTAAAGAGATTCGTTTTGTGAAGTTAAAATAAAAATGAAAAGATAGTTTACTCCATAAATTCGACTAATTATATTTGTGTATTAGGATCCAAAATATAAAACATTTAATACCATAACAAACACTTACTGAAACCCTTAAAGGTTGTTATTAGAGTAGCCAACGGCACTTTCCCTTTTTGGAATAAATTCAATCGTTTACGAATTAAAGTAAATAAACCGTCGTTCTATGCCAAGTTAAAAAAAAAAAACAGTATAAAATCTCTATAAAATATGAATACTACATAAAACAATTCCCAAAATCATCAGGGATTGCTCTAATCAGGCTATCAACACAATCAGTAACTACCCTTAGACACGCGATGCTTTACCCACCCCGACCCTTAATAAAGTCATAATTAAAATGCCAATAATAGAAAAGCCCCTGATCTCCGTTTGACTGTAACATCTGGCGTGTCGCGTGCTGCGTATCTCGCTCGAATTGCAACAAATCATATCTCGGAGGGTGGAAGGGGTGAAGGGTGTCCACTTTGTCGTCAGGGAAGTATAATGATATGCCTGCTAAGGGGGTTGGGTAATGAAATGGTTTTGTAGAACGGATTGGAGAAGATGTATTGGAAGATAAGCTATAGAGTTAATGGAAGGGGTATATTTTAAGAATGACAAAGGATTAGAATTTTCGACGGCCTCTGCTACTGTACCTAATGTCCTATTAATATACGAAAATAGACTTGCTTACTGTAAATTTAAAATAATTAAATTTTAGTTTTATTTATCCTTAAAAGTGGTGAAAGAAAATCAATCTCTGTTCCGTACGAACCTAATGTATTCTTTGTATAATATTAAGCGTTATCAATATTTCTCAAATATTTTAATAAATTCCGTCCAAATCTGCGACTCGGGTTTTCACGAATTATTGCTCAAGCTCGTAGAAATTTGTGGAACGAAGCAATAACGGACACAGCTAATGGACACTGCTGTGGGCAGGTCCGCAGGGTATTCTGTTTGATACCACTTACCCGAGAAGGGCTTTTACCTTCCTGAGATCTAACTGGTGACGGCTTAGCAGATCTCTTGAGTCCTGACGCAACGTCCTTTATTTGTCGAAAAGTATGTTGTGAGTTGTAGCTGAATGAAATGTTTGTATCTATTTAATATCAACACTAATGTATATTGTGTTCAGATTGTAACAAATTATACATTGGCCAAACTAGAAACAAATTAAAAAACTGATGTAAAAAACACATCAAGGCATATATTAAACCAAACATTTAAAATTCAAACTTAGCCATGCACGCTTACATTCTTTGCATTAGAAAACATGCATCCAATACAAAAAAGTACGACAGGTCTCGAAATGACAGTCTGGGAAAAGCTACAAATCTATAAACAAAAAAATAATATAATAAACGAGCAAATAAAATTTAAAAAACGATTAATTATTCAACTCAATAGACAAAAAAAACTAAAACTTTCCCACAGGGCATTGAATCCGAAAATAGAAAAAAACCTCACACCACGTGACTACGGAAATCCCACACACGGCAACTAATTACAAAAACCTCAGTTGATGCTCGAAAAGGAGGACACGTAATTAGTCTTCGAAAGTCGTCTTGCATATATACCAAGCAAGATTCTTGTTTAAGCACATTATTATTATTGTGAAGATATATATATATATATATATATATATATATATATATATATATATATATATAGAGAGAGAGAGAGAGAGAGAGAGAGAGAGATTTAAATACCTATAAATTTCTTATACACAAATATTGACAAATTATTTTCCCAAGTTTTTCAATTGTTTACCATTATATTTAAATCTATAAAATCAAAGAACATTTTTATGAAGATGTAAATAATACATGGTAGCACATACAGGAAATTCTAGCGTCCGTTCGTTACCTTATTGCAACACAAAATGTAATGCTATTTTTTAAATTGATTTATATTATCCAATAATTTGTTGATCACTATTTTTGTTGCGTAGGTAAATAGTAAAACTTTTACAAATATTTTCTGCAAATCTTTGGGGAATAATACCACTCCATAAATTAGTTCGAAACGGCTGATCAATGTGTAATTATGTCCGGTACAGTCAGGTGCAAATTAACACGGCGATGGAATTAAGCACGAACGCTGTCCGAACTATAAATCCATTTAACATTGTTTTGAATAATTGTATTGGACAAAATGACGTCACCGGGTTGACTTTTGCAAAGAGCGCTGGGGTGCAAATGAATCCGAAACGAGCGGTCACTGTAGTGCGCTGCCTACCCGAGTAAATTGCCCCCTATTCATCCCCTTCCCATCCGCTTACATAAGTGACGTACCTCTCGGGAACCGCTTTGCATTGCCTAGGGACTGGACGCTATAGTGTGATTCTGTTTTATCAGATTCATCTATTTAACTTAAACAATTTTCAAATAATTTTAGTTACTATATTGTGTTATTTTTTGTTTCTAAATGTCCTCTTTATACATGTATATGATAATTGTTGCTTTTATTAGTAGAATGTAGTCCCACCACCATTGGAATGTATTAATTTACCTCAAAGAAAATGTTTTGTACAGTACAATGTAATAAAATTGTTTCTATATACTACCTTATGTGTTTCTGTATCGAAATATATCTTTATTTATTTATTTAAACAATTAAAGTAGATACAATTTTTTGATTTATGTATGTGGTTCAATCCATTTTTCGTTATATAGTACTGTTTACGATTATTTATTTTTGATAAATAATATTTATTTACGAATAGTGGCTTTAGAGAGTTAAAAATTATCAAAACAACATTTAGAAAACGAAATTCTGTTATTGATATTTTTACAAAGTCTGTATGTATTTTTATATGGTTATTCTGCGTACCTTATGTCCTGCAACAGTTTTAACATTAATACCTCTTAAGTATTAGACATATTGCTGTTACTATTTAAAATAATATTTTATAACTTGTTGTTTAAATAGGATATAAAATCATAAAAATAGGCTTGTTTTGTACAGTTTAGATGATTTTCAGTTTTATTAAACTTTTTTAGGCTACTTTTTTGTACAGTCATGTACTTAATGGGCAATAAATGCATGAGGATTGTGCTTGTAATCCACGTTTGTATCACCCTCATTTGTTCAGGTAAATTTGACGAATTTAAGCAACACGTCATTCAAGAATAATTATACGGTCGTTTCCACAGCGCAACTGGGAATGTTATCAATTTACATTATTAACAAGGGTATGACCCTAAATATTCAACTCCGTGAGCTGAATCTACTTGGTCGGTAAAAAAGCCTAAAAACCCTGACGCCGTCGAGGATATGGATTCGATTATATTAGTTTGGGAGACAACACTCGCTCGTGAGACAAATCCTCTTAGCACAGATTGGCAATAATTTAGAGTCACATGCCACTTCGAAAGTTACTTCACGATTACAAATCATTTAAACCAAGTGTCATTACAATATAAAATGTATATAACAACATATTTAATACAATTGAAAACATCATATAGGGATTTTTCTACCTTGGGTTTAATTTTTGTGCAAAAATGAAGGACAAAGTTGTCCCCCACACCTCGCTCTTACCCTTCTTGTCTGTTTTGTTTTGCAAAGTTTTCCGTTAACTCACAAAGTCCCCAAACAGGACCAACAGCGAAATCATAAAAAAACCTTCTCCAAGCTCCCATATGCAAATTAGGGGACAATTGATTTCCCAGTTTTCAAACTATGCATTATTCAAAGATTCGTGGACGCCGTTGTGTTGAAATAGATTTCGTTTCAGCAAACGAGTTCGGGCGTAGTTCTTTACGATTTTATTGTTATTCAAATAAATGAGTTGTTGGAATTCTGAAATACAATTTTATCGTCAGTTCTCCGGTGGACTGGATTTCTGAATGCTCGTTGTAGCGTGGCATAAGTGTTTGAATATCTAAACAGTATTTTAAAGTCGTTATGCTTTCAAGAAGAAAAAATATTGATTATATTTCTTCTTAGAGCTCTTCATCATAATAATAAGGTTACTCAGACGTTGTATATAATTGTAGTATTCAAGATATCTAATAGATTAATTAACGTTATTCTAGGCGTTTTAATAGTGCTGCACAATAGTTCCAGGCCATTATCGACTCAATGGTTTTACACAAACGTGATAGTTACGGTTTTCACCTGAAATTGTGAACAAGTTCCAAAAGTGTATCTAAAGTAGTGTTCGTGTGAAAAATAAAATTTTCAAAATTATTGCACAAGCACTTCTGTTTAGAACACATTAATTTGTCACATGACCAATATGTGTCACAGGCTTCAACTAGAGTATTTAATAATGAAAACATTTTAAACAGCCCCAATACCACAAACTTAATACAAAATAACAGATAATACAATTACTTAGGATTAAACCCTTATGTACGATTCGATGACCATGTCATCGTCATTATCATAGGTTCTTACTAAAAAATTACAATCTAAGAAACAAGAAGTTACGAACTATACTGGCCGCTTTTTGTCACTATAGGTTACAAAAGGTCACTCTAGATTGGAACTTCTTGTTCGATAGATGGTAATTTTTTAATAAGACCTTTGATGATGATGACATGGTCATCGAAATGTACATGAGGGTTTAATCTTAGGTAACTTATATTAGCTGTATTTTTATTTTTGTAGTATTGGGGTTGTTTCCAATATTTTCACTATAATACACTATACCACTGTGTTTTGATATTGTATATAGTACTTAAAGTTATAAAAAAATTTGTTGCAACAAATGTGATGAACAATTTTCTTTTGGAAACAAGTTATGTGATTCATTAGAATTTTTACAGCCTTAAAACGTTTTAATATTATTTTTGTTGCTTTTTATTTCACAAAACAGAATACGCTTTGAGTGTTTTTTAGTTTTTTAAATAATTTCCTGACGTATAATGCTTGCTTGTTAAATATAATTCAACATAACCACCGAATTCACGTATGTAATTTTTTTTAAATATAAACATTTTCTTCTAAAAATTTATAGGAAAAATTATTAGGTGCGGAAGGAAAATATGTTTATCTTCAATATTTGAAATAAAGACGATTGTTAATTGCGTTTTCGTTTCTCAAAGTCACATTATGTGTCAGACATTTATTTGTAGTCAGAGAAAGTGGGCACTTTTTCACAGTTTATTATTATTACTTCTTATCTATTGTTAGTTACGAACCAATAAGTTATGGCCCTAATAAAAGGAATCACCATTGGATTTCTTATTTAGGATTTAGTACAGAAGGAAACCACTAACATTGTGTACATTTCCCCTTTGTTGAACAAATCGACAATCCTTTTGTAGAGACGTTGTTGCATCGCTTTCATCGTCGGCATTGTTGCCGTTTCAGGAAAACGAAATACCTATTTATTTTTTCTGGAAAGCTATTCGGACCTGTATTCAGCTGTGAATTCTTAAAACCATCTTATAAAGTACATGTTCAGCTGGCGTCTGTAAACATCGACAGTCAGCGTGATTCTGATGCTACATTAACATGAGATGTAGCACACATGGTGTGTACACCATTTAGCCATTCAGTAGTGAAACCCAGTTATATCATTTTCTATGTCCAATATCTTTGAAAGGACGTTAGTAATAATGCATTATAAATGTCCGGTATGAGCTTTAATGTTGTAGTGGGATCGGTTGATCGGGACCATAAATTATAGAAAACTCATAAGTGTAAAGTTAGTCAGATAAATATTAAGACCAAAACCTTGTTGAAATATAGATTTTATGGCGTAAATACGTATTTATTGCAACTATTAGGTAGAGAAAAGAATTCAAATTTTCCAACACTTGCAAATTAGTCAACTGTAAAACTGTCTTGAATATTTTGATATGTGCTAATTATTTTAAGGTTTAAATTTATTTTGTTTTAAAAGTTTCTAGTTAAATTTAGTCTCTATTTACCAGCTATTTTTACAAAGCATACAAAAATAAATAAAAAAACACATTAAAATCCTAAAAAACTAATAAGAAAACAATAATTCGCCGTATAAACATCAAACACGTTTTAACTTCCTAATATACACTTCTGTTTAAATTGTCAGAACAGCGATAAAGTGAAGTTTATTTTTTTAAATCCATATATAAAAATATAATTTAGGAGTAATAAAATACAAATTCTTGCAATTCATATCTGTTATAACAAAAGTGTTTTCCGGTATCATGTTTCCCTCATCAGTGAATAATCCATACGCTAAACATGAATAGATAAAAATGGCTCAAGTCCATTATAAAACTGGCGAGTTCAACAACAGTAGTTTTCTGATACCGTATATTTAAAAAAACAACAATTTTAAGTTCTCGGCTTCTAATATTCAGGCATTACGAGCTTCAAATATATAGCCATCAAAATCTAAGCGATAAAAATTCATAATAACGTTTAACATTCAGTTTTCATGGATATTAAAATAATTTGTCGCACTAAGAACATTGAAATATTACACATTAAATATTTTAGCTGTGAACTTCAAATGTGCAATTAATTGTAACTATGCACGCTTGCTTCCTTCTAATATACGTTATTGATCATTAAAAGTGTATATATATATATATATATATATATATATATATATATATATATATATATATACACTTTTAATGATATATATATATATATATATATATATATATATATATATATATATATATATATATATTACTGTAATTTTCATTCCTGATGATGTTGGTACTGTTTGCCAACGAAAAGCTTTGGATATAAAATAATAAATATTCTTGTATTTGAATAACCTAGGTTATTTTAAAATATATATATATATAGGTCAAACCAAGAAAAAATTAAAAGAAAGATATAAAGAACATTTTAATGCCTATATTAATCCAGAAATATATAAATCAAATTTCGCAAATCATTGTATTAATAATAAGCACCAATTTCCAAATATTGAAAATATGAAATTTATAAAAGAAATTAATAAGGGATTAAGAATGAATATATATGAAGCATTCGAAATATATAAACACAATAATAATAACAAATTAATAAAAGAAGAAATACAAATACAAATGCATTCTAAATTTGATACTATATTCAAAGCCTATAATCTTACAGCAACAAAATAAATTTGGCAATTTGTATATATTTAGCAACATTTCTATTTTTAATTTAACATATGTTTTAGGCCTATAGCTTACATTATTGTAATTTTCATTCCTGATGATGTTGGTACAGTTTACCAACGATAAACTTTGAATATAAATAAATAAATATTTTTGTATTTGAATAACCTATGTCGTTTTAAATTATATATATATATATACATTAAAAATGGTGATATGTTTTCTTGTAATATAGTTATTAATTAAAAATTTTTCAAAACAAGAATACTTTTAATACATATATTATTCAGAGCTTTTCGCCGATAAAACAGTATCAGCATCTTCCTGTGCTAAAACAGAAGATGCTGGTACTGTTTTATAGGCGAAAAGCTTTGAATAATATATGTAATAAAAGTATTCTTGTTGTTAAAATGTTTTTAATTTATAATTATATATATATGTATATATATATATATATATATATATATATATATATATATATATATATAGCAATATGAAATGTTTATATTCCTGATGATGTTGGTACTGTTAGCCAACAAAAAGCTTTGAATTGTAAATTCAATTATAATTCTTGTATTTGTGTTTTGACTTATGTTCTTTATATATATATTTAAAACAACATAGGTTATTCAAATATAAGAATATTATTAATTGTATTTGAATAACCTATGTTGTTTTATATTAGTAAACAAGAAAACGTATGTTATATATATATATATATATATATATATATATATATATATATATATATATACATTACTTTATTGTAGTTGAATGCCATAATATGACAATTACCTTGAACAAAAGATTTTCTGAAAACAAAATTTGGAAACAATATTATTAAAGCAATTACACTATTAAAATTTTATTTAAATTGATTGAAAGTCGCTTTAAATTAGTTAGTTTAAAGTTCTCCTGGTAACTTGACTCTTGTCTTACGCAATAATATATTGGCCTAGTTGACATTTCACACCTGGTAAATTGACACTTGCCTAGAGTCTAATATATAAGTTGTACATGTATATATATATATATATATATATATATATATATATATATATATATTATATTTGACTTGAGGGATGCTTGATCTAGTTATGTTTAACTTACATCAGTCACTGGTAAGGCAACTTGGTCCTGAATAAACAATTTACACGGCGAGAAGTTGTGTTTTGATACTCCTAGTGTATATTTCTTACACGTTACTGTCACACATATATGTTTCTTTTAAGTTATTCTTTACGGCTGAGCTCTAATTTATAGTATTGAAATCCATAGTTTAGGTGAAAAATTTAATCTGTATATATTTAACATATGAACATTAACAATTGTTTATGTTATGCCCCTTGAAACTGAAAGTTCATTTCATTTAAAACTGATAAATATGGTGTAAATAAAAAATGAAGAAATAATGGATTTCTAACAATATAATTGATTACAAATATGATATTAAAACCAAAACTGCATAACGAAAACGATGAAAGTAAATGAAAAAAACAACGCACTATTATTCTTAAAAAAAGTTTTAGAGTGATGAAAGTAAAATACAAACATCCGAAATGAGATACGGCCATCATAAGAACCACAAGGTAGATATAGAACTAACCCACAACACTACGATATACGGTTAAATGAAACAAGGAATGGTCTACAATTTCAAAACAATTAAATATAAGTAATCTAAAACAAAAGAGGGATTTAACGAGGCCAAAGAACGTCGAATTAGCGAATTAAAAGTTTACTCAACCGGTAATCTTAAGAAGGTCTTCAATACGGTGTCCGGCAATTAACAATCTATGATTGGAAATGTCATAATGGCACAAAGTTTTCTGTTGTTGTAATAGAAAACATCTGTTAACGCTAGAGTAACTTGATCGATATAACCTCAAATCAAATAACTAGCCAACTATTGTAATTTAGTTTGCTGTAAACTTTAATCTTTGTTCAAATAGTTTAGATACATTCTTCAATGGAACTTCTGTATTTAATCATTGTTGATACTTAAGTACTCAATGTTATTTATACCTCAAAGAGTTTACAAAAGTTTACTTAAATAATTACAAAGTAAAAGGTTAAAAATTGTAGAGTGTTTTAGCAAAAGAAAGCTTTCCTGTCCCTTCTGTTACTAGACTGTATAAACAGAAATCACGTATAAAGTTAATATCGGAAAATGTTTCTAAATATATACTTCATTAAACTGTACCGCACAAAACATGATTAAAACAGTAAAACAAAAACAAAACCATCTCCTCTTGCGTCACCCAATCAGACTACGGGACAAACCAATCATTTTACTGTTCCAAAGCACGTACTCGAAGTACGGTAAAAGTAAAAACAACCGTTCCCAAAACAAAAACCGTGGAATCGGTTTTGTTTCCCAGAGCTGTAATAAAAATAAAGCAAGGCCATAAACATTACTGTCCAGAGATGTCTTATCTAAAATACACACGCACTACTGTTGAATGGGTGAAAATAAACGGACCCATTTCGTAACCGGGAATAGTTTAGGGTCGATCAGATAAGGTCACGTGACCTACATTTTGTTGCCGATAGGGGGATGTTATACGTGGCCCTGTAACGTTTGTTTTGCAAATTAATCGACCCCATGTGCGTATGTTATTTATGCTATAGTTGTACAAAGGATAATTCGTGTAACGTAATAAGGGATTTTGGGGGGTGGGAGAATTCAGCGTTTTTTGATAATAAAAGGTACATTGAAAATTGTTGAATTTGTATTTATAAAACGTTTAGATTGATCTCATTTCATTATAAACGAAAAATATTAATTAGTATAATGTTTATAGTTTTATTAGTCTTTCAATATAAATAATATTGGGAAAAAATATATAGTTCTGGAATTCTGTCATAAATTGCTAAGTATAGCCAATATTACAAAAGAATAAACAGATATTTATCAATTTAAAAACATAGGAAACAGAAGGTTTAGTTATTTTCAACATAAACATTTGCTGCTTCTCGATTTTATAATAGAGTATTTTGTAAACATAAATTTGAGCATTTTCCATTTGTATTGAAAAGATATATATATATATATATATATATATATATATATATATATATATATATATATATATTTAAAGCAGTACATTATTTTAAATTTATATTAGTACAATTTGAACTATTTACTGTAAGTATTCACTATCATAAAAACGGTCTTTAAATAATACACTGTGATAAATGTTATGGAATATAAGTGCGAAAATGTACGTATGTTATTAATACATAAATATTTAACGAAAAATGTCAAATACAATATATGTGTACGTGTGTTATTAATAATAAATATTTAAAAAGAAAAATGTTATCTACAATAGTGTGTGTGTGTGCGCGAGCGCGCGCGTGTGTGCGTTTGTATATAATCTCTACAGAATCAAACATCACAACGCCCTATTGGGAATTCAACATCAGTTTTACTCTTAAACTGGTAACGAAAAATTATACTAAAGATAATAATGTAGATCAGATTATGTAACACAAAAAGTAATGAAGCTACAATTTGTAGTTTATAAGAAGAAACTTTTATATTTACAGAAGCTCAAATTTGATATTTTATCATCCTATAACCAATTACTTAATGTTTCAGATCCTCATAGTTTCAAAAACATTGGGGATATTTTCTTTGGGAAATGTAAAGCCCACTTATTTACTAAGGATATTTTCCTTGGGAAATGTAAAGCCCTCTTATTTATTAAGGATATTTTCGTTGGGAAATGTAAAGCCCACTTATTTATTAATATCAAATGAATAATACTTATAATGTTGTCATGTTATTACTATATAATTTATATAATATATATATATATATATATATATATATATATATATATATATATTACTATATTATTACTTTATTATTATATATAATATTACTATATTATTACTTTATTATTATATATAATATTACTATTATTATATAATACTATTTATATTGTCATAATACCTCTAGGCTCCGGTAACTCGAGTATTCTTCTGGTCTGCATATGTGGTCCATGTAACCATAACCTCCCCTACTCCTCAGTATCCAAGACACTTTCATAATGGAGCCCATTTTCTCCCTTGTTGCCTGGAGAACGGGCAAACATGGTTGCATGAGACTATCATTTTACCTCTGTCAACCATCCAATTGTCGCAATAAACCTGAATTATATCAACTGAACGACATTAGCCGGTAAAAATCTTGAAACTCATTTCAGAATAAATTTTAATTCAATAAACCCTTTATTTTCTAAGCGTCTTTAATATTTATAACTTTAAGTTTTTGAATAATCAATTATTTTCTTCTAGAATAGGATTTGGTCGTAGTGTTATTATTATTTATTTTGCATGAAACCTAATGTCTTTATGAAACGAATATTGGTAATAAATCAATATCATTAGTAGTCACCAAATTATAGTGTAACAGAAAAATATCAAAACTTATTTGTGGTAACGTAATAACTTATATAAATCAGCCAAAAGAAGGTTTTCAATTATTGGGTAATTTATATTGATTTTTTGGTAGATAAAATATGTTTACAAGCAAAAAATGTGTTGTCCAGCTAGAAAAATGTAAACTCTATAGAATCGTTAGTTTTAGAATAAAAAAACATTTGTCTTAAGATTACACGAGTATTGAAAATGTGAGAAGATTAATGTTATTCAGACACGATCTTAGCATACGATACTAAGGCATTAAAATTGGAACATTACAGACAAGCATTGGGCAAAGATTGTACAAGTCTATCTAGACTTGTTGAATTCAAGGCAATTCAAGTGCAAATGAAGCAGAGAAAGTCATTCAGGCGATGCCGTAGTAGAGCCATATTGAAAACTGAACTTGGCTAAAGCAACAAGTTAGATAGTGTTTTAATAAGTTTATTTCTCTTTAATTTATGACAGGAAAGAAGAGAATATCATATGACTGCGCTCCTATATTACAACAAGTTTAACTGTTGATAAATCTTTGGCACCTGATACGGCTCTCTTTTGTGTTTTTAAACAGTGTGTATACCAAATAAATCTTTGACAAAGTGAATTCAGTCCGTAAGAATATATAGTTACAAAAAGTGTTTAAACTTTAATTCATAAACGAAGGCAAACTACGAAAATATCATTTTTAGAGGCTATAAATCGTGGAAGTAAATGGGTTCTTTACGCAGACTTGAATGCCGTCACCACGATTTTATACTCTATTACTTGCATTAGATGCGGTGAAAATTATACACAATATTTATATTATTTAATTTCTGATTTTAAATTTGTTTTTAAACACAAAACCTCTTCAAGCTAAAACTAAATAAAAAGAAGTTGCGCTGACATATAAACTGTGTAACATCGGCTCAAGTGAAATTATTTACATGCTAATTTGACATGCTAAATTATTGCGCTATGTATTTGTATTGTAAGCTATAGTTTGGCGTTAGGTAGACAAGATATTTCGTAACATTAACACGTTTTCATGTCTTAATTTAGGCGTTATTGTACTCCTCGCAACGAAAACATTTACTCCACTCCTTAATTGTGTTGAAAATCGGTTATTAGATTCTCCAATCAGGTTAGCCCACTAATAGGTAGCGTACAAGAATACAACTTGCCTTGCGTGGAATTGTTTTTTCCCATTCCAACCCCCTTTGCTAACAATTAATTAATTATTATAAACATTATCAGACGAATATAAAACAAGATGAAAAGGTTTATATATATATATATATATATATATATATATATATATATATATATATATATATATATATATATATATATATTTGAATTGTTTAATATTCATGTTGATGTTGGTACTGTTAGCCAACGAAAAGCTTTGAATTGTAAGTTCAATTATAATTCTTGTATTTGTATTTTGACTTAGTTCTTTAATACATAAGAATACATATCGCGATATTTATATATATATATATATATATTATTTAACTTTAATTTCACTGTTCACACCAAAATCCTTTATTTATCTCTATTTTTGTAAAATAATACTTCTCTAAACCCACTTATAGGCAGCTACACCAAACCTGTTCTGTGAAAACTAGTTCGGCGCAATTCTTTAGTAGTTGCTCTCGGTAGTTGTGTATCTGTGGTGAACGTTCTATGTGTTTTGCTTGCCATATTAGATTTTTTGTATGTTTTGAGACCTTATTTTAATATTTATTGAATATGTGTGTTACATTTCAAAGTGTTTTGTTTTTTAAGATGTATAGGGTTTTAATTTTATTGTGTTTATATCCTTCAGTATTTGTGTTTTGTTTTGGCTATAATTGATTAATGGAGCATTTATGATGTAGGTTTTATGACTTCTACACATCATGAATTAAAACAAAAAAGTCACAATTACAGACGTTTTTTTAATATCATCAATAATATTTTAATTTTAATTCGTTGTTTGCTACACTTTTGTGTGCCAAAAAGGAGTTTTATAACAAAAGGGAATCTTTATTATTTTATTTTAAAATTTACGAAACCTTTTAAACTTTAATTTCCCACAAAGTTGATACATTTTTATTTTGAATTTCTTATTCACAATTATTTTAATAGGCCTACCTTAAAAAATTGATGACCTTTTAAAAAACACTTTGTAGAACTATAAACACATTTTTTCTTAGCATGCCCTTGTAGCATTGTTTTTCTAACTTTAAAAACTAAATTCCTTGATTTTGTAGAATTCTCTCCTATTGTGAATATTATGTTATAAGACATTTCGAATATTAAAAAAAATAACAATAAAGTGCTAAATATTTAAACACTATAAATTTCAAGCAACACTCATTCTACAAATTTTGAACTTCTAATGCTAAAGGTACAAGAAGTGCAAAGCAACTTACAAACTCAGGAAACATACTATACATTTCACAGATACACATTAACCCACAAGTATCCAGAGCTAAAGATTGAAGACTCAACTTCCTAGACATGTCAGAATGCTTAATGGAGCATTTAAATTTCAAGGATAGTGTTACTAATTGATGTCCGTAATAGTTTTACAAAATAGAACTATCTTCCATTTACCAACTAGATTAAGAATATCTTCTGCTGATTTCGATTGCAATATAATCATTTTTAGTGAGTTTCTAACACACTCTTTATTGAATAAAGTAGTAATGTCGAAAGTGATGTGTGTATAAGTTCTAGTAAAAAAACCGGCATTGAGCACCAAAGTATTACGGGAATAAATTTTATCAAAGTTTTGTTTTACCATCGGTTTTAATAAAATCTATAAATTAATCAATTTGTCGACCTATTTATTGACACCCACTTAACCACTTATAACATTGCTTGTCCTCACAGGATAACTATTTTACTGTAAATATTATTAAATTCATAAAATTTTAATGAAATTTTAAAATTTCATTAAATTTTATTAAATTATTTAAATAATTTTCATATTATTACTTTTTATTTTTATTATAGGTTCATCAAGGTTAAACATTTGTAGTTATTATATATTGTTCAATGTAAATATATTAGTAGCCGTGGTTGTAAATTTGGCAATGCCCAGATCCGGTTCTTACTTTTGTTAAAATATTATAGATTATGTTCAGTTTTTAAGTTTCAATTGTGTAGCATCACTGAAGATGATGCCATATTGTCATTAAAAAGCGTCTGATGATAAAGATTTTATAATTGTGAGTCGTAGCCTACTTATTCTTTTGTTTAAAACCTCCACTCACAAAACAGCTCGAATATTGATTATAAAGCAAATAGTAAATTTCAATATATTACATTCGTTCGTATTTATATAACATCTGTCTTGCCTAGCCTCAATCTATTTATAGTATTAATATTTTTCTGTAGTCTACCATTTAATTTTGTATCGCTTAATAAGGTTGGAAATTCTGTAACATTAGGTAGCGAGTACCCTGAATCGAGGAAAATGTAATTAACTCAAACAAAACTAGGATAGTAAATTAAAAATTAATATCGCCTGATATTATCTTGCATTTGATTTTGTAGGATAATAAGGCAAAAGGTCGAATCGAAGAACAAATAAATAGTACCAAGAGTATATTGCCATTTCTGCTTCATCGTGAAATTTAATGAGGGGCTCTGTTCAATAACGCGCATCCCATACTCGGCATAACTGGCGTGCCTGGCAATCCGATCGGCTTTATGATGTCTGTCGCTCATTACGACAGCCTCACACTTTCTTATAAGTAATTACCAGGCTGTATAGGTTAACTGTCCACGTACTAATTTCAATCCGAACACGCAACCATTCAGAGTAAAGTAAAAACACAAAGTCTTTATTTTTGAATCATTAACCGTTCCTATAAATGCTAACAAATAGGCTTCTAAGTCTTAAGAAATAAATTTTAATCACAAAATTGTAATTTGTATTAATAAAAACGTAAGTTATGGTGGTTATAAAAAGCACGCATGCACGTGCGCACGTACACATGCGCTCGCAAACTCTTCGTAGCGGCTGAATGATCTAGTAGATACATCCACTAACTATTGATATCTTGTCAGTGGTAGAACTCTTAACTACAAACATAAACGCTCTAGCTTCGATTCTCATTAACGTCAAAGAATTATTACGTAAGATGGAATAAATCGAAGTTGTAGCTTATTAAACAAAACATCATTATAAGTAGTTTATTAATTTAAAAGTATTCAAAGTGAATTTATTACCATAGAAGTAAATATTTTTGACGTAAAAGAAACATCAATATATTCTGATGTGCGAGATAGATATTGTAGACACGAAAGTGGAAATTGACATAAAGTTCTTCTTGTATGACGCTAAATTAAAAATGTAGACCGGTCTATAAATTGACATATGTATTCATAGGAATACACATATTGATGTTTAAATAGACTTTTGCAACGAAAATAGACATTTTATAGACGTCGCATATAATCTTCAGAGTAACAATTCGAAAATAACGCGGTTCGGTTGAAAACGTTTCTGAAATCCTATATTAAGAAAATGATGGATCTCGGCAATTGCTTTGTTTTAACAATCATTGCTCTTAAATATGAAAAAATACATGCAAAATTATTATTATTATCAATGTAGTAGTTCTGTTTTATTTTAATACAGTATATTGTTATACTTTAGTGCGTAAATACTTATAATAAAAATTTATTTCGAAATATTAATTAAATAACAAAACAAGTAGATATAATATAACAAAAGTTCACTTTGGTTTTATTACTCAAATTTAACAATGTAATATTTTAGTTCATCTCATTTACTATTTATCCATTTGATCTAAGAGTTAAAAAAATGTTAACTTATTTAAAGCGATTTAACCTGAGAATTTAAATATGTTGTTAGTTTCAAACATTGCGTATATAAGCGAACACATCATTCTGTAAAGTAGAACTTTTTCGATTATATTGATAGTGAGCACAGCTTAATAATTTTAAGGAAAATACATTTTCAATATTTGACATATTTTAACCAATGTCAGGCTAAACGCAAGAAATTTATAGGATAAAAAATAAAGTTCTATTCATTTCGAAACCATTTTAATTGTCTATTATATTTTAAAAGGACTAAATATATTCTCTAGTTTAATTATTGTTAATAACTTCTTTTTTTTAATCTTAAACTTTCTATATTTCGATTAATTTTTTACATTGTGTTATTTGCTTGTTATTGTTATAGATTTATTGTTATATCTCGTTTTGTAATTTATTGTTATGTTTTTTTGTTATTATTTGCGATGTTGGTTTGCTATTTATTGTTATGTTTCTCTTTATTGTTATACATCTATTGTTACATTTATTTTTATATTATTACTGTATGATTAAGTTTTGTTTGTTTGTTATGTTTTGTAATTTTTGTTTTATTTAAATTTTATATTATTATTTTGTTTTATCTAAACCATTGCGTTTTTGGCTTTGTTATCTTTTGGCGATGATAACCACAAAAACTACGCTATAAATATGGTTACAAATTATAAAAGGCATGCGAATTTTGAATTTTAGTTATAAACTGAGAATAAAATAGGCCTATATGAAAAGGCTGTAATTGGGGGAAATACATTAATTATAAATTCAGTACTGTAATGAATCCCACAAGAATGTAACTAGTGGTAACGTAATTTACGCTTTTGTAATTTAATAAATTCTTGCTACATATGATCTATTGACCTCATTACATACCTAAGTTTAAATATCAATGTATAAAAGACAATAAGTTGTGTAACTTATGTAAATAACTTAAGTAAATTTGCCAATCAAGAGAAATAATAATCATGTGTTCTAAGTCATCAACTCATAACGGAAGTCTGTATTACTTTTAAGAATTGAATATCTGAAAAAGTATGGAAATTACTACAGTCTGAGACAGACATGAAAGGAAGTAATAATTTCACTAACTGATTTCGAAATCCTAATTGGATCCAGTTAGCAGAGGAATAAAGTGGAATCTTGTTTTACAAACAATCTTGTTTGAACATCGATAGTTTAATTGTAAACATAGAACGGTTTTTGTTTAATAAAAATAAAATTTCAGAATGGAAACTATACCTAAACTATTTGAGGCCTTATTTTTTTTTATTATAGCTTACAATACAGCTGACGTTTAATAATTTCCTTCTGTTGATTTCAAAATAAATAAAAACACTATCACAATTTTTCAAAAGTTATTCTTATTTAGACACTCTATGAACAGTTTAAAGAAAAATAATAATAATTGTAAATTGTTGGTACAGATTATTAAAAATAATTAAATATAAATCATGTTATTTTTTTAAAGTTTGTTACCGCATTAAACACAGATCTGAACGACAAAACGTTTCTTAGTCCCAATAGTTCCAGGTATGTATAATTGAATAATTTAAAACATTGTACTCTAAACGCATACAATTAGGCTTTAAGCAAGAAAACAAGCTAAAATAACCTCAAAACTAGCACTTGCTGGTTAAACCTACTACAATTTGCCATTAAATACACAAACAAATGGTAAAACAAGTGGGGATCGTTTCTGAAAAGAACCGCTAGATGCCATCACTAGCCGTGCAAACAGAATATGTCGATAAGCATCAGCATTGGAGTAGGAAATAATCCCTTGTAGTAAAGTCGAGTTTAGGGCACATTAAAGGTTTTGAATACAGAATGCCTGTTGTTGAATTATATGAACGTTGTAACATTTTTACACTTATGAATGGAACTATTTTGAAGGCGAAGTTACAACTATAATAGGCATACTTGCAGTATGTATATAATTTGTAATAGAGATCTGGGAAATGTTTTTTTCTAAAATTTAAATCCGTTTCTAGCGTTTATTACTCAATTAGTAACTCCTAAATCAACCTTGCTTTTCTTAAAAGTTATTCCAGACTTGAATTAAAACCTTCAAAAATATATAATTTTTCCTACTTCAATGAAAACCAATTTTTTATCTACTAGTGTAATTATGTTGTTATAATAGCAATAAAAATGTTCATATTAAGTAATTTATTTATATTGTAATATTGGTTATGAGATAATTTCTAAACAAGGCGAAAATCACATATGGTGAGAAATAGGGTTATGATTTGCAGATTAATACAGAAACATAATTTCTAGGCAGAAATTTTGTTCTGTCTTTTACGATCTTTCAAAATAGAATATTGTATGGTTAGGCTACTGTAAGCGAACAAAATTACAAAATTGAATATAAAAAAATTTCAATTTTTAGAGATTTCTTTTGAAAATTTCAAACTCTGGCAATTATTTCAGTGACAAAGGATTAGCTCCCAATTAAAATTTATTTATATAGATAAGTTATTTGTAGATATAACGAAGGCTTTCAACAAAAAAGACTGTAACTTTATCAAAGGGTTCTTTGATTTGTTTGCATTGAGAATTTATAATTGTAATATTTTCTCCCTTTTTACGATTTCGTTAAAGGAAGACTTTTGTCGTAATTAAAGGATTTCTCCATGTTTGTGGATTTACAATTCTATTTATTTACAATTTAAATTATTACAGTTTATTTCTTCTTATTCATTTCCTTGGGATCTATCTTTTATTTTAAATTTTAATGTTCGTTTTCAGTGACATTCAAAACATGGAGAAATAATCATTTTTTTTAAATTTGTAACTAGTATTTATATCCTTTATTAACAAATGATAATTGGAAGCAAAACAAAAAAAAATAACCAGCAAAAACCATGGGAATAAATAATGTAGGATATCCATAAAAAGCTTTCCTGATTTAGTTGAATAAAATGTATGTTTTGAATAACATTTGTCAAGTCTCTTCTCATATCTATACAAGGAGCGTATTTGGTATATAAGCAAGGCAGGAGAGTAATCTGATAATCTGAAGATCTGGTTCAAAACCGTTGTAGATATATAATTCCCAGGACCAAACCGGCAATACTGTGAATCACTGAAGCCGGACTAACAATATTGTCCTTGTACAGCGCATAATTGAGAATTGTTTTGTTAAAGTCAAAAAGGATTATTTAAAGTAAATAAAGAAAATGGTATCATAATTTTCACAACTTTTAAAAATAAATAAAACCAATATTTGAAAGTTGTTTTTATGTTTATGATAACCAATATATATATATATATATATATATATATATATATATATATATATATATATATATATGTATATACATATATATATATAATACGTTTTCTTGTTTAATAATTTAAAACAACATAGGTTATTCAAATACAAGAATATTTATTAATTTATATCTAAAGTTTTTGGCTTTGGATATAAATTCATAAATATTCTTGTATTAGAATAACCTATGTCGTTTTAAATATATATATATATATATATATATATATATATATATATATATATATATATATATATATATATATATATATATATATATATATATATCGATAATTCGAGATATATGGCAACGAGGCTTGGTCGGATTACCGAAAACTCAGATTATGCGAAAATACGACACTGTGCATTAAAAAAAAAATAGGAGTTTTAATAAACCCTTATAGTATAGGTTATTAAAAATGAACCAAATAAATTTATAGAACTTGATAAGAGTATTTTTTTAAACCCAATTCATTTCCTTTGCATAACGTAGTGATGTAAACATTTCTTGGAAGCTTGATTCATTTCCTTTGCATACCGTATTGATATAATACATTTCTTAGAAGCCCGTCTCATTTCCATTGCATTACCGTATTCATATAAATTTTCTTGGAAGCCCGACTCATTTTTTTGTATACCGTATTGATACCAACATTTTACGGACCAACATTTCCTTTGCTTATCGCATGACTATAAACATTCCTTGGAAGCACGATTCTTCATTTTCTTTCAAAATAATAAAATGAGCTGGAATACAAATAGACTCAAATTTAACGGAAGCTTGGAGTACGGGACTCAGATTATTTAGACTCCACTGTGTAAATATATGTATATATATGTATATATGTATATATATATATATATATATATATATATATATATATATATATATATATATATATATATATATATAAACGTTTTAGCGTGTAGGACATCAACAACATTCCCTATTGTGGAGTTATCTTGTTTTATTATGGTAGCAGTAGTTTCTTTATAATACGTTCAATTTATGTATCACAAGTTACAATATGTATTTTGTAAATTTATGCAATAATTACAAACTGTACAGTCTAAATTTTGTATTTTTGTTTAAAATTATTAATAAATTCTATAAATTTCAAAGAAATGCCTCTTGAACATTTGTTAGAGTATATGTGTTATATTGCTTGTTATTAATTCACTGCATCTTTGTTAGGTATACACAAAATAATTGTTTCCATTTACAATTTTGTATTTGTTCTAACATTTTCTTAAACGATAGATAGGCTCAAATCTAATGACACGGTTTTAAGTTTGCAAATACAATAACAGCAAATAATAAATATTATATAGCATAGAAAGATTTTATACTGAAAAAGCGAAAGTGACATTAAAATATACATCGAATAGACTACAAATACAAGGTAATCATTTTGTTTTTACATCGCAAACTAGATATGATATAACAGAATAAGCCGACTTTTTAATTTTAAGCACGAAACAATTTGCCTAAACTGCACGTTGAAAGAAATGGAGCTCGCCTATCATGGCTTCTTCATTGCATTAAACACTTCTGATAACATTTAATAAAATTTATTAACATGTAAAATCATACACTATGTTTGTATTAGTTGATGGTAGCCACATCTTGAATAACAGAACAAAACTCAATAATCGGTGTGTCTCAATTACTAAAAAGGGTAAACAATTCTTCACGCTAACTTTTAAGATTTTTAGGAGCAAAATAACAGAAGTTTTCCAAATGCGTTACGAATATGCGTTTAAGAATATCCAAGAATGCTTGGGATATTCGAGTAAAGGCAGTGAAAAATGAAGAGTTGTGTAGGTTTTTTTAACCTTGTGTGACTCGATATTCGGAGAGATTGAGAGAAACCAGGATTAGAGTGATACAAGGGCCGTCTAACGTTATAGACGTATTTAGGTTATAGTGAATTCATAAAATTATTTACTGTTTAGACTGTCACTCACAGCAAAAAACGTAAGAGCTAAAAATGGAATAATTATTTGACCCATTTTTGAAGCCCTTACTATTGGGAATTTCAAATTGTTTTAAAGCATTTTGTTCCCGTTTGTGTATAATTTGTTTTAATTTAAGTGAATATTTTTCATTCATTTAAAATGTTAACCTTATATGAACGCAACTTTAAAAAAAAACGGAATGTTTTAGCTCTTTTGAAAGTTTGAATTTTACAAGTTTCAAGCCGAAAAACTTGTAAATTTTAATTAACGTTTTCTCGGAACCCAATGGCAGCCTTGTAATTAACTAATTATTTTGGAATCCTTTGACAAAGAAAAGGCGACTTTGTCTCTCTTGTATCCAAAGCTAAAACGGACTTTTGGTTGAAAATGTAAATAATAACAAACCCGGAGAGCATAACCTTTGTCTCTGTCTATTTTTTTTTGTTATTTTTATACAAATTTTTCCATGGAAGGTCTTTTATCATTTAATTTTTATTATAAGAAAGTCTAACAAGAGAGTTTCTATTAAATTAGTAAATATTGTTTTAAAAAAAGAGAAAGTGAACACAGAAAAATTTAATAAAATCCCATTTTCAATACAACAGTTACAAATTTATATATTTGATCAGTAAAATTAAAAAATAACAAAACATTTTCTAATACTAAAACATATTGATGCGAATGTAATATATTTTTATAATAATTATTGTTAGTAAGGTGCCAATAAAAATAGTCTTAGACATTGGCCATCATCAATCCTCAAAATGTTTTACACCGTATTTTGTAAAGTCATGACAGAAGGATGCTCCTTAATGCAGCCCAGCCCAATTTTCCAATGTTATTTCCCAAGATAACGCATCGTGCTCGTTATTAAATGGAGGGACTGAGTCCACGACATGCGTCAGATTACCAATCAGATCGGTAGGATTCTGAAGTCATACTATCCTATCTTCTGATTTTCATAATTCACCAAATAAATTATTTCACACAAAAGCCAATTTTACCTTCAGGTATTTTTAATATAATTTTAAAATGCTATAATTCTTATTTTCCAAAGCTATTTAATTTGTTTGAATATTTCATATTTTGTAATTGAATAATAGCAGATACTTGGTAATTGTAATAGTTTATTAATAATTAGTGTTTAGATTTAAATTATGTTTAAAACATTTTAAGCAATGATGCGTTTTATATTGTATAGCGTGATGTTTTCTTTAGAAGCCATAGTTTTAAAAGATAACGCTACTTATATCGTTGAAATAACGTAAACAAACGTAAGACAACCTGTTTCTCATTGATTACTTATCAATACTTTTATTGTTATAATTGTTGCCGTTTTTGTTATCATTTTTCATTTGTACTTATTGTGCTACTATCTCTTCGTTGCTTAGTGTTTTCATTAATTTATAAGAAATCTCGGTAAATTATAAGAAAGATACTATTTGTTTATTGTACCTAAAACAAGTGAATAAAGTTGCTTTAAACAAAATTTTCAATGTATTCTCTTTCACAGTGTCGTATAGATCTAGAGAGCTAGTGTTCTCTGTAATTAGTCTGTAGTTAATTGAGCTTTCAGTTAATTTTATCAAGTCACTGCCATCTAGTCAATGATAAATTTATCACTCACCTCTGTAGTTGTGGATGTAATCTTCTTATCAAATTACCTTTCGTTTCAGAAACCTTTACATGTAATTTAGGAAAAAGTCAGTTTCTTATTGTTTTCATTATGCCAAAGTTTAATAAGATTCATCCATAAATGCCTTTCTTCTCAAATAGTTTCGGGGAAAATACATTGCACGATTACAGCGCTTTCTGTATGGAGTATTTGTAGAGAATACCTCTCTCTCTATCATTACTCTCCATCTTAACCAATTTCTTTTTTACTTTTAATCCTTATTTTGTAATTTAATTCGGGTAAAATTAATAAACCTATTCGTTTTTGTTGTAACTGTGACAGCACCGAGGAAGAAAAAGAGTTCATAGACATTACAGTCATTGATGGTAGATAAATAGTTACTTAATGAATATACTAGTTTGTAATGGCACCATTGGGAGTTGACTTTACCAATGTTGTGAATGTATTGAACGTCACGCTAGTAGTTTTATTTTGTTTACGTTTGTAAAAAAAACACCCGAACATTGAGCTTGAGTTCAACTGATCTCCAGTCTAAAAAGAAATTACCTTACTTATCTTCGTACATAAAATGTCCCAGTCTTATGATTCGGAATAATTTCAGAACGTCTTAATTGTCAACGAAAATTAAATCTTAATGAACTAACAATTGGTAAAAGATTCCGCGTCATTAACTCCGACGGGTTAAAGGGAATCAGTCATAAGTAAAGCGCTGATGGGAGGGGACAACAATTAGGAACTTAACAAAGTACGGAGCGAGTTAAACACATTTCTCATCGCGTAATCCTTCAGCGGATTAAAATTACGCGATGAGAGTTGTCTTAACAGAGCGACGCTCATTAGGCGAGAAATAAAACGAATGTCGTTAACAGGGCTCTGTCTGAGTGGGCCGCCATTTTGTATAAGGGCTGACACTGTAGTTAACGTACATCATCTCGAAATTCGACCGCCTTGGAGCAGATTCGGGTCTTGTCTTCGTAGGCTTTACGTACACTTGGTATGAGACTAGAAGCTGCGTGAGTTCTATATGGAATTAACAGTGAGTCCTACACTTTATTCTCTCACATCAGGCTGTAGTTTTTATTTTAACAGAAAAACTTGTTACACGACCTTGGCTCTTTGCCTTACTGGGCAGAGGTTATACCTGTTTTTTTCATTAAGTCCCTTGCTCCAAAATAAAGGACACATTTCTTCCACAAGTCTATTCGAATTGAGTGCTGTTCAACCGACTAAGTAGAATGTAGGTACTTATTACGTTAAAATGGACATAATATAATGTATTATTACCAAAATATAAAATGTGACCAAAATATATAGTTTTTGTTAATGTCCTCGCATTAACTTGGCTTATCCTTTATGATCTCGGATTTTAGAAATCGCCCATCCGTGTCCACGATAAGAGCAGAACATCTTTAATGAGGCGTCGTTATCCATGCGATTCGACGTTCGCACTCCCAGTAGAGCTTCAACACTCTACCATCATTGTACAGACATTTCATTTCTCATATATTACAGAACCACTGCTATAACCTAAGTGGGGTACACCTTAGAGCGATATGCCTGAATTCACTAGTAATGTTTTTCTTTTATTTAGAGTTCTCAAGTAATCGGTCTGAATCCCTATCGCCTATAAACTAATTGCAAGAATTGTGAATATAGGTACAAAATCTCCTTATACGCGGGACTATAGCATTAATTATGCAGGTTCCAAACCTGAAGATCTAGAATCGCTCTTTATTCTTAGGACTGCTTATTTTGTATGCGTAGGACTGAAGACGTTCTAAGGGTGTGTAGGGTTTCGTACCTTTATTTATCGTAAGCATACATAGATGGCATCACGTTAAATCTAGTGACTTATAATTCTACATTCAAATGCATTTATCTCTACCGGCACAAGAGAGCGTTATATATGCGTTTTACTAAGGGAGAAAGGTAAAAATGCCAAAGGTGAAAATAAGGGCATTTGTTACACATACAAATACCCCTTCAGTCAATGTTAGCTAGAGCGTATTTTCAGTTGCTATATTTTATACTGAATCCGCACTGTAAGAATTTTAAACCAGGTATCCAAAGTAAAGGCTGTTATAAATACAATCAGTGTGACGTATAGAACAATTACTGTCGAGCATTCACAATGCCATTAGTGTTGTAGGCGCAGTTGCATGATGCATGATGCATGTGCATTACACGGCGATATGCAAACGTTCTTACATGTATTTATGTTGCTGCACAATGCTAATGACTTGCCTTCTTTAGGAAATTTAATTTTTGTTCTGAGACACGATACTGTGGAATGCTTTGAGGGTTGTAGTGGAAAGAGTTTAGAATGTTTTATGTTTAAAGTTGTTTTGTTAACAGGGTAAATGGGGAAATTGGAGGTTAGATTTGTGGTGCACCCACAAATTTCCATACACCAAGAAAGATATTTAAACTTTTAGTATTAATTAATTGTAAAGCTAGAATAGTTATCGTGTCGCTGAAGTTCAATCAGTTTCTATCTTGAAAAGATTTCTCATATTTCCTCTTTATTCATAAACGTTTATCAACTGTGATACGCAAACTCTCTTAACGTTAATAAAAATGAGTGAAAAAGAATGTCAGTAATGCGTTGAATGTTAATTTTGAGAACACGAAATTAAAGAAATTTAATTAAAAAGACAAATAATTTGAATTTAGTTATAAAGAAAGAAGAAATATCAAGGAACAATTGCCATATGGAAATTGTTATCTCATAAAACTTATGGAAAGTCGTGGCGTTAAATAGCAGAATTGCATTAACAAGTATAGATTTACTAAGAATCAAATATTACAATTACTTCGTTTATATAGGCCTCTTCAACTGTTGTACTTTTCATTCATTTAAATACTACTGACGTTACTCTATCATACATGATTACTATGCTGTTGACATTATGCAAAATGAGTGAACATTGTTTATCAATATGGCTTTCCTAATATTATCGGGATAGTGTCAAACTCATCAAAAACTATAAGAAATAATTATTTCTCATAATATAGTGCATGTACTCTCAGGCTATCTAAGTCATTACAACTAATTAATTTATTAAACCTTATTCATTGTATAACATAGGTCAAATAATTACAATAAATAATTTTTAATAGTCACGTTAATTTCGATTGTCAAATACAGAGAAGTGTAACAATCTTTAAAAGTAACAATTAATAGAAGCATTTATTTCTGTTTCTGTCTGTCGACCGTACTTAAACAACGTCATCAGTTCCGGGTTGTTGATGCAACAACTTTGACATTTCTGGGGTAGTGTCGACGCAGCCACGTTCCCGTTTTTCGAATAGTGTCTACGCAGCAACATTCACATTTCTGGGATAGTTTTGACGCTATTTACCGGATAGTGTCTACGCAACCACTTTGAAGTTTCTGGGACATTATCAACCGCAGTAATGTTGCCATTTCAGGGATAGTATCGACACAGATGGTGTCATTTTTCCAGATGGTCTTGACAATATTAATTTTCTCAAATCTCCGAATAGTTTTGACGCTAGAACGTTGAGGTCATGTTCCTATTTCCCAGGTCGCGTTTTGATGCTGGGAAATGTTTCTACAAAGTAACGTTACCATTTTGCGGATAGTCTCGACGTAGCAACTTTGATATTTCTCGGACAACGTCGAATTAGCAAACGTGTCATATTTTGGGATTGTTTCAAACTATCAACGTAGTTTAATCCCCGAATAATTTCGGCACTGGAAGGTTGTCATTTCCTGAATAGTGTCGACGCAGGAACTTAGAATTTTCTTTTAGATAGCGTCGACACAGCAACTATGTCATTTTCTGGATAGTCACAACACATCAATATTGTCGTTTTTTTCTGATAGTCTTGACAAGAATGTTGTCAATTTTTTAGATTGTTTCGACCCAGCAACTTCGCCAAATTGCCTAATAGTTTCGAGATGGGAACGTCACTAAATCCCAGAATGGTTTCGATGCTGCAGAGTCGTCGTTTCTAAGATAGTTTAGGGGGACCGGTGCAACGTTAACTATCTATTTCGTAACTAGTAAACTAATGCCAGTCCACTGGTTTCTAGTTTTAGGCTGCTATGAGAAAGTTATAACCTACTAAGTAAAGTGAGTAATAAAATTTTTAAGGAAATTTTAAAAAACGAAAGAGGGAATACAATTGGGAAGATCCTATTTTAATAATACTATGAAAAGAAAATCTATAGAAATAATATTTACTATGTTTAGCAGGTGTGCTTGGTAGCCTTATGAACCGCAGGTTCCTACACAACTATTAGACAACAGATGCCGATTGTAAAGTCGTTAAGATTGTACAGGTTTTGACAATGGTTGAACAAATTCCAGTGACCCATCTACAGTCCATGTTATAGAAAGCATGTTCTAGCTTTACGCTCATAAAATAGGACCACGTCATTCGTGTTTACTTGAACAACCGGATTCAGGAAATCAGTTATATCTGCTTTATGAACCCTACAACTGATCTGCTTGGCCCCGTTACATACAGTATTAAACTTATTTCTCCGTCCAATCGGCTGAAATTCGCGCCGGATACGTTAGTACACAATCCCGGAGCTTCGAAACGGATTTATCGCAGCAACGCATACAATAACGCATCGTCGTCCTACTGTTCGCGCCCATATTTCCACATGTTCGTCAAATACGAAGGAAACGGAAGTATATACACACGGCCATTTGCATTTGCCGTTGCCGTTTTGTATTTCGAATACGAGCGTAACTAAATAACTTTATTCGCACAAGTTTCCTGGACGGTTTCGTTTTTGCAATATGTTTTACGATGTAATAATTCAGTTTCAACCCTTCTGATATACAGCAAAATGATTTTCAGTAAATATGAAAAAAAATCCTAATTATTATTGAAGAAAAATCAAGAACAGACTAAAGAATTTTAAAATTATTGTTCGGCATACTTAGGCTATCTCAAGCCAGGATTACAAATTATCTTGTCTGTAATAAATTTGTTTAAAGTTTGTACTTACAAACGACTTTTTTTTAGATGTACTACTGTTCAAATTCAATTTTAAAACTCCATTAAAGCCTTCGCTCTTCATTTTTGTACTTACAAACGACTTTTTTTCAGATGTACTACTGTTCAAATTCAATTTTAAAACTCCATTAAAGCCTTCGATCTTCATTTTCTATTCGCAAAAATTTATTAAACTGTTTATTTTTTTGTCCTATTGTTGAATTTTTAACATAAAAAATAAACCTTTTGTTTTCATTAGCGCACTTTTAATTTAAACTTCTATAGTGTCATGTTCTTGTCTATATGAAAATATTGAAAGTATTTGATAGATTTTCCATCCATTTTAAATCTGTGAGCATTTTCTCTAGCAGTGTAGTAAAAACGTTGAAATTTCCCATTATTATTAAACATTCATAATAAATTATCTAATTTACCAAATATAACATTTAGTAGCCTTACATTAGGATATTATTTATTTTATTAAAATAACACTAGGTAATTTTTTGTTATTATTATGGACAGTTTGTATCAAAACACATTTATATTAGTGAACAACAGTCTATTGAAAAGACATTTATATTAGTGAACAACAGTCTATTGAAAAGACATTTATATTAGTGAACAACAGTCTATTGAAAACACATTTATATTAGTGAACAACAGTCTATTGAAAACACATTTATATTAGTGAACAACAGTCTATTAAAAACACATTTATATTAGTGAACAACAGTCTATTGAAAACACATTTATATTAGTGAACAACAGTCTATTGAAAAGACATTTATATTAGTGAACAACAGTCTATTGAAAACACATTTATATTAGTGAACAACAGTCTATTGAAAACACATTTATATTAGTGAACAACAGTCTATTGAAAACACATTTATATTAGTGAACAACAGTCTATTGAAAAGACATTTATATTAGTGAACAACAGTCTATTGAAAACACATTTATATTAGTGAACAACAGTCTATTGAAAACACATTTATATTAGTGAACAACAGTCTATTGAAAACACATTAATTATAACAAATAGAACCGATACGTTTTTTTTATAGTATAAAATTAACTTAACGAAGAATATGAGGTTATATTTTAATTTCAACTCTTTTCAAGCAGTAAAACTCCGAGATGAATATCCATTTCATTTTCACTTTGGCATATTTACGGCGAGAAGTCTTGTTTCGGTTACACGGAAAATATTAAGGTTGTGCGACTTACTTTTCGCCTCTACAACTGAGAAGATATTTTAAGCCATATCACGGTTATCGTAAATTTAATGCGTAATTCAAGAGATGTTTTACTGTAGTTGCAAATTTAGAGGTAATATTGAAAGACGGCTATAGTAGCTCAGTACTTTCATACTACGCTGAAACGAATTGGGAACAGCTTTTGGTAAATATTGCAACCGGTTTCTTCGTTTTTAAGCTAATAAATAGGAAAGAAAGGATATTTGTTTCTTTTTTTAAATGGATTCGAATGTAACTTCAGACGCATAGATATGAGTTACCATGGTGGAAATAAGGTCTTTTGAAGAAGTATGTTCAAGATTGTAATTTTTTAGAGAAATCGTTTTACACTAGGGTAATTTAGAAAAATAATTTGGTGATTTGATGTCGGGAAGTTCTTTTTATTCGATAGTAAAATGGAAATATTTAAAACAATATTGTAGACAAATGTTGTTATAAAATAATAATAGTATTAATCTTTCCTTTCAACATAATGCGCTTATTTAAAGATAATGCGAAACATATATAGTTAAATATTTAAAAATAATTTTTATTTTTAAAATACTATTGAAGTTTTATTTTTAATGAATCTTTGCAGTTGATAGCCTAAAACATTATATTTAAAACGTTTTGGTTTATGCCCTAAATATATCCCAAATGAGTGATTCACCATGCACGTTTTATCGTCATATTAAACGTACATACAGTAACCATCCAACCAGCTCGGTCTAATGATCTGACTGACCTATTCTTGTATTAATTTTAACCCGCTATGTAATATGGTATGTAGAACAATATAGGGATGTATGCTGTGTGCAAGGGGGGAAGGAGTCTCTCGGGACCCATTGCAAGCTCTCGTGATGGGCTCTTTGGGATTCCACCCCTCCACCAAGTACACAGGAATAGGATTTCCGAACCCAATGATCACGTCTGATCCCTCGAAATGCATGAATATATATATATTCGCAGTTTGCATCGGCCGTTTTGGATCAGAGAGAGTCGTATTAAAATATCAAACGTTAGGAAATGAATATATAAGTTAGCAGAAGCGGAGGGAAATTTTGATGCAAACCTTTCAGAGAGGCCTTGTTTTTCCTTTGTTAGTAAATTAAGAAATGTGTGATACGTTTAATTTCAACCGAATTTAGTAAGTTTTATTATTTTGATAAAAATTAACCCACATTTATTTTACTATCCTGTAATTTTAATGCATACTACCATAATGTTTTTACGTGGTTTCAAATGATGTACTATTATTATGAGGTATATCAGCTAAAGTCAATTGTGAGTCATTGTTCATAAAATTATAAATACACGAACTGTACTTATTTCATTTTATAATTTTAAAACACAAACAAAATACATTTTAACTAACACAATATATTTATATAATTTTATTAAGTTAAAATTTGAGAGATTTGCAAAAGTAAATGAAGAAACTAAAATTTAACTAAACAGTTCTGATCCAAATTGTAGGCGTAGATATTTGTTAAAATTATCATCAGGTGCCCGTTTATAAAAATAATTTCTTATCATGTAAAGACCATGTACAAGTAGCGACATGAGCATTACTGATACATGGGAAGAACCCTTTTAAGAATAATAAGAAGAGTATTTTATAAAGATGCTAATGATCTTGGAATTATATAATTTGGAAGAATATTCTCTTTTTACAAACTGTTTTATTATGTTATACCATTAACAAAAAAAATATTGTTGAAATTTTATTTCCAAGGGTTTAAAACAAAAATTGTTTAACAAAAGATAAGGACTTGCAGGAAAATACAGTGATGTTACGTCACCTAGTAACATCTAGCAAAACCAAAAAATAGGGGAGCTTATCTAGCAAGACTTGATGAATTCTTCGGTTTAAGCTACTAATACTCTATACTAAAGATATACTTGAAGGAATTGTTATCACTTGTTTTTAGTTTCAAATATTTGGAGAAATAATCAAAACCTATGATTGTTGAAATAAATTAAAACCAAACACTTTTTTAGTTGTTCAACATATTACATACTTACAATAAAAACATAGAGTACGGTAATGTATAATATCAATCAAAAGTTGCAGTTACTTAACTTAACTACGAAAATAAATCAGTTACAACATTATATAACTAGAAGCTTTAGTTAAATATAATAATATCATAAAGTTTTAAAATGACTGGATGTGTTTTAAAAGTCTAATTTTAAAATTTTATTAGTACAGCCCCTAAATATAAAAGCATATTAGCGTGTAAGTTATGATTGATACTTAAAGGTTGGTAGTAAGGTTTACTTTTTTTTGTCTAGTATTAGTACCTCCTGTTTGATCGTCACGGACCGCTGGTCCGAGAAGTGGGAGTGGCAGCGATTCTTTACGTATACCATACCAGATAGTTTACCAACCTAGCCTAACCTAACCTGAGTTCTAACCACATAATGTATGTAACTCTCTAAATGGGAATAAATATTTTGTAACGGTTTTGTGTTTTTAGACAAGGGCCTGTAAATGTGATTTAAATTGACACATAAATAAACTATTACGCCATTTGTTTTAATAAACGTATTTAGGTACACACTAAGATTGAACGTTTAAATGTCCAAAATGAATTCCTTCAATGCAAACAATATAAGATAAACACTCTCCATTATAATTCATTTGAGTACATCAGTTATATTTTCATAACGATACTGCACAGTGAAGTAGCTTATTCCAGAGACTGTTCACTTGTTATTAGAACCGTGAGTTGCATTTGATAATGTATGCGCTGAAAAATCTCAGCGCTGACTTTCATAGCAGTTTTTATGCTGAATTTAGTGTCGCATTGAATTTTATTTTGAAGCCTCATCACCACACGGTAGAACAGTATCAATAAAATGGGAGATCTGGCTGCTGATAAACTTGATTATTCACTAAAGCGCAAGTTAGGTTTTAACATTGATGTATTTTTGCATGAAACTGCCACCAAACACCGACAATGACGAATCAAACAGCAGTGAATTTTTAAACAATCGTAACGAATCTGAATTTCGACAACGAGAGTAGCCCGGTTATACTACACTTTCTGTAACACATCGTTTAACGTGTAAAAATGCTTTCGCTTTGTTGTACGTAGTCACGTTTATTTAAGCAAATTAACTAGAGGAGAAGGAATTAACATCATCATGTCAACTACTGTTTTGTTGGGCATTATTTTTTCGTTTTTTTGTAATAAACTGTCGACATCCGGCGTAGATGCATGCGGGTAGCACCCCCTCCTGGCTGCCCTCATTTTATTAACGCTTTAATGTCCCTTGTTTAATGTTCTTGTGTGTGTATGTTTTGGTAATTTGAGTCTCCTGCCGGCAACTGCACAGAAACTAAACAGCACTTTACCGATTGTTAAGTTACATTGTGTCATCGCAGATATATTTTAATGAATATTAAAAAAATTATTCCCTGAAGAGCAAAGTATAATCGAATTAATTTTAATCTTTTTTTAAAAAAAACATCGTTAGCTTAAATTTTTGTCAATTCTGTGTGATACATTATTTCTACGTTATTCTGTTATTGCTATTTCCTTTACACAGATTTATTAATTTTTTTTTATAGTAATGAGTCCAATTTAGGCAAGCTCGTGTGCGCGTGCACGCGCGCGTGTGTAATATAGGCTAGTTTTTTTTTAATCTACCCATCTTAAACACATATTTACAACCAATTTACAGTTAGCTAATAAAGTTAGTATAAAATAATACAGTTAGGTGTGTGTGTGTGTGTGTGTGTGTGTGTTTTTTGTTTGTTTGTTTGTTTTATGTGTGTGTTGTGGCAACTGGTATCAGTTTTATGATTTTCTTAGGTATTTTCAGTTCTCTTGTCTTTTAGACCATACATCGTCCTCTATCTGTGCGATTGCTTTCTTTTGTGTGTTAAATTCGTATCTCAAACTCATAATTTTGACGTACTAATACATTTTATCTCATATATAATTTTTATTTTTTAAAGCAAATCTCATTGACTGAATTTCCGTTCATTATATGGTCCTTTTTAATTCTGTACCCTAGAGCAGTGTCTACGGTCCAACGGCCTACGGTGGATTAAAAATAATTTGTATCCTATCCCTTCTTTGTAGATATATTTTACCATCAAAATGTGCATATGTATGTATGTATATATGTACATCTAGTTCCAATTGTTATATTACTCACTGATTTCAATATCAAATTATTTTTTGTAAATTACAAAAGTGGCGTGATTGCATTTCAATTCCTCCCGGAAACAGTTTTAGGATCTGAAACCGTTCCGCGACCCACTACTTGAGAAACCGCTGTTTTAATTATTGCTATGACGTTTTCGTAGGTCTTTACTTTTTATTCATCCCGTATTTCAACACTAAAAATTCCATTGAGAGTTTCAGCGCATGTAATTGTCATTGTACTAGTGCATTCCTTCCTTGTTATACTGATCCACACAGGTTTAAATTCTTTACATCTGTACTAGATCGACCCCAATAGTTTCATTAGTTGATCTATGTTTTCTCTTTCTCTAAATAAGTTCATTTTATATAATTTCATCTGTAAGACCTACTTCATGTATCCTTCAATTTTCTAACGCTTATTCTAAATGAACTTTATATATATCCTTGTCTTCAATAAATTTAAGGGAGCACATTACAGTCAACTGTCAACTTTAATTGCCTCTTGCAATTATTATTTATTTAAATTCGTTTGAGCTTTTGCGGTGTGTATTTATTTATTAAATAGTGTTTGAAGTAAAGAATAGTTTGTTATAAAAATGTCCAATATTTTATTCCCAACTTATACAATAGAATTCGTGTTGATGTATTGGTTTAAAACAGCATTTACTACATTACAATTGGTGTTAGTGCTTTAAGTTCCAAAGTTGTGTAAATATGGTTATCCATATATCTAGTTCCTTTTTAATGTCTATTGTATTTATTCCCTTATGGTCAATGTCTTATAAAAGTTATCTCTACAGTTTATTTATATGTTGTCCGCAAAATATTCTCCAGTGAGAAATCCGTCCTGTTTTTCAAATCATTTATATATTTTTGTTTTATTATGTTTCATAAAGTGTTTGGTCATCTTAAAAAATAAAGTAGTTACTTATATAACACAAATAATGGTTTTATTATTTTATGTTCTATAAAAAGGTGGAGAAACTTTCGTATATCATGTAGACTCGCCATCGAAATGTTACAAATTATATGAGAATTTCGTGGTGAAAGTCTTCGTATTTGGCAGTTCCAGGATAAACCCATGATAGATCTTTATTTTATGTTTGTATGTATTTGTATACTAAATTTAGAGGTTGAAGTAAAAATCCTGTCAGAGTAAAACGGTTGATGAAATGACAACGATGCATTATTTGCAGTTTGAATAATGCGCGAGATCTTGAGCGAATTCTTTCTTGAAACATTTATTGAACGAAATTCGATGAAATTTCGTATAAAAAGTATAACAAATTCCAAAAATATTTTTAGATAAGGTCGTGAAAAAGTATACGTTTTAGTATTTTTTGAAACGAAACCATTTCATAAACAAGAATATTAAATTAATTTACTTAGTACTTGAAGGTTTTCTCTGATGAATAGCATCAGAATTTTTAAAACTTGCATACCTCTGAGTAGTATTGTGACGACATTAGGGGTGAAATATTTTTTTTAATATAGAAAAATGATTTAATTACAACTAATATTTTTAACACCTATGAGCTTCCGGAATTCCGGGCCTGCACAACACGATAATTCCGGCGTTTTGGAAAGCTTTTAACACATTTCCACTTATTATGCTATCAAAATTTGTACATCATCATTTTTTTTCAGGAGTGAATATTTGTGAGTTAACATCCATAAGTAGTTGACCATATGCAGTTTATATTTCCTTTAATAATGCTAGTACAGGTATCCATATCGTTCTATTCTTTTTGACGTTCACGGTGTTCGAAATATACATTTACGTAAACAAAATATTACATCTCAAGGGCATAAAAAGTTAATGAAATTTTAAATCATTCTAAATACACAGTCTACTAACAGTTGGACCATGTAGTGCATGGAGGGTTTGTTGCAGCCTTCGCCGCGTTTTCGGCCTATCATCTTACAATTAAATGGTAAAATGAACAGATTATATTCAGTTTTTCTTCAAAACTTTGTATAATTCCAAGTGGTTACATACGATTGGGATGGTTGGTAATATGAAAACTTTTTGGCATAAAACTTTTCGTTTAGAAAGTTTTATTTGTTACAGAGACTTAGAGTCAAGTTCCAAGCATAATTAAATCCAAATTTATTAGTTAGGGCCTACATTTTTCAATAAGTGTAATTTCATATTCTTAATTCTGTTTTCATTTTTGAGAAGAAAACTTTAATCAGGTTGCACAGTTTCTTACGAGGGTTCTATTAGTCAAGCCTGTGCTCTGTGAATGGTACTGTGTTTATTTGGTCATGCGTTCAACAATAATGATCGCAGCACAGTCGTTCAATAGACACTATCCTGTACAAAGATTTACAGTCAACTATTTATAGGAATGTCGACCATTGTGTCAATAGCTTCTCTAAAACTCTGTTGAGAGATTGTTTGTCAACAGTCGATGAGCTTTGATTAAAAAGTAAAATTAGTTTTACTGTAACCTTTAATTTATTGGAGTTTGTAAAATTATTTTTTTTACAAGTTTGGAAATAAAGATTCTTTATGGCACTACTTGATTTAAATAAGAAATCAATAAGAATAAGGCATGAGGTGATGTCATCCAATTCGAATTTCTAAGAGAATGTGTAGCAATAAAGATATGAATGAATTAATTCAGCTAAATATTTCGGAAAGTTGAACATGATTCAAATATCAACAATACGTTTGGTCTTCAGTTAGAGATTGTTTAGATTTTATGTTCATTTTCAAATTCAATTTATTATACATAGTAAGAAATATTGTGTTTAATTAAATTGTATGATAACGTGTGATTTTATACATCTGCTTTTGTTGCTCGTAGGGCTACGTTACGGTTCTTTCTCAATTGCTCATTAGCATTAGGTTTAAATGTATATTTAGATAATAGAATAATTTTGCCTTCTTTTTAGGAAGAGTTATATTATTGCTATTGGGACAACGGTATTTCTAAGTATAGTTGTATAGTATAATTACGTGTCAATGACTTGGGCAATATTTATTTCCATGGCCTATTTAATAAACTTTTAAAATATAATTTCAAAACCTATAATGGAAAATAAAATTTAAATTGGAAAGTATAAAGTTGTTATTGCTTGAGTTTTATCCCTTTGTCTAAGGACATTCTTATACAGAATAGATATCTAAACTAAATTAAAAAGATAATTTCTTTTCGACTTCTTAATCACTTATATGATTTTATTTGACTAATTAACATATTTTGAAGTAACATTTGGTAGTTTCACGACTGCAATGACTTTGAATCTAAGAGTATTCCCAACATCTATGGGATTCAAGTGCATATTCAGGCGAAATAAGGAAATTCTTACTTATAATCTAAGAATTTAAAAATAAAATGCAGGCCAAAATATAATTTTGTTAACCATAAAAAAAAACATTGCCCGAATTATTCAGAAGCCGTTTCGGTTGAAGTACATCTTAAAGATCAAGAAACATGTAACTTGTTTAAAATGAAATTTTGTTTACGTAAAAATAAACATAAAAAGCACAGGTTAAAAAATGTTTTAGAACATATATTGAATCTGCGACTCATTAAAGATCTCCCGAAGGTAAACCAGTGAGACGGACAGATTGGGGAGACCATTCTTTTTCTCTCACTTTCTTTGTTCCCCCATTACAAAACAACGTAATGCGTCTTCCCCGTCTACATATTTGATATCAATCGATTGTCGTCAACAATTAGAAACACTTAGTATAGAGTAAAGCGTGAGAAGGAACAGCTGGCCACTGCCCTTTTCTTCTTTACAACCGTGAATCGACTAGTTTTTCTTTCCTTATAGAGGCTTTTACCCGTTAGTTGGCTGGCATGTCAGTCAAGAACGAAAATTTAAAGTTATGATGCAGTATTTTATTTATGACGAAGATAGTTAGGTATTTAATTTTTCACTTCAAATATTGTTCAAAATGCTGTACGTTAGCCAAAACCTGGATCATTATTGTTTAACATTTTTAATGGTTAATCTACATTAACCAAAAGTTCTATATTTAAATTAAAATAACGTTTTGATATAGTACTTTTTTATATAAAATAGGTTTTATTACATCAACCTAATGTTTTAAACAAAAAAAATTGTTGATTGTTTTTCTCTAAGTTATACATAATTACCAATGGAAAATTTTTTCATTCCTATCTGATTCACTCTGAATTTAGCTAACGCCTTCAAACTTTTATGCTATTTAGAGTAAAAAAAGTTCTTGAAGATGAGGCTATCCGAAACGTGTGAGCTAGCCAGATGAATTAATTCAGACATAAAACGTATTTTTTCGTTTAATAAAAAAATGAGGCTATCCGAAACGTGTAAACTAGCTAGATGAATTAATTCAGACAGAAAACGTATTTTTTTCGTTTAATACAAAAAATGTATGAGTATGGAAACATCAAAAGATAACAAACTACAAACTCAAAATTATTGACAACCCTTGAAATGTTTATATATTATAGAGACATCTATAACATCTTTAGATTCACGGGTGCGTTTATATTATCGTCTACAAATGTGTGCCTTATTAAGCTATTGCCTCGCTACGCCTACTCTATGTACAGTTTTAAGGCTGGCATGTTCCACAAGACTTAGAGAAAACATTAAGTAAATTATTTTATGAACTATTTTACTTCATTCACCTATCAATTACTTTCGATTTTTATAAAAATAAAAAAAGGTTTTATATTATATCAATAATCCTACACAGTAATATATACTGGATGAACACGAGCGATAACATTTACGCTGTAGCCTACCTGAGATTTCGCAACGTTGTACTTCCGCAAAATGTAAGGTGGTATATGAAAGAAATTTTGCCTTAAAACAAGATCAAGCTCTACTCTCGCCTAGCTTATATCGGAAAACATTTTAAAAAATAAAAAAAAGTATGATAATGATAACACTTTATGAGGAGTTCCATAAGGTTACACTTAAGAGGGTTTGGTGTTCCTCGTGGTATGCCATATACAACATAAATTTTATTATGCTTATATTCAACAGAAAAACTGTGATAAAACACAAGTCAGTATATTCTCCACATTACTGTATCTCACTCACATATATTTTTAGAGTGATTTAGAGACTGAATACATGTAGGTAGCGATACAAACCTCCGTAGGAGGGTTGAATAGCGAAATTGTTTCCTGAAATAGAAATTAGAATGCCCCCTTAAAAGGAACTTTGACATTTAACCCTCCTCTTGCCGTGGACTGTGTGCATACTTACAAATATCAAAATTTGATAGACTTACCTATGTCGTGGTATTTAGTGAAAGGTCACCTCCTGGATGTGATTGTTGGCCCTTTTAGGCGACGACAGATCGAGGAAATGATGTCACCCTCAGTTACCAGCTTCACACCCTTTCGTTGCCTAGTATCTTCTCGACACTACCTAATCGACTGAACTAATTTGATTTTTTTTAAGGTCTGGAAAATTTAGATTTGTGGGATACAGCTATTCATAAATGGAGTACTGCGGCGTGCTGCTTCCGTGCGGCAACTATGGAAACTAGAAACTGTTTTCTACTGCTTTATCCGGGGATTCGCGTGACTACAAGACAAAAGTTATGCTTCAAGTTGTTATTGTGGCACGGTGTTGTTATTTTTTCATACACTCAGTACCAAGGGATAGTTTTATTCATTTTAAAGTAAGCCGATCACTTTTCCTCTACTCATTCTTTCATTTCCTTCGCTTTATACCATCTTTCCACAAGAGATTAGGTTAACCAGAGGGATAAAAAAATTGAAACGTGAGCAACCCTTCTTTTCATCCTTACTCTCTTATATCTTTACTGTTATTTACGTTAACAGTTGTGATCTAGATAAAAATAGTGAAACAATTTGACGGTCTGTGAAGTCGCCCTATTACTGACCTTGACTTGTGTGCTTAATACCTGATAATAGTTAAGTGAACCGATCGCCGTCTAGGCGATAAAATAACCACCTGGTTTTCTATTCACGAAATGTTTAACCGTTCTTATATAATAAAAATTGTCTAGTACCTCCGTGATGTAAAGTTTGAGCACTTTCTCAGCAACACATTGATTGGATCAGCTGCCATAAAATGTCATAAAGTCTCATAAAGTGATTCTGTGAAGTGCAATATTTATAACGGGAGTGTATGTGCTCGTAAAATCAAAAGCGGAGGAAGTAGTGACTTATTATGGGCAAAAGCAGCGAAGGCAAGTTTGGATGACTTAATCATCACTTTCTTGTGCATCGACGGAATTGGTTTGCTCGTAAATGGTAATGGAGTACTACAGCCCTTATATCATACCTTTAGCTTAGCCTAGGTGTAAAACAAATAGATTAAATTGCATGCCTTGTAACGTTAATACCAAAATAAGACGGTAGGAAGCTACGTAGTTTGTTATTAAATCTTAGTGTTTAAATGTTTATGAGTAATATACACATAGTATTACAATCAATCAATCTTAGCGCTTTAATGTCATTTTAAATAGGGTTGTGTTATTAGATTAAATTAGTCCTTTGATATAATTAAAAACAGGAAGTTGTAACCAGTAAAATGTAGTCTTTAAATGATAATATAAATAGGAGGTACTCCTAATCAATTAATTATAGTCCTTTAATATTTTTACAAAACGTGGTACTACCTGTCAATTTTAGTCATTTAATATTATTACAAAGAAAGTCGTGCGATCAGTAACATATAGTCCTTAAATGCTAATAAAAATGAGTTGGTACGATTAGACGAATATTATTAGCAATAGAGTGGTGCGATCTGGAAATCTTAATTCTTTAATATTATTACAAACAGAGTATTATGATCAGTAACATATAGTCATTAAATTGCATCTGAAATAGGGGGTAATATTAGGCGATTTTAATCATTTTATATAAATACAAACAGAGGGTTTAGTTTCACGGTTTTAAAATCTTGAGCTGATAATTATTGGTTTTTTTGTGAATCGCAAGATGGACCCATATTTTTGCCCATAACTTTTCCTGGCAGATTTACTTTACTGTCGTAAGTATGCAATTGACGTTACTTTGTTTTTTAATAATAAAATCGTGTGCATTTATTTATCCTACATCACATTTGGCCAAAATCCTTTTCATATCATCCAGATAATTTACATACTATGGAATATGTAGTTCTGATTATTAATGTACTAGACCTACTGCACGAAAAATAATTTAGAAATCAAATTTAAAAAAAAGTTCAAATATCAAACGATTAAATTTAAGTACACCTAATCCATACCTATTGCCTAAGAGTTTAAGAAAAACCCATAGCCTATCTCTGTTGAGCCTGGTTTTAGTACCTCACTGCTACCTCGTCCACATGGTCTTGAATTGGAGCATGTTAGATTTAAATTAATTATTGTGATAGTATTATAAAATGGATTCCATAGTATCCAATAGCAGTAGGAATGAGCCCAGAATAGGACAGCCACCCCTAAACTCGGCCGCTACGTAACCTAGGACTATAGGGGTAGTTTTGGATGATGCTCAAGGTCATCGCGACCCCGACCCTAGACCAAGGGGTGGTTTCGACCACGTTCAGAGGGGTGGGGGGTAGTTTTTCGAAAAAAAAAAACAAATCGGCCGCTACGTAACCTAGGACTATAGGCGTAGTTTCGGATGATGCGGGCGGACGTCGTGACCCCGACCCTAGCTTTGGGGGTGGTTTTGAACACGTCCAGAGGGGTAGGGGGTAGTTTTTCGAAAAAAAATAAATTCCAGCCAACTAACCTAAGCTAGCCAAAATGGATCAAACCTAACCTAACCTACGTGTTGGGGGTGACCTCGGCTACGTTCAGGACCATCACCGGGGGTAGCTCCGGGGGTGGATTGGGGGTGGGGGGTAGTTTTCGAAAAAATTTTGGAAAATCGTGTCTTGACCGATAGGGTGAGTTTAGGGTCTAATACTGGGTGCTGAAGGGTAGTTTCACCTAGGGGTAGTTTATACAAAAAATACGAAATTGCCAAAAATCGATCGGTTGGATCAACAGATAGTACGGGATACGTGTAGAGGCCCTTTTGGACCATTGCGGGGGTGGTTCACCTGGGGGGTAGTTTTTACAAAAAAATATGAAATTGCCGAAATTCGATCGGACGGATCAAATGACCGTACGGGATATATCTAGAGTCCAATAAGGAACGCTGCGGGGGTGGTTTCACCTGTGGGTTGTCTTCAGAATGCCAAAAATAATAGGCGGAATAGCTCCGGTGGAGGGGGTAACTTTTGGAAAGACTTAATGGTTATCTGAAGTAAGGCCTCTTAGGTAGTGTAACCCAGGAATAGCTTGGGTGGTGGGGGTAACTTTGGAAAGATTTTATGGTTATCTGATGACGTATCAGCGCTCGAGCAACTCTATGCAAGTAGTAGGCTCACCCTAACTATAGTGGTCTACCCTTAAATGTAATGGGTGATGAGGGGCCCAGGGGTAAACGATTGCCAAACTCAAAATTTGTCTATGCTACTAAATTAATAAACAATGCAGTCAGCCTTTAAGTAAAGCTACATAAGAGCAGGGCTAGGACGGTTGCTATATCAACTACCAAGAGAAATACCTCCACCAAGTCTTAGGTAAAGCTATCTGTGGAGCAAGGCCTCAGGAAAAGCCATCCCTTAGGCCGACCCTTAGGTAAAGCCATCCAGGTGTCGGACCTTCGGTAAAGTCACACCAGGAGTCGTGCTAGAGGTAAAGCCCCCAGGAGCTAGGCCTAGCCAACCCGAAGCCAGCCGGGTGTCAGACCTCCGTTAACGTAACCGAGGAGTCGGGCCTGAGGTAGAGCCGGCCAGGCCCTAGGTAAAGCTACCATTGAGGCAGACCATCGGTAAAGCTACCATGGAGTCGGGGCCTAGGTAAAGCTACCATGGAGTTAGACCATAGGTAAAGCAAACACGGAGCAAGGACTCAGGTAAAAGCCATCTCGAAGCCAGCCGATAGGTAAAGTAACCCAGGATTCAAGCATCAAGTGGGGGTGGTTATCAAATAATATATGAAATTACCAAAAATTGATCGGTTAGATCAAACGACCAACGACCTACATAGAGTTCAAATAGTCAACAAGTTGAATCGACCAATCACAACGCGGGGGCCCGGTAGGCCTACGTAAACGGTCAATGTAAGACGTGACATGTTAAACCAATATATATGACAGCCCACATAATGTGTTAAACAAATATGCAGGCCTACATACATACTATGCTAGGCCGACATACTATGTCGGTAAATCACCGGCCAAAGCCTATATGAACTGAGAAAGTTTCACCTCATATATCAGGTAGAACCACGGGCAGGCAACCGTATAATATGGGGAGTACTATAAGGTATAGCTAAACCAATATATACGATAGCCCACATAATGTGTTAAACAAATACGCAAGCTTGCATACATACTATGCTAGGCCTACATACATGAATCCCTAAATGAGCCTACTATGTCGGTAAATCACCGGCCACAGCCTATATGAACTGAGATAGTTTCACCTCATATATCAGGTAGAACCTGGCAATCGTATAATATAGGAAGTACTATAAGGTACATCTACCAATGCATAACCTATCAAGCCCACGTAAAGATTTAATATATCTGATGACGTACGAGCGACATGCGCACCTATAACCAGAGTGGCCTACCCCTAAATAACATAGAAGAAGTAAGGATATGGACAGATAGGAGAAGCAAGGACCTGGACCGATAAAAAGAGCAAATACCTGGACAGATAGAAGAAGCAAGGACCTGTACCGATGGAAGAAGCAAGTACATGGACTGATAGAAGAAGCAAGGACCTGGACCGATAAAAGAAACAAGCACCTGGGCAGATAGAAGAAGCAGGTACTTGGACAGATAGTAGAAGTAAGCACCTGGACAGACAGAAGAACCCAAGGCCTACATATATAATCAGAAATCAATGTAAATAATCAAATAGCCTCAATGGATATATCCTATAGCTGCAAATGTATCTAGATATAAAAGTATATATGGAGAAACACTAATAAAGAGGCCCATCACAAAACGTGAATAAATATATGTTATAAAACGATCCTAATACGGTGCTAAACCAACATGCATGCTATCATACATATTCGTATATACCGTGTTAAGCCCACAAACGTGATAGTTCACATAATGTGTTAAACAAATATGCATGTAAACCTGCATACATACTATGCTAAGCCGACTTACATGGGCCTACTATGTCGGTAAACCGCCGGCCAAGGCCTATATGATCTAAGCTATTTTCACCTTGTCTATCAGGTAGAACCTGGCAACCGTATAATAGGGGAAGTACTATATGGTATAGCTAACAATGCATAGCCTATCACGCCCATCACGGTCAACAAATATTACAATATAAGGTAAGTCGCGCAACCTCTATACATACAGTGCTAAGCCAACATTCAGGCATATATACTATGTTAAAACAGCGTGCAATATACTCTAAATAGCCAAATATACGTTGTTAAACCAATATGCAGGTTAACCTATATACATCCCGTTACCCACATATGCCTATATAATATGTTAAGCCTGTATAAGTGATTGCCCTTATAGTGTGTTCAATAAATATGCGTGTAAACCAAATAAATACTCTGGTAAGCCAACATGCAAGCTATCATAGATAGGCGTATATACTATGATAGGCCTACATATCGCTTTAACAAACATGTGTAAGCCACCATACATATTATGCTAAGCCGACAAGGGCCTGAACACATTATATCCACTGCATAGGTTAGCTAAACGGCTATCACACACTATCCTACAGGTACCACATAATACCTGATCAATAACACATAGTATCCAATGCATAGCCTGACGAAGGTTTAATATATAGTATCCAGAGGCCCCGCTAACGATTAACACGTTGTATCCATAAGGCCTACTATGTCGGTGAACCACAGGCCCAAGCTTATATGATCAGAGTCCGACACACATTTTCACCCGTCTATCAGGTAGAACCTCGGGCAGGCGGCTGTATAATACGGGAAGTACTATATAGTATAGCTAACAATGCATAACCTATCACGCCCATGGCGGTCAGCAAATACTACAATATAATCACAAAAAAAAAAAAAGTCGCGCAACCTATATACATACAGTGCTAACCAATATAGGCATATATACTATGTTAAACCAGCATGCAATATACTCTAAATAGCCATATATACGCTGTTAAACAAATATGCGTGTAAACCTACATAAATACTATGGTAAACCAACATGCATGCTATCATACTATGTTAAGCCCAAATACATAATAGAATACATAATGTGTTAAACATATATGTGTGTAAGCCAGCATAGATATTATGCTAAGAAGACATGGACCTACAAAGTATAACAAATTATATTCGGTGCATAGTTTAGCTATCACACACTAACCTACAAGCTGCCCACAAATTACCACATAATACCTGATACATAGCCCGGATAATCATTAACGCATAGCGGCCGAGGCAAGTCATGACTAGGGCTAACACAACATATTCAAACCATAGCCTGACTAGGGCTAACACATAGTATTCGATGAGAAGTATGAATACAAAGTAACACATAATATCCGCTGCATAGCTCGGCTAAAGTTCGTCATATAGCACCCGAAGTATAGCTTGACAAACACACAGCATTTCATGAGCGGCGTGATATAAGGTAACACATAGTATCCGATACACAACATAGGATCGAATATGACGTCATTCAGGTGGAGAACAAGATGGTGGCAATGTTGATACCGACTTCAAAAAGGGCTGTGGCCTGTGTAGGCTAGATCAAATAACCAACGTTTCAACTAAACTACTGTCATACGCGTAGTTTAACCAACCAACATACGTGAAGTTCAAACGAACAGCATTGACACCAAGTCCAAATAGGCTATGGCGGCTATGCCCAGATCAACGTATCAGCTAATCAAAATGAAAAACTTACGCTAATCAACCAACATCTACACCGAGGTCAAATGGGTTATGGTTAGCGAAGGCACTGGCAAAAGCTTTAAGCCTTAGACATAATTATAGCTATCAACGCATACCAAAATAGCTATGCAGAAACCGTCAAGGCCATTACACATATTGTCCAGGTATGTTCTCCATCAAACCGAGACTTTAGACACCATCTCTGTAAAACAGCTACCAATTTATACTCTACCACAATAGGTATGTCAAAACTGTTACCGACTCCTAATCTAAGACAGTGGCTACGTAACGCCCTTTATCAATTTAAGACCTTAAGAGATATCTTCGTAAAGACAGCTACCAATCCATACTATATCACAATAGTTACGTTAGAGCTACCGCTGCTCACCCTACCATAATAGCTACGTACAGAAGGTTAATATTGTATAACCTATCACAAGACTTATGTAAAAACAGCTAGGCATAACCTGTCACACAATAACTGCGTAAAGGCAGCTAACAAGGCCTACCCCATTAAAATAGCTACGAAAAGATAACATCCAATACATACCCTATCATATTAGCTATGTAAAGACAATAAATGCGTAAAGGCAGCTAACAATACCTACCCCATTAAAATAGCTACGAAAAGATAACAACCAATACATAACCTATCATAATAGCTATGTAAAGACAGCTAAAGATGCATAACCTAACTCAGTAATGATTGCTATTAAATAATGAACCATTACACTAGCCACGTAAAGACAGCTACCAACATCACAATAGCTACGTAAAAACAGTTATCGATCCGTGACCAAGATAATACTTACGTAAGATCTATATCAGTGCTAAGACAATAGCTTCGTAAGGAAAACCTACCACTTCATGAACTACGACAACAGCAAGGTGTGGACGGCTACCAATACATTACTTATCACAGCTACCAACACATAACTCGTCACACTAGCTAAGTAAATAGCGCTACGATTGAATAGCCTATCACACAGGCTAATTGAGGGTCACTAACTAAACCATAACAATATCTCTGTACATGGCAGATGGCGTGATGATCCTCATCTTTATCGCACACCTAACAGTAGGTTAGGTTAGAAGCACTCTGGCTAGCTTAGGTTAGTGGGTTGAAAATAATTTTTTCTAAAAACTACCCCTCTAGACGTGGTTGAACACCCAACCGTAGGTTAGGTTAGAGGCACTCTGGCTAGCTTAGGTTAGTGGGTTGAAAATAATTTTTACTAAAAACTACCCTCTAGACGTGGTTGAACCCTCCCCCAAGGCTACGATCAAGGTCACATCGACCGCCTGCATCATCCAAAACCACCCCTAACTTTCAACGGTTGGTCGTATCTCCATCACGGGCATCACTGACATGTGGTTGTAGAAGTACATGAGGTTGCGCGACTTACCTTATATTGTAATATTTGTTGACCGTGATGGGCGTGATAGGCTATGCATTGTTAGCTATACCATATAGTACTTCCCCTATTATACGGTTGCCAGGTTCTACCTGATAGACAAGGTGAAAATAGCTTAGATCATATAGGCCTTGGCCGGCGGTTTACCGACATAGTAGGCCCATGTAAGTCGGCTTAGCATAGTATGTATGCAGGTTTACATGCATATTTGTTTAACACATTATGTGGACTATCACGTTTGTGGGCTTAACACGGTATATACGAATATGTATGATAGCATGCATGTTGGTTTAGCACAGTTTTAGGATCGTTTTATAACATATATTTATTCACGTTTTGTGATGGGCCTCTTTATTAGTGTTTCTCCATATATACTTTTATATCTAGATACATTTGCAGCTATAGGATATATCCATTGAGGCTATTTGATTATTTACATTGATTTCTGATTATATATGTAGGCCTTGGGTTCTTCTGTCTGTCCAGGTGCTTACTTCTACTATCTGTCCAAGTACCTGCTTCTTCTATCTGCCCAGGTGCTTGTTTCTTTTATCGGTCCAGGTCCTTGCTTCTTCTATCAGTCCATGTACTTGCTTCTTCCATCGGTAAAGGTCCTTGCTTCTTCTATCTGTCCAGGTATTTGCTCTTTTTATCGGTCCAGGTCCTTGCTTCTCCTATCTGTCCATATCCTTACTTCTTCTATGTTATTTAGGGGTAGGCCACTCTGGTTATAGGTGCGCATGTCGCTCGTACGTCATCAGATATATTAAATCTTTACGTGGGCTTGATAGGTTATGCATTGGTAGATGTACCTTATAGTACTTCCTATATTATACGATTGCCAGGTTCTACCTGATATATGAGGTGAAACTATCTCAGTTCATATAGGCTGTGGCCGGTGATTTACCGACATAGTAGGCTCATTTAGGGATTCATGTATGTAGGCCTAGCATAGTATGTATGCAAGCTTGCGTATTTGTTTAACACATTATGTGGGCTATCGTATATATTGGTTTAGCTATACCTTATAGTACTCCCCATATTATACGGTTGCCTGCCCGTGGTTCTACCTGATATATGAGGTGAAACTTTCTCAGTTCATATAGGCTTTGGCCGGTGATTTACCGACATAGTATGTCGGCCTAGCATAGTATGTATGTAGGCCTGCATATTTGTTTAACACATTATGTGGGCTGTCATATATATTGGTTTAACATGTCACGTCTTACATTGACCGTTTACGTAGGCCTACCGGGCCCCCGCGTTGTGATTGGTCGATTCAACTTGTTGACTATTTGAACTCTATGTAGGTCGTTGGTCGTTTGATCTAACCGATCAATTTTTGGTAATTTCATATATTATTTGATAACCACCCCCACTTGATGCTTGAATCCTGGGTTACTTTACCTATCGGCTGGCTTCGAGATGGCTTTTACCTGAGTCCTTGCTCCGTGTTTGCTTTACCTATGGTCTAACTCCATGGTAGCTTTACCTAGGCCCCGACTCCATGGTAGCTTTACCGATGGTCTGCCTCAATGGTAGCTTTACCTAGGGCCTGGCCGGCTCTACCTCAGGCCCGACTCCTCGGTTACGTTAACGGAGGTCTGACACCCGGCTGGCTTCGGGTTGGCTAGGCCTAGCTCCTGGGGGCTTTACCTCTAGCACGACTCCTGGTGTGACTTTACCGAAGGTCCGACACCTGGATGGCTTTACCTAAGGGTCGGCCTAAGGGATGGCTTTTCCTGAGGCCTTGCTCCACAGATAGCTTTACCTAAGACTTGGTGGAGGTATTTCTCTTGGTAGTTGATATAGCAACCGTCCTAGCCCTGCTCTTATGTAGCTTTACTTAAAGGCTGACTGCATTGTTTATTAATTTAGTAGCATAGACAAATTTTGAGTTTGGCAATCGTTTACCCCTGGGCCCCTCATCACCCATTACATTTAAGGGTAGACCACTATAGTTAGGGTGAGCCTACTACTTGCATAGAGTTGCTCGAGCGCTGATACGTCATCAGATAACCATAAAATCTTTCCAAAGTTACCCCCACCACCCAAGCTATTCCTGGGTTACACTACCTAAGAGGCCTTACTTCAGATAACCATTAAGTCTTTCCAAAAGTTACCCCCTCCACCGGAGCTATTCCGCCTATTATTTTTGGCATTCTGAAGACAACCCACAGGTGAAACCACCCCCGCAGCGTTCCTTATTGGACTCTAGACATATCCCGTACGGTCATTTGATCCGTCCGATCGAATTTCGGCAATTTCATATTTTTTTGTAAAAACTACCCCCCAGGTGAACCACCCCCGCAATGGTCCAAAAGGGCCTCTACACGTATCCCGTACTATCTGTTGATCCAACCGATCGATTTTTGGCAATTTCGTATTTTTTGTAAAAACTACCCCTAGGTGAAACTACCCTTCAGCACCCAGTATTAGACCCTAAACTCACCCTATCGGTCAAGACACGATTTTCCAAAATTTTTTCGAAAACTACCCCCCACCCCCAATCCACCTCCGGAGCTACCCCCGGTGATGGTCCTGAACGTAGCCGAGGTCACCCCCAACACGTAGGTTAGGTTAGGTTTGATCCATTTTGGCTAGCTTAGGTTAGTTGGCTGGAATTTATTTTTTTTCGAAAAACTACCCCCTACCCCTCTGGACGTGTTCAAAACCACCCCCAAAGCTAGGGTCGGGGTCACGACGTCCGCCCGCATCATCCGAAACTACCCCTATAGTCCTAGGTTACGTAGCGGCCGATTTGTTTTTTTTTTTCGAAAAACTACCCCCCACCCCTCTGAACGTGGTCGAAACCACCCCTTGGTCTAGGGTCGGGGTCGCGATGACCTTGAGCATCATCCAAAACTACCCCTATAGTCCTAGGTTACGTAGCGGCCGAGTTTAGGGGTGGCTGTCCTATTCTGGGCTCATTCCTACTAATAGCCCTTCTCGTTTTTTATTCCAAATCATCTTTACGATTGTTACACTCTGAACAATGTAATTAATCTGTACATTCTCTTGAACGATTCAAGCAAATATTTTACATAGTGAAAACAAACTTCTTATCTCTCCGAAGTCTGAACCTGAACTCTGCTTTTGCGAATGGCCAGAGAATTACCTGTTCTAGACTTTCACAAACTGTGGACCATGTAACCGTGCATTTGGACTTGAGATTGCAGTAAGGGGGCAAGAGGTAGAGGGCCTGTATAAGTAGGCTGTACTTTGCTATAAACATGATAAGGACTGCTAAAACACTGACTTGCATTAACAGTCGATATAAGATCTGTGAAAGATGAATATTGTCATATGTTACATGTTTTTAGAAGTGGTAGTACACGCAAGGCCAAGTGCAAGGTTACGTGGTCCGCACTATACTGAATCTTGCGTGCCAGAGTAAAGCGAAGAATTTCTGAACGTTTCCCTGCTAAATAGACATCTCCAGAATCTACAGATTGTCACTTTTGCTGACTATGACTGTTTACCAATTAGAAAAGTTCATCTAAGCATTTAATCACTTAAGGCAACCGACTTATTAAGCACTCACCATATTGTGTCAGAACTCTTTGAAGTTTATTGCGGCTCCGCTGTAGAAATTCCTAAATTGGGATGCGCCTCGCTGAACGCTTTCTGCTCAGATACCCCGCAAAACTTTCTAAAGGGATCAAACTCTGTATAGGGCTGTTACGCGGAGGGCCCGTTAGGGGTTGAAAGGGGTATTAATTAATTTCCCGTTACTGATACATCCTTGCTTCAAACTTAACCCTTTCGGTTTGTCTTGAGTTTTCATCACAATTAAGTGTTCCGGTTTGCTTTAGCTTCTCTTGAAAAGTAGTTCAGACGATTTGCTTGCGCAAATATTTTGTTGAAAGACCAACTTTGTACTCAAGTATTGATTTACAAATTGTTTCTGTACAAATTTGGAAATGATTGGTTTTTTCACAAATAAAACTGTTTTGACTGTAATAGACTTGACAGCATAGTAAAGGATCAACGTTTAGAGTAATATTATTGTTTTTTATTTATATTGTTTGTAAAATTAAGTTTCTATAACTACAATATGAAACCATATAGTTTGGTTGTAAAATACGTGTGACCTTATTCCTTGTAGTGTCATTTTAAATCTTTAAAAAATTAGATTTAGTAGATTTTTTTTCTTAACCCTTAATTAATATTCATCCTTAACCCTATAGCTTTCTATTTTCTCATTATTTTCAGTAACAAAAAGTTATATAATTTGAATAACTTATAAAGGATAGTAAAAGAAATAACATGCTCAATTTTGTTCTTGATTTTATACATGCACCCGAATTGTTCGATTAGAAACTACTCGTGATTGTTACATGTTTTTGAAAGCATTTTCACCTCTTATTTTTTAAACAAATTCTTCATAACCTAGAACACAACATCAATACACTTTAAATTCCGTACGTAATTGTATTACAATGGTTGATTAAAAAGGTCTAATTTGTTTACCACTTAATGTATCAAAGAATATTCCGTTTTCGTTGTCTTGTTTTTTTTGTATTTTTAAAATATAATTGTAATAACGAAACAGTTGGAATACAGCATTTTAGTTATGCTAATTTTTGTACAAAATAGTCTCTATTGAATTTTAACCTCATAGACTGTAAGATAAGCAGTTAAATGTTGTTTTAATAAAAGGATATGTTATAACAAATTTAAAATATTTTCTTATCAGTTTACATAATTTTATTTAGAAATCTCATTTTAGTTTAGAGATTTATCGACATATTTTTTTAAAAATAAATATGACCTCAAATTTGCGTTGAATTTCAATAAACTACAAGCTATTTGAAACTTTTGGACAGTTTTACCGCAATAATAATGTGGGAGAGTGGAGCTCAAGATATATACATCTTATAGGTACTTAGAAACAATCTTATATACATACTCCTATGAACTTTAATAATAAAGTTGTGAATCGCCAATAAGTGTAATCGCCAATACACTCAAAAGTTTCAGAGAGACGTGATTATATTTGGAGATACGAAAACACATTGTTGATATTTCGACAAATTCAATTTCTTAAAGAAAGTTTAATAGATAATTTTAACACACATTGTAACTTAAAGCTATTAAAAAATGCTAAATTTTAATCAAAAATCTTGGGATTATTTAATAACCGACGACACTTTTTTTACTAAGTGAGCAAAGTTTTATTAGCGTAATTGTTTTATTGTATGTCGTGATTACGAGAGAGAGTAAGTGTAATGTATGTTGCAGGGAAAGGAGGACGGTTTTACCCTGCGTACTCTGTGAGTGGTTCTGACGGAGAAAACGACAGCTCGCCACGCCTGCCACGGAAACAACCTTTGTACCAACAGCCTGCAGGACTGAGTGACACGCCGACGTCTGATAACGCTTCGGACGCTACGCTTACAGACTCAGAACTTGCCCTAGCCAGAGATTCGACTCTACTTGTTCATAACGGTGAGTTAACCCTATCTGTGCCAAGAGTTACTCTTCAGCAGAGGTGTTAATATATACTCGTATATAAGAAACTAAGAAAGGCAATTTAGAGAGCAGGTCGCATTTGGACTTTCAGTTCTGATACTGACTCACTCTTTTAACCTTTATTTGAACTATTATTCTGGTTCACTGTTTTTATAGTGAACTTAAACTATAGAGGTTCTAAGTTTTGAGGATCACTACTGAGTTGCTACAACTCGTCTTCGACCTTTAGTGTCAGAAGGGTAAAAATGTAATTATCAATTAAAGTAAAACCAAACAATGTAACACCCTAATTTTTATAAATAAACATTTGTAATGATGAGTTGTACACTCACAAAATTTTGTTAAATAAAAACAGGGTTGATCCGTAAGTCAAAGAAGTCTGATTTATTAAGAAATTGGCAAAATAATTTATTCATTAAGGTTAGAGTTTCTTGATGGGTTTTTGTAAAATGTTTTCTGATTACCGAGTAACAATTTAAAAAAAAAAATAAAGTCATTAAGGAAGCTATATGTTTAACCTCATCTGGTAAGAATAAAAATGGAAGTATGACGCCGTTGGATATTTCGAGAGAATTCTTCAACTATTTTACTTTTAGATTTTGACACAGAATGTAAAACTATTTCAACAGGAAAATGCACATTCATAAAAAAGGTATTAATATATATATATATATATATATTAAACAAACGTTCTTCAGCCTACAAAGTTCAAGGCATTTGGTTTTCTAGGTAAAAATACATGTTACCTTTACCCTTGTGAAAAACCCCTTAAACTGTCGTCAAACTTGGCGTACTGCTTGTTGTATTTGTGTAGATGCAGTATGGTTATTCGTTGAACAGATTAGACGTACAGCGAAATTTAAAAGCAGGCCGGCAGTCATAGACGTTGGGAAAGAGCGGCTTAACAACGCACTGACATAAGTCTATCCCCAACTGCCTTGCGTTCATCAACAGCAGGTCAATCTCCGTTAAGTAGTTTTCATTGCGGGTGAGTGTTTCCATCTGGTACACCTTGGAAACCCAACCTTAGTCAACCGCTTTCTATTGGTTTCTGACAATCAGTCAAACGGAATCTACCCCTAATATTGTTTGTGTAAAGACTTATTATTAGCATGTTATAATTTTGCGCCGTGTAGTCGTTTCCTGCAGTGCTCCGTCAGTCGTTTTCCGAACCTAGTACATCTTTCGTTTACATACGTTTGCTACACAAACGCGCCATGTAATCCCTTGAGAAGTTTGGGTATCTCGCAAAACGAGACTTGGTAATTTAAACCAACGAACATAAATAATAAAGTAGAATATTTCATATAAAGTAGACCCTACTAAAATACCGCTCTTTCAAGATACTTCCGGCCTGTGATTATGGGCGATAAAAATCCAGTCGTTACAAAAAGGAAATACTTTTCAAAGTTAATAGTCACAAAGTAACATGTATAACATGCCTACATGCCGTAGCGTGTCCGGCCTACAAAAAACTCTGCTTGCTAACTCGAGTGAGTGGCTTGTAATTTTGTTCGAAATAAGAAATCTGAAGATCTGGAATGGTGTTCGTGCACATAGTAACACGTAGTCTGTTATAATCGATATAAAATGACGACGTTTTCAAGTGGAGAAGGCGTAGAGCTTCGAGTTCGCGCTCAATTTGCCCGCCCGGAAGTAGCAATTTCCCGCCTTGATGACAACAGAAAGCGCGGTAAATGCAGTCAGAGAGTACAAAGGCGCGAAGGGTTGTTAAACAAGCTGAAATCTTGCTGGATGGATGTAAGCAATCTATTCGGGAAAATCCGTTTTAGACTGCAAATAAATTTGTATCAACGCATACAAATACATAGTTACTTTTCAATAAAGCATCCGAAGTAATTTATTTTATTTCCCATTATTCAGCAAAGTCATTCTTACTCGGCAGAAAATTTCCTTCCGCATGTTTGGTTTGACATTTTCTCAAACGGATATTAGTTTGATTCTTATGTTGTATGTATGTATTCTTTTAAATTATACAAACAAAATTTCCTTCCGCATGTTTTGTTTGACATTTTCTCAAACGGATATTAGTTTGATTATTATGTTGTATGTATGTATTCTTTTAAATTTTACAAACAAAATTTCCTTCTGCATGTTTGGTTTGACATTTTCTCAAACGGATATTAGTTTGATTATTATGTTGTATGTATGTATTCTTTTAAATTCTACAAACAAACTTTCCTTCTGCATGTTTTGTTTGACATTTTCTCAAACGGATATTAGTTTGATTCTTATGTTGTATGTATGTATTCTTTTAAATTATACAAACAAAATTTCCTTCTGTATGTTTGGTTTGACATTTTCTCAAACGGATATTAGTTTGATTATTATGTTGTATGTATGTATTCTTTTAAATCATACAAACAAAATTTCCTTCTGCATGTTTGGTTTGACATTTTCTCAAACGGATATTAGTTTGATTCTTATGTTGTATGTAGGAATGTATTCTTTTAAATTATACAAACAAAATTTCCTTCTGCATGTTTGGTTTGACATTTTCTCAAACGGATATTAGTTTGATTGTCATGTTGTATGTATGTATTCTTTTAAATTATACAGTGTTTATAGTTTATAATGTTTAGAGCTAAAAATATTATGTAGTTATTGGTAATGTAATATTAGACATAATTTCAATGGAAATATTAAATAGTAAACCTAACAATACAGTCAGTATATTAAAACGTAAAATAAATACCTAAATGCATTGTTGATGAACCGTTAAATCTTTATGTAATCCTATTGAACTGTTTTTAAGTTTTAGTTTACTTTATTTATTTTATTAACGAAGTTCCTTCAATTATTCTAAACCTATGAACGGCCATTTATCTTCTCTTCTGCCAACGTATGTATTATCACTTCACCCATTTGTAGTCAACGGTTTTTTAAAATTTTATTTAATTTAATATCGACGTTCCTCCAATTAACACATTGCCACGGCTTATCTTCTCTTCCTCTCTTAATCTGTACTTCATTGAACTATTTGCATCGTTGTTATGTTTACTTTTTACACTTTTAGCTCTGCCAATTATTACAAACGTACTACTGACAACCGACTAGCTAGCTGTATTAACCTAACTTTATTTCTTCATCAAATTTCATTTTCCTCATCGAAAACGTTGATCATACTTTGCATTGAATTTTGTCAGTAATAAACACTATACGACAGCTGCCCATATTTTCTACTTTGTCATCATGAATACATATTTAAGATTTTTTTTTACGTTGTTATCAATTATAATACGGAATTACCTTCAATTAGTTAAAAATGAACTACCTCTCCTTCTAGCAAACTCTTATTGTATTAACCTTTCATTAAACTATAATTAACTTTTTCCTTACATTATAACTTCGTTTAGATTTAATAACTCAATTCCTGCTATTATTGAAAACATTTTCACAGCTATACTTCACTTTACATTACAATTTCGTTAGCCAGCTAGTTATCGGTACCATTTTTCTTAATAGCTAATTGAAATAATTATTGTTTTAGCTATCCCCACAACTGTACCAAAACGTTCTCTAAGATTAGTTTACAGCTTAAATTTAATGATTTAAAATACTGAAAATCAACCACATTATATCTCTTCGTTAAATATTATTTCGAATTGTAACCTTTTACTTTGTCATAAGTTCATTCTCGTTTAAAAATTACGAATTCTGATTTTGATCCGAAACGTCTCTTGGGAAATAAATGGAAAGAAAGTAAAACATAATCTGTAATATTTGGTTCAATTACTTATTTCTATTGCCTCGGGATTCGGTTCGCAAGGTAGTCGTATCGTGTGGTTCTAAGTTGCTTAGGGACCTGCTTTTCCCATCGTCATTAGGTCGGCTTACTCTAACTCCCTGTTACCAAAGTCAATCATACGCGCGCCTTCGTCATTATCTATGTTTTGTTTGTGAATCTAATGTAATGTCAGAATCTTTATATTTCGACGTTTCATGCTCATCTCATTTGGAGTCAGTTATTTCGCTCTAATCGCGATTATCCTTAATCGAACGAAAGCCATTCCCGAGTTCAAATGTGTTTGTACTGTGACGTATGATTTCTTACTTAGTCAGCAGAATGTAAGACTAAGTAGACCATCATCTTCGCTATTTTGAACACAGACCTTATCCTTTTTTCAAAAATATTTGATAATTCATTTTTTTTAATTACCTAAGTACGTAACGTAGTCTAACAAACCTATTACTACTTATCGTTTATTAATTACTATAAAGAGTAAATATTATTAGGCCTATATAATTTACATAATATTATATGTAAATAGCAAGAATATCGTGGTATCAAAACTATAAAACTATAGGTTCTAGGGCGCATATATATTATTTTTATTCATTTATAATGTCATATAATCTTTTATTTCCCTTTGTATCTAATAGTTAGGTTTATTTTAATCTAATTTTGTTTGGTATACTTTTTATTTTGACAAAATATTTTAAAAAATCTGTTCATTTTCGTTTTGATTTTGTTTGATCGAATTTTCTCTATTTTTAGCGAGTCTAATTTGATCATTTTTCTTTTTACTCAATCATTTTACTCATTGTACTCTTGTCATTTGTTCCTTTATTATTCTTGTTCAACTATATCTGGAAGATCAAATTTTGTCATGTCCCGTTTAATTAATTTAAAAAGTTTTAAATTTCAGCTAAGAGCAGAATTTTTAAATCGCTCCGTTTTTCTTAGATATTAAAAGATCATTATTTTTAAGTGTTATTAATATATATCTTGAACTTATTTCATAGAAAAAAATGATTTTTAAAACTCATGTACAAATTATACACTTTCTTTACCATTATTCAAAAGCTGCTATACGTTTTCCCTTTTTTTAAAAATACTGTTTTTTACACAAAATCTTGAGGCTTGTTATATACAATAGGCAATTACGAGTTGACTATAACGTTTTCAAGACTCTTCGTACTTTCACCAAATCTCATTATCTCGGCCAAACGCGTAGTTACCCTTGCGCCGGGTTAAGATAATCTTCAGAAAATAACGAACGCTTAAGTAGCCCGGCTGCAGTCATAGTCACAGTAGGATTCGTTATTTTAATTAAATTTGCGTCCTTTTCTTAACGTCCGATGTAGCGTACCCCTCCCCAACAATGTTGGCGTTATCAAAAATCTGCCTAATTAAAGATGGCTCCATTAACGTGGGAACAAAAGCTCTTTTACTTGGAAGCGGACAGGAAATTACGTTTTAAGTGAAAATAAATGTGATTCAATATATATATTTTTTCGGTTTTTCAATGAACTACATGATTTTAAAAAAAAAATATGAATAATTCCAAGGCGTCACGAAAACTTCATGGTAGGGATATGGCCGGAGGGGGGATTGGTGTCTAACCAGGCCAAACTTTCCAGGACATATCACTTTCCTGGCGCTGAGATCTGGATTGATAACTACGCTGAAGTATAAACATGATGCCTTCCAGTGTCAAAAATAATAAGAAAATCAATAACAAAAATTTATCCCCTATATCTGTATCACCTAGAGATGGAATATTCACAATGAATCTGCATATAGTAACTTCGCATTCTATTTAGCAAAGGTTTATTAAATTTATAACAAGCCCTAATATTATTTTTTGCCGTTATTCTCATAGAACTTTTAAAAATGTTTTAAAATAGAAATAATTTTAATTTTAATGTAATAGAATAATCTGAAACGAATATATAAATCATAAATATAAATAGTTCAACAGCTGTGTTGAAATATAAATAGTTCAACAGTTTTTGTTGAACACTTCTTCACACTCTAGACGTACTCGGGCACCATTTTTCTAGGGCATTAAGTAATCACTTTTGAGCAGGTGGAAGAACAGATCAGGTCATAAGTAATGTAGTTGTCAAAAAATATCCATTTCACATTTATTATAATTAATTAGTCATTAATCTAAAATAATTAATTTCTATAGTGTTTTTATTATCTAGAAAAAACATTTTATTCCTCTCTTTCCTGAGGTTCCCTTTGTGATTAATTTTAATTTTATTCTGTTATACAGATGGTTGGGAATTTATGATGTATTTAGAAACATATACGTGGTCATGTACAAAGACACTGAAAAATTTAAAATTTATATTAAACCGAACTTACAACAGATACAAAACCTTTTATAAAGTCAATCGCATATAACAAAGTTATAAGTTATACGTCATTAAATATCAGGCATGCTACAATATAGTTAGGAGGAATTCGGTTAGGATACAATTGTTTCTGGTCGTTGCTTCTGTTTTTTTAATGTAACTTACATTAAACCCTAGGTAAACAATTCATGCGTGAATTGACACAAATCTTTCTTGTGTATGGTGACAGAGTAACATATACCAAGCTTGTAATTAACTACACTTGTAATCCGCTTAAACTACACCTTATTTTGTAATAAATATGTATGTAAAACATGTAATAAATATAAAGACATATTTCACACACAAACACACACACACACACATACACACACACACACACTCTCTCTCTCTCCCCCTCTCTCTCTCCCTCTCTCTCACCCTCTCTCTCACCCTCTCTCTCTCTCTCCCTCTCCCTCCCCCTCTCCCCTCTCTCTCTCTCTCTCTCTCTCTCTCTCTCTCTCTCTCTCTCTCTCTCTCTCTCTCTCTCTCTCTCTCTCTCTCTCTCTCTCTCTCTCTCTCTTTAACTAATTGGCGTCTTTCGTCTAAAATAATAAATTTAAACCACGAGTGAGATCAATTCCCCAAGTATTAATTATATGCAGGTAGTTGAAATCATACCTATGTTGTTGTATGAAGCATTGGTTTTCTACATAACGTATCGTTTTTACAACGACGTGGCAAAACCGTTTAAAAACATTAGCTATAAATCCTTTTGTCAGGATTTAATTAAAAGCTGTGAATTCCTTGAGCAGCCGTTACTCTTGTCGAGTAATTTGTTTTGGAGGATTTCTAGACGATGGGGCTCGGTCAAGAACTGCGTTCAGTTCGTATTAACGACTTATTATAGGTAAAATCAACTCAGGTAAAGAGCGCGTGTTATTTTATTACCAGGATGAAACTGCTTTTAGTACAACAAAACCATATATTTCACTTTACATTTACCGACATGCACTTTATCATAATCGTGTTTCGTTAAAAAAGGATTGTTTTGTAAATCTGAAATTTAGTCCTCACTTTTGGAAACTTTTTAACGTAAAAATGAGTCGTTCGTATTGCTATTAATAATAGCTTATTTTTAATGAAAAATCAGTAAATGTTCGCCAAAACATTTTTTTGGGAGACTATCAAGTAAGAGAAGAAAATAATGTAATTTGTGTAAAGTACAATAACTTGTTCTGGTATGTACTTGATCTGTTAAGTATACTGGGATAACATATAGGCCTAACATGACTTAGATGGCACGACGTCTTGAATTAATCTTTCAGAATCTCTGTAATCTGTGTTTTTGTTGAAGATTATTAAAAAAATCTAGACTGATGATTGTAGAATCAAAAGACTTTACTGAAATATGATACAATTCATACAGTACAATTCATTCTGTACAATACTGAAAAATATGTAAATTTACATTGTTTTGTAATCAGCACATTTCATCTTCTTTGCGTTGTAGTAATAAAACATTATGATGATGGTATTGAGATTTGTCTTTATGAGATGGTGTTATATTTATGTTTACGAGGCAACGTTTCCAATTATTCAAATAAGGATGATGGTCCGTAGAGGAATCAAAATTGAAGACAGTTGTAGAAACAATACTGGCAATTTAATAGAAAAGTAAAGGATTTATTTGATAATTTGTAGGAAAAATTATCGATAATTTAAGAGAGTCGTGTCTCTCAACCTGATCTATACTGGCCACATAATCAGATGTATACCTTCCGAATTATGGCAAAAATTAAACTACGTCAAACGAATTCCGGTTCTATGGCTCTTGTGACAGTTATGTAATCATTGATACTCACTGGGTTTGTTTCTTCGATAGTTATTGGTCGTAGTGCTAGAAATGCTTTGTCCGCTGTCATAAGGGTTTACTTCTGCAGTGCACCTCTGCCATAACAGTGGATGGCAATATGATCGGTTAGGATACAATAGGTAGATTGAATTCAGTATCTCCAGCGCTGCGTCTCCTCATCGCCGAGCGAGTTACCGAGACAGCTTTGACAGCCGAACTGGAACTCACAAAAACAACGAACCGTGGTAATGGGGTGTATGAAAAATATGGTAAAATTTCTTGAAAACAGCTATTGATTTTAACAACTTCAAAATTGTTATATTAAAACATCATTAAAAAAATCACCATCATTAGCTAAAAAAAAAAATGTAAATTTTACCAATACAAAAAAAACACCAACACAAAAGATAAACTGTAAAAACGTTTTAAGCTAGCAAAATGAACAACTTAAAATTTGTAACCCTTTTCTATTTAACATTATTAAAACTAATAAAACGTATTCACATTTTTAAAATAAGAAATATTAACCAAAGTAAGGCAATCTAAACAATGATAAAAATGTTTACACTTAAAATCAGTCCATTTAACTGTGAATGTAAAATAACCTTTAATATCCCAAAGAAAACGTCACATTTAAATACCGAACTTTGTGTATTTGACCATAAACACAATGTAGTTCTAAAAGAGGTAGTTTAGAATTAATAGGAAAAACAAACATTGCTCTACAAGGGTGGCATTAAGGTGGACACAATTTATAGCCTCGGCGCTGAGGAGATTCGCCACCAGTGGATTGAGTTAAATGTGTGTTTGAAACAGTGGTGGCTCTTGCCTACCAACCTATGGCACAAATGTTCATATAGCGTCAGTAATCTCGGTTCATTAACCGAGTCTAAATATTACTTACTATATATGTTTCAAAAAATATTTATACATTACAAGAATAAGCAAATTTCCTTTACAAATTCAATACTAAACACCTGTATATTGAATACTGTATTTGAGGAAGTCATTAAATTCATATAGGGTCGCTGCAGAAAAGTCTTTCCTTTAAATATATTTTATTTTTCATTATATTGCTAGTTTACATTAGCCTCGTCAATCAGGTAGAACATTATTTCTCATTTGACGGTCAAAAATAAGGACTAAATGAAATGTGATAACGTTAAGAAGTAAGTCTGGAAATATAATTAAATTTGTTACATTACTTTCGTTTTAATTTTTTTGAACTTTTATTCTTTATTGTTATTAGTTGTATAAATTTGAGTGCAGCCTATATTGCATAGACTTTGTTTAAGAATGTTGCTAGTAATTTTACTATAAAATCTGATTTTGAATGTGTTAAAATTCAAATGGTTTTTCATGGGATCAAATAATATATTTACGCAACATAAATATGCTGCACTTGAAACAATAGTTCTTATCAAATTTTTTTTACATAGTACTTCTATGAAACTTTACGAAACTGGTAAAAGCTTTATGGTATTTTACTTTAAATAGTTTGCAGTTAAGAAATTAAATGATAATGACAAAAACAAAGTTGGAGATATGAGGTGCAATGAAATTTATTACATTCGTTTTGGCTGGTTAACATTCTGCTGTTTGGATGTTTGTTTATTATTTTTTTAACCGTTGTTGACATTTTTTTCTGTTTATGAGATATATCTCTTTCTCTGAGCAATTCTATTTCTTTTGTCCTAATTATTCAAAGTAATTCCAGGAGTTTCTCATTGTGTAAAAAGGAGCGTTACACTCTTTACTCAGTGGTTTTTTTATTCCACCCATTCACCTGCTACCCACAACAATGATTTTTAATGGTATATATATATATATATATATATATATATATATATATATATATATATATATATATATATATATATATTATAACTTACCTACCATTCTGGGGATTATTTACGTATATAATGACAAATGCTATCAGTGACGTGTTTGTCACAGTATATGTAACTATTGTTATGCAATTGTTCTATTAATCTGTTGGAAGCCAATTATAACATCACAGTTGCACGTATAATAATCATACCGTAATCGCTTTGTACCTTGACCTCTTAACTCCATGAGTCAGCCCCTAACCTTTTGATCTGGCAGGTGTTTCCACTTGCTAAATAAATGTACACAGTACATCAAGTTGAAATTAATCCATATTTAAAACTGTTTGATCAATAATAACAATAAATGAATAATAATGGTGGCAAGTATGATTAGAGTCATACTTACAAATTTAAATTATGAAATTTGGCATTGCTTAAAAACTTTCTGGAATCTTTATATTACCTTAATATTCGATGTAAGGAGAGGTATGGTTTATTAAAAGGTTGCTAGTCAAATTTATATCTCAAGCCGCTATGTAACGATCAATTTGTCTGGCTCTATATCCTAAATTAAACTACATAGTGATTGGAAACTTTTGTTTATGGTTTGTCTATGGTTATTTATTTACTTAGTTTAATGAGTTTTATAAATATTAATAAAATTGTAAAATAAAGTCTTTCAATCAATTTCCAATTTTTTAAGAAAAAATCCGTGGTATTTATAGAGTTTGTACGTTGCGTGGCCAAGTTTGACCCCTCCTACCTTGTTCTTGATGTCGGTCCGGATTTCCTACCAGCCTCCAATGCCAAACCCATGGGTCTCAAACCATCACTTACCAAATTCGTTATTTACAGTAGTAAATAGTTTTTTTAATTTATTCCCTAGTCACTTTACCACCACTTACATATTTTAAATTATTTAAATTGATTTTCTACAATTAATTATTGCTTTAAATAGAAACTCGTAAACGTTTTACTCGATCTATTACACGAATATCTTTACAGATTGCAATCTTGCTTCCTTGTTCCGTCGAAGGTCACTTTATTACCTGTTATCTCATTGTAGTCAGTGGATTCTCTCCCTTTTATTTGTCGGATTTTGTATTTATATGAAAAATCTCACCAATCAGATCCTCTAATAATTATTTTAAACCAATCGTATATCCCTTACAGATCTCGCCCTTCAGCGAGTTCAGAAAGTTCTCCTTTCTTGTACGTTTATCCCTGGAGCCAACTGATGTTTCTAAAGGTTTACAGTTCACATTTCAAAAACTTGGGATTTTATGCTAACGGTTTTTTTTTACTCCTTATATCAAAGTATTTTTTTGTAGTTTAAGTTAAACATATGGATGGAGGCAGCACCGTACTTCAATCCTAGATACATTAAAATGGTTAATAATATCAGCCTTGAGTTCAAACACTGTAATACACACACACACACACGCACACGCGCGCGCACGCTGACACATGCACACATTATTCTTAGAGGCTATTGATATCATTATTTTATATTATTTACATTGTTTACAACTTCCAAAAGCTATAACCTAAATAGAGCCGTTTTCCCATTATGAAAATGGTAAATAGCAGTAATTTGTCCATTTCACAAATATTTTAAAATTGAAGATCAACTCTTATCATCAAAGTAATGAAAAATGTAAAGATAAACAACATAAATAACAGCCAAGTCAAGTCTATGGGTAACCTATACGTCTCTGCACAAACGTGTTGCATACAGGTATTACTCGCCAAGATTCTCTTTGTGAAAAAATTCTTAAAGAAGTTTTGATCTAAAATTTAATGACAATTAACAATACATTAAACAGCAATAATAATAATATTAATAAACAGCAAATTCTAAGGTAGGCCTACTGTTAAAATATGACTGTTAAAAGCGTAGTCTAGTAGGATACAGGTGACGTATTGTAACTTGAACTTTCAATCGTTCTTAAATCTCACAGGACCTATTTGAGTTCATCTTTGAGATCGGTTATATATACCTGAGATCCAGCTTTGCTTTTTTTCCAGTAACATTTATCCTGACATTTGGGGAAATTAATTGAATTACAACAGCTTTTTAACGGGATCATACAATTTATCAAGATTATGTTGTGCTTGAAAAATCCGTTTTGTGGTTTTAAACATAACACTTTGTAAAACATCTACAAAAAACTACATGATCTACTTAAGAATATAAATTTTAAGAGCAGAATCATCCTATTTTCCTGTCTAACAGAAAACTTAATCAGCAGAGTTTCGTTGGCAGAGTCTAACTCATTTATGGAGTCATCCTCCAAGAGTAATACGTCATTAAAATCTCCCCACTTTTTTTAGTTTATAACTAAATTATCATATCTCTAATTATTCAACCTGAGGCATTATACTTGTTATTATAACAGTGTTCTTGTAAGTATTGTTAAAAATACTGCGATTAATAAAGCAAGCTCAAATATCATTTTTGTGTGTAATAATTTTAAGAAAAGCACCCATTGAATTGAAGGAATTTAAATTCATTCACACACATGTGTCTTCTGCATTTAGACATCGAAACCGGGTAGTTCTGACAATCTCATCCAGCAACTGACTTAATGTTTTTGTTGTTACTTTTCAAACTTAGTTTCACTTGTTCTCACGCAACTAAACATTTTACCAATCCGTGTACATTTAATAGTTTTTAACAAAATACTCGTATAATTGGAAAAAGAATGTTGAATTGAAAATACTACTAATTAAAACTTTTGCGTAGAAATCCACACTAGCAGAACTCTGCGTGCCCCATCAAACGGAAACAACGCTAGTTCCATTATCAAACGTTTGCTTTATGTAATTGTCTATGTGTACCCAAATGCGTGTACCTTCTTATAGGACAACTTTTACAATTTCCTTTTCACAATCTCTCCAAAACTTTTCTCTGACAGCTCTGAGGGTCAAGTGGAAACCTATAAAGGGTTTAATTTAACAAGATCCCAATAGGTAAACACTTGGTGTGCCGTGCACGTATGGAAGTTTGAAGTTGTGTACCATAGCATGCATCGTGCTTGAGAACTTCAACTTAACTCTTGCTCACGCGAACACGTTATTTCCCTTCGTGTTTAAATATGTGTTTACCACAATAATGGCGGGTATAATATAATGGTCAAAGTGAGCGTAATACATTCAACTATAAAGCTAAATAGACAAGTAGGCCTATAAGAATAACTTTTGAAGGTACTTTTTTAAAGTAATATATTTACTGGGTATACAAACATAAACCAGATAAAATAAGCCTCATGAATCGGATCATTTAATAAAATAATTATAAGATTACTGTAATTAATAAATTATATAATTAAATTTAGCAGAAATTACAATTATTTAGTTCTAATTAGTGATTGAGTTGTATTCTGATCACAGATGTCTTTAACGTAGGAAGGTTTTGTTTAAAGGAGTTATTTATTTCCAGAGTATTTCAGTTCTAGTTACTATTACAATATTCATTCAGTACAGTTTATATATTGAGATATATTAACTTTCAAAATATTTTTAAAATGTTAAAAAATATTGAAAATTTCATATTTCAAATGGAAGAGCCCACTGGCTGTTTTGTTATGAATTTAATTTTTGTAGACACACACACACATAAAAACAACACGTTTCTACTAAATATTATCAGGGTCTTGCAAAATAAGAGGTGATTAAATATGCCTTTAAAATGGAAACATAGTTACAGTGGTAAAGCATAAGGCATTAGCGGTTTCTACATCCATTTATCCTGGAACGTGGTTCTTTTGAATGATCCGCGCAAGATCCTACTTGATATAAAAAGCACCTCAAAAATGCTAATGTAACATTTTAAATTACTATTTTAAGGTTTTTAACCTAATTTTAAGCATATAATGATTTATTTACGAAATGGATTTTATAAGACGTAAACTTTACGGTAGTAAACGGAATGAGGGGCCATCCGTTATGATAAGTAAGTTGACACTGTTACTGACACCTTAAAACTGGCATAAAAACTTATATGTTTAAAATATTTTTTAAAGATAAATTTAACAATATTACGCTGTTTAAAATATATTGCAGATTACAGACTAAAAATATAATTAGAATATGTTATACATTTAATTAAAATCTGAATTTTGCGAAACTATTGTCGCAGCTAGCAGAGCGGGTTTTGGTCTCCCAATTCTACATTCAAGAAGTCGTTCTGTTTTTGCTGAACGTTTCTTTCAACACAAAATACCGAGAGAGAATTGGAAGTATCGAAATAAATCGATTCCACTATGTTGTCCGCTCATATATGTAACAGTATTCGATAAAATCGTTTATTTATTCTACCCACGTGGTCGTTAGGGTAAATAAAGTTTGGAATTATTTGCATCTGTAACGAGCTATTAGCGTTGTGGGGACCTTGAGAGGGCCGGTTAGTATGAGTCTTTAACCGGCAGTCGGTATAATTTAGAAAGTTTATATATATATATATATATATATATATATATATATATATATATATGTTTATATATATATATATACATGAAGTGTTTCTGGCGGGATTGTTTTACTAAAACAGACGTTACAGAAATGAAAGTATAGAACATATTTTACTCTTCAAGTTTGAAAACTTAAATTTAAATATTTGAAAACGTTTATAAGTTTTCATTTATAATTGACCTTTGTAAAAGAAACTGTGTCCAGTTATCTTAAATTCATTTTTCCGGCTCCATATTTTGTTCAAGTTCCAAGGATGCTAAAAACTAATCTTCTGTTTTGAAACATTTCTTGGTGTACGGTATAATTATTTTTATAATAAATGTCGACCTTCTCTTCTCCTTCTATTCATTTCTATCCTCTGATGCCTTAGCAGGACAGGATTTTCATACCCCACTTGACCGCTTCTTCGCTTTCTACTATTTTTCAATGTACGCTACAATCATCTTGATATTAACTCTCATCTGATGTCCTTTGTATCCGCCCTTTTTCATTTATTCCTTCTTTGACAACCTTTAGCAAGGCAGAATTACCATGCCAAACTGAACTCTCTGCTCTCCTGTTTTCTGCAGTGTCCGAGTGTAGCATCCGATTATCTTTATAATAACAAAATAGGTGCCAGAATAAGACATTCTGTCCCTCTTCTTTTCGTCCGATTCTGTTTCGGCATGCTTTGGTAGCACAAGATATCTGCTAAAGTATTAACTTATATAACTATATCTACATTTATGTTTTCCTTCTCCTCATTCTGCGACCAATATAACTTTCATTTTTTGTTGGTTTCTTGGTTTCTCTCTTCCGATTATTAACCATCCATATGCCCCTATGAGTATATTAGTATTCGGTTTAGGTCCTAGTCAATTTATATACTAATATTTATATTTTGTGATATGAGATAATATTGCCTTTGGAGTAGGTTTTAGAAAGGCAGATTTGATATATTGATATATATATATATATATATATATAGTTTACAATAGGTTTATCCAGTTATTGGTGATCTAGTCATTGATGACCTAGCTACAATGGACTCTCTGCGAAACCAGTGTATAATTTGACGAAAAACATATTTATTCATTAACGAATGATGTGCACTTACGGTTAACTAGATTAATATATAAAACACTTCTAGAGTTGACAATATTGCGCATATATGTAAGTCGTTAAGGTTCAAAGGTCACCATATTGTTGTTTTTAGGACGTGTATAACTTCTATTGAATATAATTTATGAACGAACATTTTACTTATTATAATTGACAATAACTGCATAAAACTGTTGATTCGTTAATGAAATTAGGGTTCTTTAGAAAACAATCATCCTTTGAGTATTTATCAACGACATAAACATGCTGAATAATATTCGTGAAGGTTCTGAATAAAACTTACTATATTTAGTTATCGAGGTAATGACGTAAATTTGGGTACAAGTCATTTTCTTGCAGACATGTCCTTATACTTAGACGGCCGTAATTCCAGTGGTGGGAGCTTGTGTATTGTACAAGATCGTAATAGATTGCGTCCGATTCGAGTCTCCTGAGCTCAAGTGATTTGTGAATCTACCGGCACTGGTGACAATAATCCATTAATTATAGTGGTATCTGTAAAACCATAACTTGTTTATACATTTTGTTGCTCTTTTGAATATCTCCTTTTCATCGCACTTAACTTTCTTGCATTTTAATTAATTTTTCTTTAATTAAATAAAAATCAACACGCCTTGCCGGGAAAAACTTTCAAGAGCCTTCTTAATTAAAACAAATGAATGCAAACTCTCCAGCCGGTCGGAGGTTGTTTTTATTTACAACTCGGTTTTTTCTTGAAAACAATTTTCAAGTGTTTTTATCTCATTATTCAAAATATTCACCGCCGTCATTGCGAAACTGGAACGCTCTTCAACACGGAAAATTCACATAAAAAACTTCAGCCGGATATATGTTTTTTTTTACAGATATTCACGGCTGATTCTTTGGTGTAACAATTTCGTCCTGTGGTTGTTTTGTTAAAAAGAGAATCTACGTATCATTTTAATGATGTACTAACACTCTAGAATGGACTGATGGGTACTAAAATTATTTTTATGTAATTTTTCGAAATAAAATTATTTTGTTTAATTAAATTTTGTTTAATTTACAAACAATTTTACAACCTGTTTTTTTGAAGGTTGTTATGATTAAAAACGTATGAAAATGTAACCTTTTATTTCAGACGAAATATGATTATAATCAAAATATTTAACACCATTGAGCGTGCATAAATACACAAAAAATACACTTATAAATGCCCCTAGATAAAATACAAAGAAACGTAATTTAGATCTTACCATAGCGAACCTAATCTAGAAATCTAAATATTTATTAGACTCTAAACCTTGAGCGACAATATTCATTCAGACTAATAGTCACAAAATGTTTGCATTAAATTCATTATTATACACTTTCTTAAGCGTCACATCATCAACAATTAACCCTTGAACAAAAAACAGAGATACTGTATAGTTGACAAAATAGACAATACAATACACTTTATAATGACAAAAAATTAAATGAAGGACAAGGTAATATGAAGAAAGTACATGAGATAGGACAATTTGGAATGAGAAAATCATTTTGGAATATTAGCATAGCTTTAAGCGGAATAGAAAATGTTTTTCTTGGAAATTCAACTAAAACAAGCTTAACAAGTTTACGAAATCATAATCTATTTTCTAAATGGTTCTAAATATACCAAATTTAAATTTTTAGCCTGAGAAACAAATTTATCTTAGTTTTGCTCAACCTTTTTCTCGAATACGTCCTCTCGTAAAATCCAACCAATTTGTTTGTAAGTATATTTGTAAATAACAGACAATTCGTAAACAATCATAAAATTTGTTTTCTTGCTCTCATTAGGTTTTATTACTTTTTTCTTTTCGCTCAATTCTTTCTCGCTTGTTTCTCGTTTCTTAAACAAGCTGCATATTCTCCATTTTTTTCGTTTCCCTTTGAAAATACTTTCATCTTCTTTTTTGACGTTGTTTATATCACATTTTCGTAACAATTTCTAACGAAAAATCATTTTAATGGTTTCTTTTGTAGATCTACTTCGGGGTTTTACAGAACTTCTTTCTTCTATTCTGCAATATGATAGGAATATAGTATTCATATATATAAGCTAGTTTTTTGGTATATCATCTAAATCTTGTGTTTTTGTGAATGTTAATAGAAATTGAATACACGCTCATTTTTTTTAACGCTAATTGATTTCAATACAAGTAGATTGTTTGGTATTTATGATAAGTATAATAATAAAAGTAGGATTTAATTTCGCTTACTTTTAAAGCGATTTTTGTATGTAACGTTTGTATATTTATATAAACGAAATGAGATATCTGTGATGTAAATAGATTTTCCAACAGGAATTGTATTCACGGTAATGTAGCACTCATGGATAATAACAGACGCGTTGTATATCTGCAACAAGCTAAACAATTTGTATTTCAAAGCTAATATAACAAAGTAAAACTAATTTAAGTTAATTAATGTTAAAATAAAATACCTCTGCTAAATGTTTATCACTTATATACTTTTTATTATACTTTATGTCCATGTGGACAGTGGGCTTTATAAAATTATCTTTACGACTGTATTTTAAATAATTTTAATTTAAAAATATTTTTTATTCGCAATTTTCTAACTGTATTGGTTGGGGATTGTTCTGTGAGCTCACCTAATTTTCTCCGTTCCATTAAAATTTTAATGACCTGTTTTTACTTTTAAATATTTTTCAATATCTTCTTTATTTACAAGAATCTACCGAAAAGTCCTGTAGTTAAGAAAATTCATATCTATGTTGACAATCGCGCTTTGGTGCGTGAGTATCTCGCCAATTACAGTACTTGCTGTTTTTAGATATAATTTCATTTTAAGTACAATTTAAGAGTAAAAGCAAACAAATTATTTGTAACAACGTACGTAAGATTCAATTAAATATGGGATATACTTCTGCTAAAGCCAAAATGGATCCCTACCGGTGTATGTGTTCCATCCTCGTGCTAACCCTCCCTAGAAAGCTAGTGATTCCGCCTAACTAGAAGTAGAACATGTTTTCCATTCCAACCACACTGGGAACAAACCCTTTATAATTACGGAACCAAAAGCCACTTTCCAGTGTCCTAGCTAATCAGTCGCATTACAGTCGCTCCAAATCCTTGTCATCGAACACCCTCCTGCTCTCACTGACCGAATGACATGTCGAGAGTAGAGTTTGAAGCACTCTTGTATCTTCAGAACAATCATTGGGAACCGTAGATAATATTTGTTTAAGAAATATACGCCGTTAACTTCTCTTATTTATGTCGTGTAACGAATCAATAAATATTTTTATACATTTATTATATAAGTATACATTTATTATTACTGATAAGTTAATGTCAGTCTAACCGTAAAAAATATTTGCCCTACTTTATTTAAGCTGGCGGACATTTAACAAAAGGGGAAATTCCTAAGAAATTATTTTTCAAATAAATTTATATATATAGGAGAAGAAAAATATAAAGTTTGTCAGATCTACTTTACTTAAGTCTATAAATCCACGAGGAAAGGAACCTATAGCTTGGTATATTGTTAGAGCTCTGATCTGACAAACATCTTAGTACATGAGGTCTTGATTTTATATTAACATTTTAGTAGATTGTAATACATTAATAAGAGTTCAGTACATAGGGTAAATGAAAAAAAACTAATAATATCTCAAAAAATATTGCCATCGATAGTTTTCTAAATAATAATGTTTTTTTGTAATATCGATGAAGATTGGTTTTTTTTAACAGTTGCTATTTTTAGATCTCACTCAAGTATGACGTGATTACATTGTAATATAGGAAATCTTTCGTAAGACTAACAATTCAACTTTCAATGATGATCACCGATTTTAGATCCTCAGAACCTGCTCGAAGTTTGTCGAACATAAAACATTTCCTTAAGAGCATCGCTACTTGGTCAAAACTTTCCAGACACTCTAAGCCGAAGATAAAAATGAACATTTTACCTATTTCGAACTTTATATTCCATTTTACCCATTCCTACCTTTTTTTTTGGTCCAGCAATTCTTATAAATGAGATAAAACTATATTTACCTGTCGTTTAACCATCAAACAAACATAGTAACACAGCCTACAAGCCCGAAGCAGCAAAGTAACGAACACTCACAATTTCCTAGCATTTTAATTTTAACCTTAAATTCAAAGGAAAGTTCGATAAGCTCAAAGAAAAGTGAAAGTTGTATTTTACATTTCCGCTGCGACAAAATTTACAGCTGTTGCTAATGTCTGCGCGCTCGAAGGACATTTAACAGGCAAAGTGCCATTTTCAGCCCAAATGTTACAATAATGTACCTTGCAACCGTTTTACAGTAGTTTGTTAATTTAAGGCCTCGTAAAGCAATTAAACAACACTTGCAGTTAATTTAGTGTTTTCTTAATGTTTGCGCGTAGAACAATAGGATGCGTATAAAATTTTATAGCGGCCGTCAAACCAGGGTACTATTTATAACATTGAAATGATAAATTATTTCCTTTCAACATTTAAGCAATTATATATATATATATATATATATATATATATATATATATATATATATATATATATCATTTATAATATAACATTTGCCTTGGCGATATTTTTGTTTTGTTGCAAACACAGCTCGAAATATTGTTTCATTGTATATGAAGCATTTATTTAATATTAAATTTTAAAAACGATCGAGATTAAAATAATGCCTACTATTCATAAACTTTGTAAATGGTAATTTTACCAATTAAAGTTCAATCTGGTTAGCAAAAAATAAATATTACAATCAGGAGGGAATGTCACGTAAACCAATATTTACTCTCACGTCTAGTAGGGCTACGATTCTCCCTAAGCTACCGGACTAATTTGACATGCACACATCTGAGCCCTTTTGTTCACCATCACTTCTCACTCAAATGAGTGACAATTTCAAAAAACAGTTTAATTTTGAAATCACTATTGTTATTATTCAACTTTTTAGGATTCCTCTTGAGATTAGTCTTCTACTATTTTACTAAATCTGGTTGATTTAAAGAATTATAACCATGTTAATGCATGTTTTCCGTTACTTTTCATGTTTAAATCAATAATTAGGTATTATAAAACGAACAAGTCCCTAAGCATTCATATGACAAACATATAAAAGACAAACCTAAAACTCACAAATTAATAATTTATTGACAGGCTTTACAATGACAAAGTGTAACTTTGTGACTTTACACTCATCATCATCAGTGAGTGTTGCTGCTTTGAGTATTGACTGGAGTCAATAAATGATTATTTTATGAGTTTTGTTTGTCTTTTATTTGTTTTAACATAACCTCACAAGCTAAGCTCAAAGAATAGTTGTATGCATAGAGCAAGTTAAATTACTTCTATAAGATGCTAGCATTATTTCAATATTACGTGAAACAAAACCCCTATATAACCTATTGTTGTAACACATCTATAAAACATTTAAAATGCTTCATTTTACAAAACGTGAGAGTAAATATATGGAACGAGTCTGGGTAAAACATGTTTCCTTGTTACTGGTTAAATATTTTGATTCTAGTGAATTCAGAATTACTTACAGCTTCTGATTGTTTCAATATGTCATGCTTATTGTTTTGAGGCACCCCTTAGATATAAGTCGACAGTTATGTCAGTGGGTTGAATATTGACTGTTACTATACTGTACTTACGCTTAATAAGGTGAACGTAAGATCTGGGAGGGAGGTTGATATTCTTGGTACTGGAGGCGCTATGAAATGTAGGAAAACAGCTGTTACAATCTACCTTGAGGATTCTAGGTGTTGTTATACCGAAATATAGGCCTCTAAACGAGCTTTTCTCTCTACTATGGGAACCGAGAGGAATTGGATCTTCTCTGAGTTTATTTTAAATATAAATAACTTTTAAATTGTTCTGTAATTCTTAAACTATTTTATAATATTTTTAAATATTGTAATATATTTCCTAATTGAACTCAATGAGTAAATTTAGATAAAGTAAATTTAAATATATTCTTCAATATTTCCATGATATGTAAGAGATTTGTGAGTAAAATATAACTTTTCTTAGCCTCAAATCGTTGAGAATTATTTCAGGCAAAATACAAACTAATATTCATATAACTTAAATTTATTAACCAAAGATAAGTTATTTTATATTTTGATCTAATACCAACAACGAATGAATATTACTAATGCTTATTTAATCCATTATTAATTTATTTTTACTCGGCTGCAAGTTAATTAACATTGCCTCTAGTATGAATTTAAAATAAAATAACGGTTACGAACTTAATCGAAATTGGCCTACATAGCTATTGGGTGATGCTGTTTTCAGCACCTTTAGAAACGTAAACTTCTTAGGTAGTAATAATCAGAGCTACACATTTTAATAATAAATACACAAAAAACCTCTTAACCACAAACTTTCTTTAATTTACCCTAATGTACATTTCAGTTACAAAGTAACCATCCTCAGAGGGATAACATACAAAGACTGATTAACGCTAGAAAAATACCTTATTTATAATCTACAGAACTAGTCACTCCCACTCCGACCGCCGCGGCCCCACCTGTTAAACAAGGCGTAGCCACGCCCATCGAGTGAAAGCAAGATATCTTACGTCAACTTACTAAAATATAAATTAAAAATACAATAAATACATAATTAAAATTGTTTTTTGAAATTATAACCAACACAAAATTTAATATAAAAATCATAATCCTATTTAACAAATGAATATAAAATTGTCTAGAAAATTAGAAGCAATTTTTATAGTTTATTTACATTTTTCATTCATTAACAGCGTATTTGTTGAAGGCTCTGTATGTTTTCACGTTCTCATGCTTACAATGCAGTTACTCTGACGAGGTTACGTCAATCCAAATTGGGTTGCAATAAACCAGTTCAGATAACGTGTTATTGTTTGAGATGTGATTGCCCGCCTTGATTTCGTCATTCACCAACACGCCATCGTGCTATTTTGCTATGCTAATAGCGCTTGTATCGCACCGTATTTGCATCACAATCGGCCCGGTAGTCGATGAAAACTGTCCAGATGAACGAGTTAATCCGCCCTCCGCCTCCCGGCGTAACGAGCTTCCCGCGCTCTATTGTAGCCAATATAATTATCAAGCAATTCGAGATGTGGACGTTTCTAGTGCCAAAATAAATTTTATGTTTTATTCACAATTTTTGTGTGAAGCTTCATGGCGTAATATAGGTTCAGAGGACTATAATTTTTTCAGATTTTTTTTTATATCCTCAATGTCATATTTAAAATTACAAAGTACTTTTTTTAAAAATAAAATCATATTTCTAAATTGTGTTTCAATTTACTACAGCCAACACTTTTCTCTGCCTTACATACATACATTTTATATTTCATCAGTTTTGTTTACTTTTATTTCTTTTATTCATGTTTGACTTGTTTAGTGTCTTCAATTGGTCTAAACACATTGTTTATTTATTTCCTAGAGTTTCATTACTTATATTTTCTATCATCACCTTACTTTCTTCTCATGGTGTCATCTCAGTAAGCTAGAACTGGTGTCGTTATTGTGTCGTAGAATATTTATTTTGCTATCGTCATTTACAATAATCAAATATTGTACTTGTGATTTGTTAATCTGTTAGCCTCCTATCTCTTTGAAGAAAACAGGATGATATATAGTTATGTCAAAACACAGATTTTTGGTAAAATTACATTAGAAATAATAGTCGATCAATAATGTTTGTCGCACTTGTTTCTTAGGATCTGATTCTTTTCCGAACTAACTGTGACGTAAACCGTTACAACCACTTTGACATGCTTTACTTCAATCAAAGTATTGTATTTTATATACTTAATTGACTAAATTATTTACCGAATGTTATTCTAATTATCTTATTTGCGAGGTTTCATTATGTTAAAACTTTATCATAACGCTGTACGTTTTATCGAGTCTTATGCACAACGAAATATCTATATGACTATGTGAAACGTACGACCAATACTTTCTTGTAATATCTGTAACAACCACATTTAACGAGATATACAAAACTGTTTTCAAATCGCTAATGCCCTGAGATCTGTAATTCACAACACAATACATTCAGTTCAACAGAGTGCAACAGATAGTACAACTTTACAACTTAGTCCTTCTGATAAACACTAACACACAAAATAAGTATTTTTGTTCCTGTCTACCTTGCACGACTGAGCACCTTCGGTTTTTGTCTGAAATTCAAATACTATATCTCTTGTTGAGATATGTAATGCATGGCATTTATATCTTCAGGTTCGTCACGCAGTGTAAACCAGGGTGAGCTATTGTCACATTTTCTGTACCACACGACGAAGTATCAGTTAAGGACTGCTACGCACGACGTTGGTCGACATATATTCATTTAGTTATACAAAGCCTTTGTTAGTTTGAGCTGAAGGACCTTTACGGGTGTGTTTTAAGCCTATGAAGGCAATAGGGATTATTGAGCTCCAGTCCCTTCCGTAATGTGTGTGCACGCGCGCACGCGCGCGTGTGTGTGTGGGTGTGTGTGGGCATGCGTGCGTGCATAAGAATAAACATACTTTAAAGATAAATGTCGAGTACTAATTTAGCCTAATAAAAAATCTAGTCCCGATTTGCCCACTCATACAAACCATTTTTTGAGGTAACTACTACTTTTAGGCTATGTGCGTTTATTAGTATAGTTTTAACTTTTTTACAGTTGCATGATTCAGTTCCTTACTCGGACATAAACTATATTTCACTGGATAGAATGTGCTTAATTGGAAACAAAGACTCAGATCAACTAACAAAACTGAACACGCCATCTGCTGTAGGACACTGAATGTTTTATAACCGTTTACCAAAACTACCTATCGGGGCGCGGCTCCACATTGATACCGTTTTGAATTATAAAGGATGTTTCCATCTTTTGTACAGGTAGTGGTGCCGTATACAGGTAGTTATGTGGTCCCGTCGCTGTTAATTATGAAAAGACTATAAAACTTTTCCTGAATTGTAAATGTAGTATGCTGTTGTACCGTGTAATTTCAGTGTGTATAATCTTGGGAAAGGATAAGCAATAGTATCCACCGGGAAACATGTAATACAAGGGTGAAATAAACGATTGCAGCGGTTTACTTTTGTTTGAAGGAAGGGGAAACTTTTATCTAGAGACTTATAACGTTACATAGTCGTGACATTAGTTAGGATCATGTTCTAGAAAGGAATCAGCAGTTAAATATTTGTATAATGTAACATATCATGCTGGTTGTAATGCCTTATTAAATGTTCCAAAATGTAGAAGGATCAATGCGATTGAAAACCACTACTATTGAATTAAATTTTCCTTTGTTAAAATGAAAATGTAAGTTACATATTATTTTTTACAGTGGTATTTAAAAAACAAATGAGTATAGAATTAACCAGAAATGTTTTTCCTAATTAATTTTCTTTTTTCTTTTAAAATTTTCCACTTAGCTGTAATATTAATTAAATTTTTAAATAAAATCTTATAGTTTAGTAATAGCTTTTAAAATGAAGCGAAAATTGTATATCTATGATTTATCAAAAATAACCACTAACGACGAAACGCAGCTGGTTAATGTATTAAAAATATAAATTAAAAACTCCAAAAGAGATGAAAAACATGTATGTATTTTCTTATATTGTTACAGTAAAAAAAGGTAAATTACAGAAATTAGATTAGACATTGGTGCGTTCTGAACTCTATATTCTATTCCGATTTTTAGGAGTTCCTCTTTTTACGCTGTTATGAGTAATTTCTGAATATCATCTTTTCAGTTTTATTGACTACTATCATGGCTCTAACTAAACACGCCTGGGTAATTTTATATCTTTAATTTAAAAATTATATCACTGCGATACCCTAGAAACGTATTAGCTTAGGGGACACTATCATGGTCTTGGCTGAGAACATCTGAGACGAGTTTGGATTTGTGTGTTTTTTTGACGCGTTCTGATTTTGTGCAGTGAAAATAATTGCTGTTTTGCACCATCAACATTATGCGAACCTTTATGTGAATCATGTTCCAGAGATTTATAGCTTTTGTCATTACCTTTAAGTTATTATTTTTCAAATTTCGTAATATAAACGATTTGCTCATTTTCTGATTGTTTGCTTGAAATTATATTTATTTACAAGAACAATTTAAATTAAAGTAGCATGCATGTGCTGACACACGTTTTATCAGAGGAGTGACATATATGAACTCCCATTCTACAAATGACAATATTTACGGTGCAACCTCTTTGCAGGCAATTACTTTGCGATTGACATTAAGCAGGTAAAGACATAATAATTTGTTAAATCACAGATTTAGAACCACGGCTGACGTGATATGAATCACCACTGTCATTTAAGTGCATTGTTTTATCCTTACCGTTATTGTGAATAATGAATGTTTTGTCTCCTTTATATATTAATTTTATAGCCAATTACATTATCCCCTTCCTGAAAATGTATTCCTTTTTAATATTTTCTATATAAGCTTACTAGAAGTTAGATCTGAGTATTGCTGGCATTTCCTTTTCAATATTTTCTACATAAGCTTGCTAGAAGTTAGATCTGAGTATTGCTGGCATTTCCTTTTCAATATTTTCTACATAAGCTTGCTAGAAGTTAGATCTGAGTATTGCTGGCATTTCCTTTTCAATATTTTCTACATAAGCTTGCTAGAAGTTAGATCTGAGTATTGCTGGCATTTCCTTTTCAATATTTTCTACATAAGCTTGGTAGAAGTTAGATCTGAGTATTGCCGGCAAGTTTTATTATAGCCTGTATGGAGAATAGAAGGGAGTATCCTCGTCATCTCCATTTAGGCATAGTATTGGAGGAGGTTTGGTCAAGTGAACGAGGTGCGGACATAAAGTAAAGTTTTAAAAAGGGAAGAGAAGCATGACGCAAGTTAAATGACCGCTTGACTGGTAGTTTGAATAGCGGGAAATCCTTCTTTACCAGGGCATAACAATGTTTTATTATTATTCATACAGTTCTTAAACTATTTCATTCCAATTTAAGCCTGTAAATTTATATAATATACTAGGTTTATTTTATATTTTTTTTTGTTCTTATCAGTATTAATATATTCTTCAATGATTCTGTATAGTCTATTTCTCCCTGTACCTAGTACGTTATTGGTTAAATAGAATTCTGTAACAGTGTGAGTAAACATATACTTTTGGTAGTTTGCAATCGTTATGCAACTTCTTCTGATAATTTGATTCCGTTGTAATTTACGGGTAAGAAAAATACTCCTTTCCTTTAACCTGTGATTAAATTTCATCTTTTAATTACAGAACTTGTTTTATTAAATGTGAATTCAAAAAGAATGCATAAAAACACTGCTAAACAATTCCGTCAAATGTAAATGTGTTTAATTTGAAAACGTTTTTTTTTTTTACGAAAGCAATAAATTACCCTCCCACGGCGCCGCCTCACACACAAGAGGTAACTTTATAATTAAATAAACAAACAAAGCCAAGTTTACTTAGCAATTTATTTCTTTTGTTGGATTTTAATCCGTTTAAAAATATCGTAATTTAACAGCCTGGTTATAACAGCGGTCACTGAACACAAAACCAAATTTTGGAATCACGATAGTAGGAATTTGTATAGCTATAGCTGGCTATATCTTGTGTTGTACGTAACCAAATGTATTGTACAATGTATTTAAATTATGCACAGATATTTAGAATTTATTGTTTACGTAATCAATAACTATGTAAAATAACAATTAATTTAAAAGCTACTGAGATGTTTGGTTTCCAGCCATTGAACTTTAAAACCAGTTTTGGTTATAATACTATAATTTTGTGTTTTTTTTTTAGCTGTAGTACGCTTATAGTGTACAATTATTTTAGTTCACAGAAATATCATTGTTTTTACAATCACGTGGAAGAGGTCATGGACGAATATTTTCAATTCTAATTCTCCTTTTTGTACGTAATATTTAAACCCATCAATATATGTGCAAACGTGATTGTTCACTACTTTTAGCACTACTGGCTTAACACATTTTTTTAAGAACGGGTAGTGGATTACTAACGAAATTCTTTTTCATATTACTTTTGTAAACAAATCAATAATAATTTTACTTATTTTTCCAGTTAGAAATAAATATTCAGTAGTTATTATCATTATAATTTTTTTTATTTGTTTCTTATTGTCTCTTTCATGACGCAAAAATGTATCTAGCCACGGCTGGCTGGCTAACATTAGTGAGCTGCGTGCGTAAATGCGGACTTGGAAAGTAGAGACCCCCCTCCCCGGCCAGTCGAACGAGATAACTACTTGTAACATCTGGTATATAAATATGTCAGACCCAGCACATTACCGGAATTATAAATAAGGACGCAAAGGGTGTCTTTTATTTATAATTTAATAATTGTTTTATCAAAGTACAGTGGATATTGGCCTAGTTGTTGAATTAACAATTTTTTTGTTGGAACTTCGGGGATACATTTTAAATAAAATAATTTAAATATAAATGGCTCATTTGAATAGACTGCTTTTACCTTACAGGTTTTTTTATCAAGCCATAATGAAACATTGTTAAAATGTTTAGTAATATATGTAAGTATATGGTTGCAATAAAAAACTTTATCAATGTAAGTGTAGGGTATATTGCAGTCCATATTACGTCATACGCTATTTAGCCTCCTAAGTAATATTACACGTAATAATCCATTATAAATAAAGAGGTTTTAATAATACTGTGTATACGTCATACGCTATATAGCCTCCTACGTAATATTGCATTGAAATAATTAGCCTATTTTACCTTTATATGCTAGAAATAGTAATTTAGATTTTATCATATGTTGGGCTTTATGACCCTTTCTAGACACAGGCCTTCTTATTTCTTGATTTGACCATTATTATCAGTATTGTAACTAATAGTGTATAGGTGTTAGGGTTGCTCATAACTCAATATGCCTGTGTTGATTTGCATTAAATGTTGATGAGTAGAATTGGACCAACCATGCACACAAAACACTAGTGATATTTGCGTCAAGAAAACACTTGCTGAATCGATCAGACCAACAGGTATCCACGATGAATCGAACAGACCAACAGGTATCCACGATGTTTTCTTTGTATTTTACTTTCTCATTTGGCAATTGGAAAAGCATCGTATATTCTCTTCTATACCATTAGTTCTCAAAATGAGGAGGTTAGGTTTCCAGCAGGGCGGGGATAAGTGTAATGAAACTCTTTACTGGCGAAAGTTGTCCGCCCTCAATTAGGTGTACCAGTGGCTAGACTATCGTGACATATTGATTGGAACGTCATTGATTCTTCTAGAATATTTAGTACTAATAGCCATTTTATATATTGAGTTGTAGTTTCTCTCCTGAAGGATAACATACCTGGAGCATAGGTAAATGTCTTAGATTATTATATGTCCTTTTCTTCATTTACTGTGAAAAATATTACACACACACACCTACGCAACATAATCAGTTTTAGGTTTAATATTTTTATTTTAAAAGTAAAATAAAATTATTTTATTTTAAATTATTAGCTTCAGTTTCATACTCAGATGTAATTATTGACCAAATATAAACGGGGAGGGGACGCAACTTCATGTCAGTGTTATAAAGGGGGCGAAAAGTCTGAAAGAATAATCATCCCAGTTTTATGCCAAAGACTAAATTGTGGATCTTGTTCTGTGAGCCTTTCTCTTTAGAGCAACGACGTCTTTATAGCAAGAAACATTCGCGATCAAAAAAGAACGTCAAATTGTTCTACTCAAGTGTTAGATGGCAGATAAAAATGACTAGGTAATAACCATTATTTTCTGAAAGACGTTCATCCATAACTATTTCATTTAGAAAAATGGTTATTAAAAGAGCTTGCCTTATTTTTTTCCTAATACTTTTATATAAAAACAATATGTTACAACAATAAATTGCGTTTTTACTAACGATGAACTGATCATTAGACCTTAATTGTTTTGTTTAAAGGACCCTATCTTAGAGGCCTATCCATTCATTAAAAACTGATATATGCATTACACCATGCTCTCGTAGAAAAACATTTACGTGTGATTTCATATTCCAAAAATATTTTTTAAAGTGGAACCTATGTTAAGGTGTAGTTTACCTACATGAAAATACCATTATCTCTGTACAATACTTTTAAACACAATTTAATAGTATACCTAATTTATGAACATTGTTTGGTAGCTGGTCACTAGAGTTCAGTTCAGTGCCTCCTGAAAAAAAAACCTTACGGTATTTTTCTTTTACGGTAGGCTCCACTAGGATCCTCTTCTTATGTTTTACAGTTGTATGCGATCAATCGAACTTATGGTCTTTTAATTCGTCTAGCTGCTCTTGTCTGTTATATTTCGTCTTTCAATCCCAGTTTATTTATACATATTACTTTACAGAACTTCCTCCATGATTCATTGTCGCAACGTCACTCTTACCATAAATTCATTCTTTAGTATGTGTAATGAATGACTTTCGAAGATGTGGCTTAGATCAGAGGCGATGATTATGGCTAATGGGTCATTATAGATAATACACAATAACCAAGCAAAACTCTTGACCTTGTCAACTTTGGTAAAGTTCCTCACGCTTGTATCATAAGGATGCATCATTGATTATCTTAGATTTCTAATAATTTATGAACCTTTGAATTAGGAAGATAAATAATCAAAAATTAAAAAAGGAAAATAAATATGCAAATGAACAGCAACCCATAATAAAGGAAAAAATAAACGGACCGACAGAAACACTAAGTTTGTTTTATCTCATTCGCCTTTTACAGTTTGTATTTATAAAGTTGTTGAATTGGGAACTTTTCTCTCAAGCATTGGAAGACTAATCCTCCGCTTCTTAAATAAAGTGCAACGAGTTTGACAGCTTCAAGACTTAATAATCTTCTTAAACGCTAAAGTCTGGTCATTTATAAAGTGAATTAGCTTAAACGTTTAAAGGTTAAGCTAGCCGGTAAGTCGGTAAGTGCTGGTATATCGCTAAGTTTTATTTTTAAGTCGCTAAACGGTTTTCCCTAATTTTGTACCAGTACGTCTTATTTCTCAGGCGGCATCGTCAATCATTGTTTGCATCTCTAACATTTATCAACAGACAGTCACACCTATTCCTCTTAAATCTACTTACCCTGTAATAGCTTATTAACAGTAATGTAAGGTAGTGTTTTTAGGTCTTCAAGTGATCAGGTCCCTAATGTCAGTTCCGATAGGTTCTGTATTGCTATGACGGCTTCAGAACCTATCAAATTTCTTACTAAAAATTGTTTTGATTATTCTTTGTTGTTTCACCTTGAACTAACTTTTTGCTCTTTAAATAACCCTTTTAACTATAAAATGTCATTGATAATAAACTTGTCTTTGTTCTTTTTTGGAAAGAAAAAGGTCTTGGAAATTACTCCCATCTTGTTTGTTTTAAATATTGACTCTTAGATTAGAGTTGGTTAGTGTTAAAAAAAATATATATTCAAATTATTTTAGCTTGATGGAATTCGTTAAATTATAAATACGACAAATATTTCCTTTAATAAAAAGTTTAAAAATATGTGGACTAAAATATATAGTTTTGTAAAAAACAACAAATATGATTTTTACTTTGCCTAACCTGAGATATATATATATATATATATATATATATATATATATATATATATATATATATATCATTTTGTATAAATGGAGAACGTGCGGCTCAAATTACCACAATATATCCCTGATGTATGATGCTTTCCACTTGTCCACCTGCCTCTTCAAACATATCGCAGTGCGCATGCGTAATTTAATATAACGCCAACAATATTTACCTCTTCTCAATGTAATCGTACAATGCTATATGGCTGAGTATCCTATTCACATTTTATTTAAAAAAATAAAACGTCTGTTGAGAACTTTATGTTATACGTTTGCACAATTCTAGGTGAAATAGTGAAATTACTCTTTTTATACTCCCCAGTAATATTACATAGGAGACTGATTACAGACATATCTATTCCTGTATTATATAGCTTTAGAAAAATAGTAAATGTATGGAAACTCTGACAATATAATTAAAAGTTTATATCTGCTACAGAATGCTATTTATTTTATACTAGTTGAAGACTAAAAATATTTTATTAAATGAAAACCGTAAAATTGGACAAATTCGTTCCTAAGTACTATTTATTTTTACAATTATACATATTGATGCAGAAAGTAATCAATTTGGAGAAAATATTATTGGGCTTCAAATGGGTTACACAGATAATTTTCACTAAAGGTCGGTATGCATTTTAGTTTCCCAAAAAGGTTTACAGTGTTAAAAATTATCTTTTTCCCATCTTGGAGAAGATTTACAGGACAGGGTAAAGGTATGTTTTAGGTATTAAGACAATTTAAAAATACGTATTTTATAATGTTTTGAAGTAAATAGCAAGTTTTCAAGTCTAAGACTAATTTTATAAGTTAAAATCCATGGTGATTGTTAACAATAGTCATGAAAACTTGACAATTTGTGGTTAAGGTAGAGAGGGTAGTACTTGTGTAAGGAATATTAGGAGTGAGACTCAGTATAAATGAATCTCTTCTGAATCATGTCTCGCGTACGAAAAATTACCTTCTCTCTACTTGAGGATTTGGACCAATACTTATAATTCGTATGTTCAAGTATTACAAAATCATTTTCGCTCCGGATAATGTCTGAACTGAACAATTGAATCTTCTAGTGGCTGGATTAATTGACCTAGAGTTAAACAAAGGAGCACCAAAATCGTTGAGAATACCCTCTAGGCCTAAGCCTGAATACTCTAGGTGCAATTCCCTTCAAATACAATATGGGCAAATTAAGACCTTTTCCAAACTATGTCAATGATAAAAAAAGTTTGTCTAATATTATAAATATGGAGACTAAATCTGATATCTTGCTTGAAACTATGATTAATTAAAAGTGCTACATGATATGCAAAGTATGTAAAAGCAGATATTCTTCTGTATTTACAAAAGAATCATTTAGATAACTGTGCTTTTATTAAGGTATTTTGTCTATAATTAGTAAACTTTAAAACTATGTGCTATGAATAATATATAGTATAATTATTCTTACAATAAACACGTCTGAAACGTTTTAAGCGAAATAAATTTCATGTCGTTTTTTGCTCTCGAAAATTAACATTTAACAATTATTCAAATAGCTTAATATATTTAAAAGGAAACAAAACAATTGAATAAATCTTTGTACAGAACGAAATAAATTTCCCCAGCTAAAACAAACTGTACAGTAAAACTAAATAAATTTTACCATTTAAAATCGTTTTCTTATGTTAAACTAAGTTGAACAAGAAATTCAAATGTCTCAAGACAGATGGCCGATTTGCATACTACCCGTACAGTCAAACATAATTCGAAGATAAAAAGAACTTCCGAAAAACAGATTCTTAAACGAAATGCAAATGAAGATATAGCGGAACGTCGACGGCCCAACTTTGGCACAGTTTGTTACGAGGCAGACTGCCAAAGAAATAGGAGACTGGCCCAGTTTTCGTCAATACCTCATTACGAAATCGTGGTACTTGACGCACCTTTGGAAAGAACCCAACCCCCCCACCACCCCCAGTCCATTAGTGCCCCTTCTTCAGTTTCTACCCTTTCTGTTTATTTTACTTGTAAGTGCTGTCGTTATGTCTTGAATGAAAAGCTGGGAAATAAAATCTGGCAACAGTGTGTTGGGGGACATACATAGGATTGGGTTTAGATGTCTGCATAACCATTAAATTTTATTTGCCTTGTCTCCATTTTAGTTGATGAATGTCATATGATGGGGTAGTAAATATTCTTGGTAGCATTACACTTATATATTTATAAATAATAATATATATGAAACATTCGAAATATATTAATACAGTAATAATAACAAATTAATAAAAGAAGATATACAAATACATTCTAAATTATGATACTATATTCAGTGTCTATAATGTTACAGCAACAAAATAAACTTGGCAATTTGTATAAATTTAGCAACAATTCTATTTCTAATTTAACATATGTTTTATATCTAGCATTATTGTATTATTCATTCCTGATGATGTTGGTACTGTTTATCAATGAAAAGCTTTGAATTTAAAAATAAGATATTCTTGTATTTGAATAATCTTAGTTGTTGATATATATATATATATATATATATATATATATATATATATATATATATATATATATATATATATATTTATATATCAGAGAGAGAGAGAGAGAGAGAGAGGAGAGAGAGAGAGACTAATACTAAATCTAAAGTTAAAGTGTTTGGAAATTCAAACATTTCATGTTGTATTTTCTTTAAACTTAAATGAATATATTTGTGTCTTACATGAATGCCATTTTGTCATCGAAATTTTCGAGTTTGTCTAAACCGGTTATGTCAACTTGTGCTTTTCCTTTCTGATGATTTAGGGCATTATTCTGCTAAAGTGGTTGCTGATGTATTATTGTAAGACGTAGTTTCTGCAACATTAAAAATGTTGATAGTTGTAATATAAAACTTAACTTGAAACCTATTGACGTTTCTAGTTGGTATTATCAGAACACTAGAAGGGAAAGAGACAAATTAGGGGGATAGGTGACATCATATGCGCAACATAGATTCTACTAGCAATGAGCTCAAAGGTTAATTCCTTATTTTCACAAACAAAGGATCAAAAAGACAACACTCATAAAAAGCCTGATATTGAAGAATACACCAAATAACCTGTTCCGAAATATTCCAGGAAGGATTGATGTTTCTGTCAAATCCTGTTTTTAAATTTCACTTTCTGTAGACTTTACAATAAAGATTTTTCAACTATTTTTAGTTTTCAGGTTCTTACACTTGAATTTATGAAGGTGGACAGCTTTCAGCATGATCGAAACTCCTTCAAAACAGTTCTTAATATACCTTATGTTTTTCTTTTCACACGACTTTAACTAAACATTAATGATACAGGAATTCAATTAAAAATATTCTTATGTGGGTCACGATTATTCCAATTAAACGTTTTATTCAACATGCCTGTCACAAAATATTAGGAATTAATTGGTTTCCTTCAAATTATATTATTTAAATATTGCAGTAACTACAGTTACCGTGATGCAAAACATTTTTATGTCTGGGGCAAAAAGATATTGGAAGGTCTCAAGGACACAGAAAAATATAATAAAAAATCAGATCTGTTGACTCCCAAATCATTAAACATTAAAAAATATCACAACTAATTTAAAGTTCTAATACTCGGTGTTCCTTTATAAGATATAACACATATTATACTAGTGTACGATATAGCTACAAAGTTTCCTACTATAATAGATTAAATTAAGAAAAGTAAGCTAAGATGTTGACAATTTAAGTAGTTTCTACTTTGGTATACGCCTAATGCTTTGCCGCACAGAACAAATATCCCGGTTTCAATTCATGTATGAACGTTTGTCTTGCGCATTAGTAAACGTTATTAATTTTTTAACCAAAATAATCTTAACCTGATACTTTGCATCTGTAATGCAACGAAGTACGACGTTATGTTTTTTTACACAAAAATTTGACATTGTAGCTCGTGATGCGAGGTTAAAAGTCTTTTTTCAATGTTGTTAAATATTTGAGGTCAGGAACGAGTTTCTGATTACTGTCTACATCAGGTATATTTTTTTTAGAATGACACTGGTGAACCAATAATTGTTGGTAATTTATTCAAAAATATCAATTATTAGGCGTTATACGTAAAATTATATAGAAAACGAAATTAATGACAGAGACCCATCTGATACTCGTGAAAACACTTTGTAACACCTTTTACAAAATGAAGTGGCGTTTTACCATTTTTTGTGGTCCGTTTTTCTTTCTAACGCTTGTTCATACAGTAATCAGCACTGTTACACATTTCCGACGTTATTCACATAATTGTTTGTTAAATAAATAAAAGAACGGTAATTCTGAAAACGACATTTTATGTAAAAGATAATTTCTTCTTGTTACGTATATCCACTAATAACAAAGTGGCTCTCTCACAATAAAGATGTAAATTAAAAGCCAACAAAACAATAAAAACTAATGCATGGATATAGAGAGCAAGCTACCTTTGCAAACTAGATTAATGTAGCGCGCATTTACAATTCAAATTTTGCTCACTGCTGCACCGCAGTTATAATGAATTCATATTAAGTTATAATCGCTATATGACGCTGTTCTCGTTGTGGTTTCATTTTGTGGTTTTCCGGTGCTTTTTGAATTAGTTTTAATAACATTATGCATAGGTGAGCCTGAAATGCTTTAGGTAGTAAATATTTCTTCTCGGCGACCTAATGAAATGACATTGTAAGTAACCGGCGAAAAAATATGAGCCTCCAACTGCTTAGAATCAGTTTTGTATCAAGTTGAAAACACTAAAATAATTCATCGTGAAATCAGTTTATCTTTAAACATATATCCTGCCAATCAAACTATATTAGCTTTTAACTTAAACTGAATTAATTACAGTAATCTATCCCTTACCTAACCTTACCTTATTTAACCTAAATTTACTAAGTTACTTGGCCTACCCTAACCTACCACTCGTAGTGTAGCCTGTAATAAAGTTCTACGTTCACGCGATTCCACTTAACCTAACTTTACCTTATTTAACCCAAATTTACTAAGTTACTTGGTCTACCCTAACCTACCACTCGTAGCGTAGCCTGTAATAAAGTTCTACGTTCACGCGATTCCACTTAACCTAACCTTACCTTATTTAACCCAAATTTACTAAGTTACTTGGCCTACCCTAACCTACCACTCGTAGCGTAGCCTGTAATAAAGTTCTACGTTCACGCGATTCCACTTAACCTAACCTTACCTTATTTAACCCAAATTTACTAAGTTACTTGGTCTACCCTAACCTACCACTCGTAGCGTAGCCTGTAATAAAGTTCTACGTTCACGCGATTCCACTTAACCTAACCTTACCTTATTTAACCCAAATTTACTAAGTTACTTGGCCTACCCTAACCTACCACTCGTAGCGTAGCCTGTAATAAAGTTCTACGTTCACGCGATTCCACTTAACCTAACCTTACCTTATTTAACCTAAATTTACTAAGTTACTTGGCCTACCCTAACCTACCACTCGTAGCGTAGCCTGTAATAAAGTTCTACGTTCACGCGATTCCACTTAACCTAACTTTACCTTATTTAACCTAAATTTACTAAGTTTACTTGGCCTACCCTAACCTACCACTCGTAGCGTAGCCTGTAATAAAGTTCTACGTTCACGCGATTCCACTTAACCTAACCTTACCTTATTTAACCCAAATTTACTAAGTTACTTGGCCTACCCTAACCTACCACTCGTAGCGTAGCCTGTAATAAAGTTCTACGTTCACGCGATTCCACTTAACCTGACCTTACCTTATTTAACCTAAATTTACTAAGTTTACTTGGCCTACCCTAACCTACCACTCGTAGCGTAGCCTGTAATAAAGTTCTACGTCCACGTGATTCCACCAAACCTAACCTATATTAACAAACCTACTATTCAACCTCCCCAAATTTCAACTATATTAACCTCTTATTTTACTATACCTAACCTTACAAAAACTAACCTTTATTCTCATATTACTATACCTTAACCAAATATAACCCATATTAACTCAACTTAAAATAACTTGTGTAACCAAACCTAGCATAGCACTTATATTTTAAGAATGATGGATGGTTGACTGGTATTCGGTTCTGGTTATAGAAGTTTATGGAATAATCCTACAGTTAAAATGTATACAGCGTATGATCTGCATGATGTGCGGAATTACTTGATGCGTGACTACATTCGTTAAAGTGGCACATTGTTAAGTGACTTGAAATTGTCCCAATACATTAGATAAGGGATTATGCTTTATTGAAATTAGGGATAATTATTATATACAGTGTATTGAGAAAGATCACACACAAAAAACTGCATAATTTGTCTGATTCTGAAACATTAAATATAGAAAATAATAAAGGTTTAACCAGAGTAAAGGATAAACAAAAGCCAAACCAAAACTTTTGTGAGTGGAAATTGTTTTTTTAATTTAAAAAAAAAAAACTAAGGGTAAAGTGGTTATGATTCATTTCGAGATAAATTATTGATAAAATGGAATCTAGCTGTAGAACCTAATCTATTTATAAAATGTGCGGGGAATATTTTAGTCACTAAGAGTTAATAAAATGTTTATTTAAATTTGTTAAACAGATTGACTTTATTGTTTCCCAAATATTCTTAGTTAACTTATGTGTTTAAGTATACATTTGCATGGTCATTTGTATGTTCAATATAAAATACGTAATTTCCAAAAGGTGTATAAGGTCATGTTACCATTTGATTAATACCTTTTTTCTGTTTACAGGTAAGAAACCTTTACTATTTTCGATATAGTGGTAAGTTTTAGACTTTTCTCATCTTAATTAGGAATCAGTATAATGTTAATAAATTGCCTTTACAGAATATTTAGTTTACAGAAAAATTGACACACGTCATGTTGAAGACTGTTTGCCTTTTCAATGTTGACCTTAATATAGATATAATTGACCTGAAATTTGACTACTCGTATTTTACCAAAATACGTGTGATGTAATTTTGTTTTTAATTTTACTTTTTACAACTAAAATTAATAACAAAACACAAATCAATAATTAAAACTATATGCCAAATATAATAATATAAAAACTTTCTAAATAAACACATAGCTTGTTTTTTTTTTAGGGTTTTCGTATCCAGAGTAAAAATACATTATAAATATACGATTGTCTGAACCAGAACGCCTGAATTGTTATAAGGCTTATTTTCAGGCCCTTTTTGCTGTGCCTTCATATGATCACGTTGTTGCTCAACTTTTATTGTTTTCTTGTAAGACTTATTATGCAACGTCATTACAAAGAGTCAGTGTTTATTGCGTCTTTTGTAGTAATATATCAAGCGTTTTTGGTAGTGACATATCATGCGTTTCTGGTAGTAATATATCAAGCGTTTTTGGTAGTGATATATCATGGTGGTGACATGAAAAACATGATTTAAATCAATAAAACCTATCACTAGTTAGAGGCGTAAAGGGAAATAAATCTTCTTCATATGGTGAGTTTTTATGTGGATTGTTTTTTCGAATCTCAGTTTTGACATTTAAATCATTTGAATTTTCGAACAATTTTTTTGACTTTTTACTAATTTTAAAACTAGCTCAACTCAGGTTGTATATTATTAAATATAAGCTACTTTTATGTGTATTACTTGTATAGCATATGTGATACCAATGGTACTTATTTAAAAGAAACCTCAAGATGTACATAAGGAAGCTGCAAGTTTTAAATATACATATATTAAAAGTACATTATGTATATACTGAACGGTTTGTTGTAAAGTAATCGAAGTTTGTTGCATCTCGTTTCCTCCTAGTATTGGAAACTATATATATATATATATATATATACTTAAACTAGAACCTTACTTGATATTTATGCCGCAGTCTACTACAATCCCCGCTCAGTCATGCTCGATAATGGAGATACTATCAATTTTTGAAATTTAACTCGCATAAATACCAAGTGAGATTTTTGTTTAAGTACATATAGTGAAAGTGATAAGTGAATAAAAGAAAACAGTAATGCAAAGTTATATATATATATATATATATATATATATATATATATATATATATATATATATATATATATATGACATAAATTGTTTTTTATGTCTTCATGTCTATTCAACAATGTCTTATTGTCTTAATTTCCTAAATCTTTTAGTATATAATAATTAGTGTCGCATGTTCAACCTAAAATCAATATAATCGTGGGATGGCGTGTGCTTTGATTATGTCGGGGTAACTGACAAGAGTTCCAGAACATTCTTCTTACTTTGAAAAATTGAATTAAAACAATACAGATGTAAATATAACTATATATGTACAAATGCTCCTACATATTTAAAACAAAACTGTCAGTGCGAATATTAATAACTCGTGTTCTCACGTTAATCACCACACACAAATATTTATTAATAAAATACACATGTGATTTCTTAAATAAATTTCAGTATTTAATACACCGAATCCAACAGCTGAATAGATTATTCCTGAACAATTGATTGAAAATAAAGATTTCTCAACGTGGACGCATCTTTTACAAGAAACATTTCTCATGCCTCAGCCCCACGGCTTCTTAGATCATATTACAGTATACGGGCTGATTGTTACTGCCTCCTTCATTTTGATGAGATGTAATTCAATCACCTGTTCCTTGAATCAACAATCACAGAGGCACTGTAAAATGTTGCGTTTCCGTTCCGACATACACGAGACGGTAACAGAGTTACAAATTGAGAACGCCCAATCAAGCCTTTGTTCAGCCCATTTGCAAAGCAAAGATCAGGGTAGCGGCCACGCCGTACTTTTCTGTTTTGTAATGCAATAACCTTTTCATGTAACGTTAATTTATTACTTTGAAATTGTAATTATTTGGGGTGAATAGAGCGGAAGTTTAAAAGACCGTTGGGCAATTGGTTGAACGATAAGTGGGAGAAGTTTAATTTGGTAATTGCAATTTGGTGTCATCAGGATGGTCTATATACTCTGAAGATAAGGGTACAAGGCTCTTAAATATTCTTGATTTTTAAAATGTTTCTTAAAATAACAAATTTTTAAAATCAGGACTAGAGAGTATACTAACAAATTACCATATTTTAGAAAAATATAATTCATAATTTTTCAAGTGTAAAAAGATTGAAAACAAAACCTAATTCTAGAACCTAAACCTGACGTTTCTCGTCTTCAACACCGTTACAACTACAAAAAAATTGTGGATTATAAAACAATAGGTATAAAATATTACATCGGCTATTTTATATCCTTTTTTCAGGCACATTAAAACCTATTGGTTTTTCTAAAAACATTTATATTTCGAAGAGATAATTTTAGTACTATGAATTAAGTACATAGGTAGATTCTATGTAAACATAATTTCTGAAAGGGTGGCAATTTTTTAAACATATTTTCAGGAACAATTATTCAATTTAGAATGGTTAACAGAATGCGAAGACATTCAAGACTTATTAAGATACGAGTTATCTCGCGCATGACATTTAGAGGTTACAATTAAACATTTATTGATAACCAAATAAAAATAAACTAATCTAAGAAATTTTTTAAAATATAATAAAACATCAGTCCAACATTCGATGGTCTATCTGTATGTGTTTGGACGCGGGTGTGAAGAAACTGTTCAACTTCAGAACTGTTTAATAAAACGCCATAAAATAATTCTTAAAATCACTTAAATTAGTAATAAGTTACAAGAAAAGGTATTAACTTTTAATTTTTTAGAAATTAATAATTTTTCAACTCAGATCGATTTTTTTATAGATACTGCTAATACAAGCAATAAGTACTGTATAAACATTTTTGGTATATTTATGTAGGCCTATACGTATTCCATGCTTTCACTTTATTTATGGATATGCCCCTCTTATCAGACATCACACTATTCAGGATAACTGATGTTCTGTAGCTGTAAAGCCTGAATGGCTAGAGGTTCTTTACGGAGGTGTCTAACAACGAATAAAGGCTATTAATATCTGTGTTTTAGTGAACTGTACACAAATTTAAAGAGACAATACAGAGACTTTAGAGTATATAGCAAAACCATTACCGTTGGAGGAGAGGAAATAGCACTACTATACCTTCGGTGGATATCAAATTTTCCTAAGTATAAAATGTGGACGCTGTGAGAGGTTAAGGAAAATAGATCTGGTGGGATGAACTGTACACTGATGGCAGTGTGCTATGATGAAAGATTATAAGGAATTTATAAGCTCGCATCGTTATTTTGAGATGAATCTGGCCGTAAGTTATGCAAACTTAAATTTACTTATTACTCAGTCTCGAAAATTAAACCTAAGTTTCCTTAATAAGTATAAAATGTGGACGCTGTAAGAGGTTAAGGAAAATAGATCTGGTGGGATGAACTTTACACTGATGGCAGTATGCTATGATGAAAGATTATAAAGAATAAGCTTGCTTCATTATTTTGAGATGAATCTGGCCATAAGTTATGCAAACCTGAATTTACTTATTACTCAGTCTCGAAAATTAAACCTAAGTATATGTCGAAGTTAAATTACAAATGTCAAGGTGAAATGTTATATCGTAAACATGATTGTCTAGTTGATTATATAAAACATTACTTAGTACGTAGATAGCATTACATAATGAGCATTATTTGATAGGTTAATGTTTTGTTATCAATGGGTATTTTTATATTTTCAATAGAATAGGTTTTACTGAAGGTATGTTGCTAAATAGAGGAAAAATAAATTGTAAACACAGCAAAAAAATCGATCCATTTCGACAAAATTGTTTCCTTTTATCTAAGTGAAAGTAGTAATGTTCTAATATTATTTATGTCACGTGGCAACGTGTTTGCAGTTTTTTCTTTTAAAATGGTCAATGCTAAGTAGATACTTTGTAGTAATATAGTAATGCCGTAATTTGTGAATAATAAGGCACCTACTCTTAAAACGATGTGGGTTTCTGATATTATGATAGATAATGTAAGTACTACCCAATATGTATAGTGTTGTAAAACGTCACCCTTTTTAAAATGTATTTTTAGGTAATATTTGTGAAAACAAAAAAATGTAGGTTCAAACCTTACAACCTAAATTTTCATGATGTATTTCAGCATTTCACTTAATATTTTTTTTTATTCACTAACTTTTTAGGATTAATGAAATTCGTAGTTCATTTTACAAATTTGTCTGTAAGGAAAAAAATAATTCAACAGGCTGTAAAAATTGGCAATTTTTTCAGATTCAATATAAATGAGTAGAGTATTTTTTAATTCTATTACTAGGCTGTACCCTAAATTAGTTTATCAAAAGGTTTTTCTCTACGCAGATATAATAAGGAAAGGTGTCCACCGTATCTCCTTTCGATTCTTGTTCTACCTACTGCATACAAGAGTTGACCTACTTACCATCGCCCGACCGTTCACTCGTCTTACATAAAAAATGTTGAAGCATATCATTTTCCTCGGTACATAACTACGTCGTCTTTTTAAACCTCTTCCCAGAAAATAAACAGCTCCCTTAGGAGCAGCGTGAGGTTATTAGAACGGTCCTGCAGTATCTCCCGAGACTGGATTATTCCTCAATATAATTTTTAACGTTCTTAACCTGTATTTTATATTCAAGGCGATATTTAGTGCTGAATAAAAAGTGATTTGTCGTTGGATCCTGCTCCGCTAGGAGCGCATAAGTCCCCTAGTAATCCAATTTATGGTGATGGCGCGTGTTATTAATTACTTTAAGTGCCGCAATAAAAAAAAAAATCAAGAAAAAAGTTTTTGTTCGATTAAATCAGTAAAATATTTCGGTTGAACATATACACCAACTTTAAATTATAATTTCTTCTTCTTATAATTTAGCTGCTTTATTCTTTCACATTAGAAATTTTTTTAGCAATAAGAACCTATTATAATTAGTGAATTAAAGATGATTACAACAAGCAACGTTTTTAAAAGATATTTTAATAGTATTTTTTTTTTTTTGTATAGAAGCTTATATGTTGAATATGAGGAAGTAACTCAGTGTTGCCGCACTGCTAACGTATTCATTGAACATTGTAATTGTGGCATCCACTCCAGTCCGGAGTTCAGATGTCACTCGTAACGATTGTTTTTTAACGATCATTGTTCTCCGGAAGGAATAAACTGAGAAAGCACAATGTACGAGTATCTAAAGATACGCCTTACTAAAAGAACTTTTCTTTGTGTTTTTCCTTTAATTTCTGTTTTGCAGTTATGAAATCAGCTCTGAAATATCCCCAACACGTAATGTTTGTACACATCCAACGACGTTTGTGTATTTTCTTTCATTAGTATTAGTTCGTTATAACTATCGCCTAACATTCGACATCTGTTCTTGCACTTTCTCAAAAACCTTGACTTTTTTTGATGGTGTATTATCCATAATAAAAATATCTGATATAACCTGGAGCTATATAAAATATCGCAGGTGAATTTAAAGTTTTCTTTCTAGATTTTCTAAAGTAAATTAACCACTTCATTTGCTTTAATTTTAATCCAGGTGTTGTTATTATTGTACTTTCGCTTTCTTCTCTATCCGTTGGTAACAAAAAATACGTTGGTATACCCGCTTTCAAATGGTAAAATAATGGGTTAGAACCTTACATCTGAGACTGTAAACGTGTATGAAAAGAATTACTAGGCTCTACGAATAGCTTTGTTTTAAAAATTTAACTATTTACCATTATATAATCATAGTATCATAGCTACAACCGTCAGATCTACAATTGAGTAATTTTCTGATCACGTGCATTTTCTTACGATTTTCTCGCGTCATTAACATTTCACCTTTATATCATGTGATATACGTTTTCCTGTAGTGACGGGAAAGAGGGTTGAACGTCACACACCCTATAACGGGTACGTTAATGGCAGGAACAGGGGCGGTCGAGGTTTCGAGGGTATAAAACCACCTTCGTGTTCCGGCCGGCTCGTGTCATCCGCACGCTAGCTAAAATCTGAGACAGACAATAAAATATAAACATAACGCTATAACAGAGGAAAGGCGGGATGATTTGGCGCGTAATGGGGTAGTTTTGGTAGGAAAATATTAACAGGGTCGAAATACAATCGAAAATAAATATTATTTCACCAGTAATAATAGACCAGTTGAAGCTGAAAGAATCTATCGGCAGCTGGTAGTAAGTTTTAAAAAAATAGTCTATAAAGATTTTTAAGGTTATTTTGTATTACAGAGCGATTTATAATATCAAAAGTTGCATGTTATATTATTAAACCGTAAATAAATCAGAAAAAATCTTGTTTTGCTTTATGTTAATACTATTGATATTTTTTTATTGAGTATAATTTAGAGATTTCATTTAATGTTAGGCCGAACCACAATGTAAGTACATTAATTTTATACAGCTGATTTATTTTCAAACTATATTTAAACTAGTACTTAGGTATGAAATAACATGTCAATGGTTTATGTTGTGATTGTTTCTCTTCGGTCACCATTTTTCTGTATCGCCAGAACTGATACAAAAGTGTATATATACGCCGGTTTAAAGTAAATTCAGTTGCCACCAATACGTCTATAACAACTATATTGTAATGGCATATTCTCCGGTCCTGATAAATGTGAACCATCAGGCATCGAATAAGGTGGTAAAATTACTGTTCAATTATTATCCAAATTATTAGATAAAGTAATAGTAAAAAGAATTTATTCAAAACTTCACTACACAATAGTTTAATATTTCATAAAACCACATCGATATTAACGATAAATCATCAAATAATTAACGATATAACCTATCAAGAAAAGAAACAAAATAAAACTTCTAAAAGTCAACAACAACAAAATCTTAAACTATACAACCAAATTCCTTATTTAGAAGAGTTATCTAGTTTGCATTATTGTTATCCCGTATCATTCAATTTAACAAAATTTAAAAACTCTCAAACAGTTTTATAAAAACATTTTTTTATAAATAGGCTCTATAAACTAATCGCATATATAAAATAAATTACGTCACGTCAAGCATAACTAAAAACGAATGTCATGATATTGCAAATTATTAAGAGATATTAAAAAACAGCAAGTTTATAAAGTAAAAAAATATTAGACATTTATTAGATTTACATTTTAGGCATTTTTATCTAGTGTTAAATTTTTTTATAACACTCACTTAGTCTTGAACACAAAACCAAAGTACTTAATTTAACTAAAAAGATGGAATAAAAATCAAAAGTACAAGAGGTCAAAAGAACTCATAAAGCCCTCAAAACTGTAAACGTTTAATGGAACAAAGCCGATTTTGGGGAAAGAATAGACGAACCCTTGACAGGGCCAACTCTGTGAAATCAACACAGGTGGTTGTCTGGAAAATCTTGGAATTGTTTTAAAACTAGTTCTCCTAAGCGTAAAGCGTTCTATACCTAGTGAAGGCTATACTAAGAGTATATTTATTTTTACTGTATTTTAGATAAAGTATTTTTTAAATATTCGAATAAATTTAACTTACATTATATGTCCATCTTGAAATTAAGCTAATTAAACCTTTATTTTTAATTGACAAATATTACTTTTTGCACCTAAAACTAAACAAAATATTAAAATATGATCCAATTTAGAATTTTTAAAAGAATTCATTCAAGGCGAAATAAGGTTTTAATTAACTAGTAAATTAGTGATTAATTTGTGACTTAAATTACTCACTATTACAATCTGATTTTTGATTACCTGATTTACCAATAAACAATAAGTTTTTATAAGTTTCGTTTATAAAATTTTGCTATAATTCACACATCGTCTGAAAATTACATCAGTTGATAAATTGCACATTGCACGTAACAAAAAATATAACCCACATATAACATATTAAATTATGCAACCTCGCCATATATAAACACATGCAAATGATAAAATATGTAACCCCTATTCTCAACGCCCTGGTCCCATTTCATCCCTTGTAAGTTTTACATCACGTAGCTCGCTTGTAAAGTAGGTTTATGCAAAGTAAAAATCCCGTAGAACTGCCTACATTAGATCGCAGGCCCTGGATTATCCTGGAGACGCTTCTTATCCTTGGGGAATAGACTGAAGAGGCTTCATTGTAACAGTTAATGACCTTTAGCCTCTACACGGAGCCTTGTCTCGGAAACTGGAAATTAAAATACAACACAAAGCCTTAGAGACGGGCAGGACATGTATAAAACAAGGATAGGTTGAGTTATAAAATTAAGGGAAAAAATAAAATATTTTATTGTACTTTATTCTTGGGCTTTATTTTTATTTTAGAACACAAGTTTTTTCAAATGTTTTTAAGTAGTGGATCTAGTTTTTATGATACTTTAAAAGTTTTTAGTCGAAATTATTTTTAAAATTTCACTTAAACATTGTATTTTATGTAAAAATAACATTTTGTTTAAGCATATGAGTATTTATTATTTTCTGAGATCAGTGAATTTACATGAAACCAACCGCCATCTGCCTCTTGACGTCTAAATCAACGATGCTATCTAAATGATCTCCAACTACCTCGATACAATAGTTCCCTTCATTTAACTCCCCTTCATCACTCTCCTACATCTCTTACTTTTCTAGATTGAGTTCAAAAACAAAGTTGCTGTAGCCATCGATCGTCACCCATACTGCATCCCTCCAACGCCATCAATCTTATCAGATGTCTTCATTCTATTCCTCTCGTGCAAGTTTAGTTAACGTATTGACTGGAAATAAATATGTGCACTACTAGATAGGATCTTCATAAGAATTTGCCTTCATAGAAGTCACTTGTTCCTGTCATTATTCACGCATTTTGGCATCTACTACGAATATTCCTCACATAAAGTATATGGTGTAACCAAATATAATTAATGTTTTCATGATACCAAATTAAGTAGCTTTGTACATTTCTGTATCTGAATCTTCCACTTGTAGTGAACAACGGAGTTTTGTTTATTGATTAAAGTTGGGAGGGACGTTTGATAAATCTGCATTTGTCAAGGAAAATTGATATTTTCAGATCGTCAGTTCTAGGTACGTATAGAGAAAATTGAAGAACATTTCTACAAAAATACAATTGTTATTCTCGAAGCCTGCTTAGGTGTATAGGGCTCCCGTATTTTCCATATCAATGCACTTAAAAACATTTAAAAATATACTTACTTTATTTTACCCAATGTCCACTCTTTGCAGTCAAGCCATGGTCTTCCAGCTCCGGCCAGGTTGAGATGTGGTCCTCATTCATGATAAGATCGAGACATAGCGAACACGTATCAGATTTTTCAAGGCCAAAGCGATAGAGGTAGACCTTGAGGTAGTCGATGTCTTTAAGGAGCCGGAAGTAAGCTATGACAGTTTCCCTGTAAGTTGTGGATTGCAGGGGCCGCTACTACAAAGTGATGATATATTCTGCTGGCTTCCCTGTGCTTGTGTTTGATGTAGTACATGTATTTCGAATTGTATCGATTAGGTTTTTGGCTTGTTTGATTTTCTTGTTTGTTGGTGGTTTCACATTTGCTTCATTTTTACGAGGTCATTAGCTCCTTCATTGCCAACGATGCCGACGTCACTCGGGATAATTGATCAGTTTATCATCTTCAAATATATATATATATATATATATATATATATATATATATATATATATATATATATATATATATATTAATCGTATCAATGAACAAGCATGTTCTAACCAGACAAATAGAGCTTTACAATTAGGATATCTTATGCTACTTATGGCCGTCTCTCCATCAAGTATAGCAGTAGTTAGATTTCGACTGGATTATGGGTTTTGATATATAATTCGAGTATATAAAGTTAAAGCAACAGAGAGTGGTTTTGAAAGGAAATTATAACTCGGGGTTCAAACTAGTTGCTTTGTTTGGGTGATAAAAATAGTGAAATTGGTATTGAGCTTGGTCAAGTGACACATATATTGCATTCGACGAGGTGTTAGTGAGTAATTTGTTTAAAAGAAAAAGGGAAGCAATATGATTTAATCAGTTTACAAATATTTAAATGATATAATTTAAAAAAGGCATGTACTATATTATAATACTCAATTTTTATAGTCTACTGATAAGTAGTTATAAATTAGGATTTTAAGATTGATTTTATCGATAAAGTCAGGTGTTTTTGTTTACGGAGAAAATATTTATTTTTCAGGCAGATTCGTATATTTAAATATTTGTAAGAGGTGCGGTTAAATATACATACAATCATTTCTGAAAATTCATGCAGCTTTTTTGTGGAGAAATAAACACACGTGCGAAGTCTTAATCTCGCTCCTTCTTGTTTTTTCCTATTTGTATGAAGCATCCTAACACCGTACTCGAGACACATTAAAATTCCACCTGAGAACTAATTCGACGGTCTAATCCGAAACCAAGCTTGCTTTGAGGTAAGGGCTGGCAGAGTAATGCATCCCTAATTGAAGCGGTCTCTCATGTTTATGTATAGGGGGATGATGGGTACAGGGTGGTTCGGAACGTACATTCACCGTAGATTGATTATCACTTCCCGTTTTCCCTCGCGCATTGTCTCTCAACACGTTGAGACGTTCCCAGCATCGATAAAAAGAGTCAGATATCCCTTTTCAATGCACAATGCATCATTCATCTTACGCCCCCTAGCATCGGAGCTTATCTGCATCACTTTTATGCGTATTGTTTTGTTATATAATTTTAAAGAACCACTTTTTCAAAGACAGGGAATTTTGCTTTTGAAAGAAAACTTCCTTTGAGAATTTTAGGAATAACAATTTTTCCCATACCGTTCTTCAAATTATTCTTTCTCATTTTGTGCTTTTATAATCATGTTCTATCTCATTATACGATTGTATGCTTTTCTAACTACTGATTTGTCGTTCCATATATGGATTTACATATATATATTTTTTTCATATTTTATTGTTAAGATTTTTATTTTGTCTCAGTTCCACGATTACTTCACACATTTGTCGCATGACCGATGTTTTCAGAGACTTTGGTTTCTTTCCAAGTTTCCTTTCAGCAAAGGTATATAGTACATCTTCTGAACATTGTTAACAAGGTTCACTGGTTGAATCCAGTTAAATTTCGAAACGTTCTTTTTATTTTATTAATTTATCCAAACTGCCTAGCTTGATCTATTTCCTAATTTTTATGTTTTTTTCAAGCGAATAATTTCCAGTCCATTTTTTTATGTTACTCTCGGTAAGGAAATAGATACATATGTTATTGATTATGTTACTAACCGTTTAACCTGCGTCATTGTTACCAGTTTAAGGTTGCAGTCTTCCTGATCTGTCAAAGGATTTATCTATTTATGGAGAAGAAATTATAGACAAATATCTGGGACTCCATGTTTTTAAAGAATACGTAAAGGCTACTAGAATCCTTTATTAGCATTGAATGTGTATTCAATTGTGTATATCTTTGTATACTCCTACCTACTTTTTATGCACTTACCTGTCTTTGTATACTCTTTTCCTACTCATCGGTATGTTTTCCTCGTGCCTACTTTTCTGTATAATGACTCTAATATCGGGAGTTTTAACAGCTCCAAAATTCTCATGGACAGTGCTGATCAAGCAATCCCTTTTGAAGAGATAAGAGGCAAAACGACCGATTGTGCATCAGTATAGAGTAATGTTCTTGGACTATCGAGTTACTATTTTGGTGCGATATTGTATTTGCTGGCTTTACCTTCATGGTAACTTTAGGTGCATTCTCTCGATGCCAAGCTATTGGTTGTCCGTAAAGTTATTACCAGTTCTTCCGAGACTTTATAGGCTGATGTCGACTTATTTACTTCTACTGTCAAGATTTTTATACTTTTTATATAGACGATGTAACTGATTTTATTTTAAACTTTAATTCCTGAGGTATTAAGGCTGATGTTTTAATATTGCAGTAATATCTACATAATAAGATGATTGACCTGCAAAGTCAAATCTAATTGAAATATAAGAATTATGTTTCGTTAAATAATTAAAGGCACAAATATTTAATTTAAACAAATCAAGCTTTACTTTATTTAAAGAAAAATATGTATTATATCACAAACAAATCATATAAAAGAAATACTACGCTAGTTACAGATCTTCAACTATGGCTCAAATCTACGGCTGAGATAATGGCCCTTTTTCGAGATTGCTTTGCGTATTCAATTTACATTTAAATTTAAGATTTCGATGTATAAAAGATCTACTACAGGATACAAAGAATTTATATTTACTCCATTATTATAAAAAGAAACATAGCATTGAACGTTTAAAGTTTGTGTATAAAATTTTGAATGAATAATGTTTAAAAGGTTAAATTTGTAATTTTGTTCACTAAACTTCTTAAATTTTACAACTTAGCTACGTCGTTACAAGCTGGCTTGGCAATGCCGTTTCGTTCTGTTCATTAGATTCCCGGATTCTGCATATTGTATCAGCTCGCTCGTAATTCTGTATCAGGTCCCGGCGTTGTACCGTAACGCAGCATTTCTTCTACTAAACAAAAAAATTAATATCATAAACTGTTACATATCTTCAAATTAAACTTCGGCTCGCTCTTCGGTCTTAATGTGCGTGCAGTCGATTACATGGTTAAAACGGAAAGAGACCGAGCTGCGTTTATTTCTCGAGCATCTTAATTTCCGCGCACCGTTCTGCGCGTATTATAGTACCAAAATTTCTACCTAGAGGTCAGTCTCGCCCATAGAGTTAAATTTACAAAATCACAATTTTTTATTTATTCATTTATTGTTATATTTTGTAATTAATTCACGTTTGTTTTCTGAATCTTATTTTAATATGTAACACCATCTAAAATGTGTTACAATTAATAAGATTGATTTTAAGGCGTCCTTTTTAATTTTCAGCGTATTCTAGACCTCAAATTACCAGTTTTTTTTCATCTAACTATAATTTATGCGCTAAATAAAATTCTTCGGAATCAATAGTTGTTTTTTTTTTGTTTGAGCCTAATCCTTCAAAAGTTAAATTAGGTTGCGGACAAAATTAATAGTATTATAAGAAGCAAAAACAATATAAATTCAGGTTTATAGGTCTTATCGTGGAAACATATTATTAGATTTAATCTATTATTTAAGAGATCCATGCTCTTTTACAGCATTGAAAGTAAAGAGATAAATTTGCGAACGCCCTCAACAGGTAAAACTAATATAATAACAGTTTTGTAATGTTAACAAATGTAAATGGGTTGTTAGTTAGAAGCAAATTTATAGAATGTATAAACACCGAAGGTTATAACACAGAGGTGTCCCTATAGCGAGTAGAATGATTTATAGCACAGGAGAGCTTTTAAAACAATGTAGAGTTAATGGCGAGCTCGTTATTTAATAAATTTCATACCCCTCCGGAGTTCTTCTTCCTCTTTAGATTTTTATAGTAATTTATCAAATGCAAATTGAAAAATGGAAACACAAATATATTTTTAAAACCTTTTCGAGTACTTGTATTTGTTCCGGTCGAACCTAGTATGAAATTTATTTTATTTAGTTTCAAACTACCCCTTGAAACAACTCTAATTACTTTTTTCCGTTTATTATTTGCTAACTAAAATCTTGTTGAAGGACTGAGATAAATGTGTACGAGGAATTTTGCACAGCACCATGAGTAACTGGTATCACGCATTATTTTGGCGAATGTTTTTATCTTTGCTAGAATAAAACGAAAACATATTTTATTATGCATACAGTAAGGTTTTTATAGTTTCATATAAATTGAACAAGTAGTTTAAAATTTATATTTTAGCGGAAGCCTCTTGATTTCTTCTAATTTAAGGTGAGTTTTAAAGAGTAAATTGATAACCTTGAATGGGCACAGTTCGTGCGTAGTAAAGGGTATGACGTAAAAGGACACGTTTCCAACGTGATCGACAGATTTAACCAAAAGACAAGTGGCTTAAAAGTGATAAATGAGTTTACTTGTTTAAAAATTGAATAGATTTCTATAACAATACCAGCAATGCCATTCTAATCTCGTTATTTATCATTCTCTTAATTAAACCATAAATACGTTCGCTTTTTATTAAAAAATTTTTAAAAAAACATTTTTCAATTTAGGTAGAATAAAATATCAAAAAACACTTTGTTTAATTGGCCAAACTAATGACAAAATTCACTTGTTTAGAACCACGACGTTATTCGGTCCTAATTTTCTTTCCCATAGTTACACATTCCTATATTTGTTTATAAAGTTAGATTTTCTGTTGGCTACATCTCTAAAGAAGATATCCTTGACAGTTTAACATTTATAACAATATAGACAATACGAAACCTGAATCCGATAGTTACTTCCTCAGTGCGAGTTTTCAACCGAGCGAGATATATTTACCAGGACTCTTGTTTTTGCGTAATTACTCTAGGCCTTTTTGTACAGTCAAGGAAAAAAAGACAAAAATTTCAACTTTATAACGCTGTTCTTTTTATAAACGGATTTTTAAATGTTAACCCCTCACAAACTAAAACACAATAACCCGAAACAGTAACATAAAACCTGCTTTCTCGAGCACCAATTTTCTTTTATTGTCTTCTATTGAATGGGCAACGTAAGCTACTCGTTGCGTTTTATTTTCAATTTTGGTTAATTGTTTACCAAATATTATCTAACGTCCTAACAATCTTAACAATACATTAAATTTAAAATCCGCCTATCACTGATACCTATCGTGTACTGGCGGTAGTTGCACTATTTTTCCGTTCGTTTTACTTTTACATGGGTTTTACAAAGAACTCAGTAGGTTGGTAGGTGTTGACAGTTTAAAACGTTTATATGCCTTACATATTCAATAATTTTATAGTAACAGGTGTACGTTTATATAGATATTGTATATTACTGTGTTTCAAGACACAACGCTTTACATTAACCCTATGTATCATTGTAGGAAAGTACTTGGCGGTCAGATTTGTTATAAATTTTTGCATTTTAAAGAAGATAGTATTTTGTGCCGCACTCCTATGTATTACGACGAAACGAAAATAGATAAATAAAATGTTTAAAGGAACACAGGCCGCATATGTCCAATTCAGCGATTCTCATCTGTGTTTGCAAAAGTAGGATAGATTTGCCATACTTAAATGTGTAGCCTATATTCTTTACAGGCCTTTAGTTGTGCTCTATATAATTCATATATTTTGTGGGATTTCTGTTTCAAAATAGCAGATCGTGGTAGTCTGGTTTTTCAAAATATATTTGTTCTATTAGGCCCTAAGTATATAAATTTTAAACCCTAGTAACTAAATTTTAAAGTATGTGCCAATTTAAAATGTATATATACGTTTAAAAAAACTATATGTATGTGCCAAATTTAAATGTATATATATAAGTTTAAAAATGCATTTAATGAGTATTTGTATCTACTGAGTTTACTGTTACGAATGCCGTAAAATAATACTCACGTTGTATGGGCATTGAACTTTAAAACTCTGATATTTGAAGCAGTTACAATAAAAGATATAATTTAAATAAAAAATCAAACGAATCAACAAAAAAATTGTTCTTTTCCCAAAAATATTAATAATTGAATTTAATTTAACAAAACCATTATTAATTCCTTCAATCGCTTTTAGTACAACATTAGTAAATTACGTTGCTAATGTTTTCCTTTACCAATTTTCCTCATAGCATATCTCTTAGCTCTAGAGAGTAATCTGTCTATGATTTATATATATCTTTATGGTATTGTGTAAATCATTAAACAAATATTCATAGTTTCAAACCATTCTAATTTCCAAAATTATTTAAACCTTAATACAAAATAGCAGAAAGAAGACTATAGACAGTAACGCTTCCTTTACATTGTCAGCCTATTACTCAGGCCTTTGTCCATATTAGTCTCTAAGGGAAGCTCTGTCATTAGTCTAGGACTTTATAAACTAGGGCAGTTAACTTTCAAAGTAATAAAGTCTTAATGAGGCAAACCTTGTTACTGATACCTTACCGAATACGCTTAATAAATAGTATATGCAATTTATAGCATAATGCGGTATATTTTTAAACTAGGCCTATGTGCAGTTTACAAAAATATATAGTAAGGTATTTTAGACAGCTGCATTCTTCAAGTAACCTCCGTTAATAAATGCGAAAAGACGAACTCAATTACACCTCAAAATAAGAAATTTTACGTAAATAATGTGATTTTAAGACCGAATAGGAATTGTCTTTAGTATAGTTTAGAAATGTTTTTCAATCTCCCATCTTGCTCCTGCTCTACCTCCTTTTAGTGGTTAGAGGTAAACATAGAGTAAAATTAATGTTTAATATTGTAACTTCCGCCATCTTTAATTTGATGTTTGCACCAGAGGTTGGTTTGGAGTGTGGACTAGAGGTTAGTTTGGTGTGTGGACTAGAGTTTAGTTTGAGTGTGGAATAGGAGTTAGTTTGGAGTGTGGACTAGAGGTTAGTTTCCGGCGTAAATTATAGGTTTAGGTCTTTCTTGATGATTCAGTCAAACAACAGAACACTTATAGCTATACTTTAAGCAGATACAACACATACTTCACCACCTCCTACCACGTTTTCACTCACATATATTTTTAGAAAGAGGTAGTGGGTCTTTTTTTCAATGTGTTGTCTACAGAACTACTTTACCTAACCAAATTCTACTTAAACGTTCTCTAGGTTTCCCAACCTTTCCCTAACAGAAGATTATGTTGTGAAAAACTATTCAAAATATTCCAAAGTTTTCTAACTTTCAATTCTGGACCATTGTATGGTGTGTTCATTCTTCGGAATTTCACCTCCTGTCATTTTGTTGGTCATGTTATTCTCAACATCTTTCTATATATAATGATGGATCTCTTTTGTTATATACTGTTCTATCCAGTGTTAACACTTCCGCGTCGTTCAGCAAGGCTGTAAATACATAAACATTCAGAGGTGTAATAAAACACTCAAGTCTCTGCTTCATTCTGTGTCTATTGCTATAATCGACCTTCTTCCTTATTAATACAGGGCCTCCTCTGGCAGTGTTAGGATCGTAAAAACAGTTACCGGTGAAATGGAGAAACGTGACTGACGGTCATGCGTTATTAAAGTGAAAATTGTGAAGGAACGATAAAAAATATTTATATTAAATAAGTTAGAAACTGTTTCAAATGGTTTTAATCCAAGATAAAATAATACCAGTTTAAATTACTAGTATTTTCCGTTAATAACATTTATATGTTTTACTGAAACACATAGATAATATTTCCGAGCAGTCCTACAAATTTTCGAATCTAAGCCGGGCACGGTGAATCCTAACGAATATACGATAACCGCGCACAAGGCCAGGTTGGCATATGTCAAAGTGATTCCATGACGGTTGAAGAGCGACCCTAGGGCGAGAAATCCAGGATAAGCCTCCGCACACACGACAGCTTAGCACGGCAAGGACTCCGTGTCGTTTCGTGTCTGTTGTTTGAATATTCCGTTTTAGAGGGAGTCTAGTTTATTATTTTTTTTGTAGAATATATTACAAACATTTGTGTCTATTTACAGTAAAATAATTGCGTTTTGAAATAACATTTTATTCATGTGATTGATTATTATTCCTCCTAACTATTGTTTTTCTTAAATACAGATTGAAATACGACTGAGAACGCTTGAATTTATGACACGTTTTAGGATTTATGATTATACCTCCAGATCTAAATACAGGTTTAATATTTGTTATAATTTATGTTCAGTTTTTACATATACCTAATTTTAATACAATCTTTTCGTTAGATCAATCAGTCCTGATAATACAGTCACGTATATATATATTATATTTGAGTAGTATTTATGTAGAAATTATAATATAACAGTGGACAAAATTATACAGAAATTTAAACAGTTGACAATCTGTGTAAACAGTAGTTAAATATAAAGTGATTAAAATACGATTAAATAGCTAAATATTGTTTTGAAGCCAAATAAAATCCACTCGAGATAGAAATGTGTTTTAGTGAGAAAAAAAGAGAAAATTTTAATAATTAGACAAGAACATAATTGAATTAGTCGGAACTGAGTGTAGAATTTTAAACTCTACCTGTTTCAAGTAAGCCTATTTGACTGAGAGAATTTTACAGAGAGAATTTTTAATTGCAAGTAGATTGGTTAAATGACATGTCGCTAGTTGATGTAGGCTGTAGTTTCAATAATTCAAATATGCTTTCACCAAAGTTGCATAGAGAGTTCTATACGCTGAATAGTTAGTCAGTTGTAAACATAGACGTGTGCTCATTTCTGCAAAAATTCAGTTTGAAGAAGATGATTTCGATTTGTTTCCACTTTTAATCATGTGATTTCAAGAATAGATAATTTCCCGCTGAAAATTACAAAATGTAGGTAAACTAATGCAGTTGAACTGTGAAGCTGTATATTTATGGAGCCCTACTTTTATTTATCGATAGCAAAAATTAGTTGAACACGGGTTGAGTAAAATATCATAAGATTGAAGCCGTGGTCATTTCGACTAAATAAAAAATCGGATAGCGATCAGACTTGATCACAGTGCACAGCATGGCTAATTTTGGTAGACATCTTTGCCTATTTAGTGACATCGTCCTGTAGTTCCATATCACTACACTACCTTAAATTCACCTACCCTGTGTTATCCTTCTTTCTAAAAGAACTTTCGACACTTAGACACATTTCTATGACCCAAACAGTGAGTAGGTATACACAATCCCTCTCTCGCAAGTAACGTCATGATCATTTCCAATATTCTAAATATCGATTTTTTCAAATCTCTAATCTGAGTTATCTATTTTCTAAAATCAAACTCCACAAAAATCAAACTTTGTTTTAGCGTATTTTATTTATATTATATTTATGTAACTCTAATAAATTTATTTGATTACATCACAAGTAGAATAATATGTAACGTTAGAAAAAGATCGAAACATTCATTTTATAGAGGAATGGTACAAATTATTCGTAAATTTCTAGTTAGAGAATAGTGCTTACATTTTATTGTAACACTATTTATATTTTATTTACCTTTCGGACATTTAAGTTAAGCAAAAATTTATATTCAATTAATCACAGAGCATTATTTGCAACACTTGGATTGAATTTTAATAATACATAACAATTAAATGAGATTACTTTTTGTGTTGGTATTAGCCCTAAAACAATAACATTTTCTGTTAAAAACCCATTAGTAGGAGTTTAATATAATATTAGTTACACTTATTGACAACATTTAGTTGTTTTAGATTATCACAGGACTGGGAATGTTTTTGTCTTAATAACTTCATTTTGAGTGGAACATTGGTGGTACCATTTTATAAATATACGTACAATGCAAACAATATACAATGTATGTATACAATATAAATATAAAAAATTATAAATTTCATTAACAAAGTTTTGGAGAATTCCAAAACCTGGAAGTTCCAGGTTTCCTGAAGAACCTGGAACTTCTTTCGAAAACACTTTAGAAAACAAAACACTTTTTTATTGTTGTTCAACAAACCTCTGGTTTCCAAACATCAATTCTTGGAACAGGTAAGGCTCTTTCAAACTGACATTATGTTTTTTCTTGTGTGTTGGGATGTTTTTGAATTATTTGTAAAAATTCGCCTAAAGCAACTGATCTGAGTGAAACATCAATTAGTTTCATCTCATTTTTAAATAAAGAGGTAATTGTTTTAAGTAATTATAAAAAATAATATAGAATATTACTTATTACAAAAAACAATAACACACTATAGTTGTTTTACGTATTTATCTTCTACATTTTCATATGCATCCAATTACTGAAAAGATATTTGTGGAAATGTATTTAAATTTTTAGTAACGATTGCATGGCTACTAAAACGTTCATAAAAATGTTAGTATTAATCAGTTGTACAGTAATGTACCTGGCGACAGTTCCTATAACGCCAAACCCACGACACAGTTTCAAACCCAGGTAACTATACTTTTGAATGGTTTTTTTGAATTACCGCCTAAATGTTTCTAACACTCCTCCAATAATGACAACCTTATTGAAAGTGTCGGGATTAAATGGCAGGTTAATTTAATTTAATTTTGTTGATGAATAAAGAGTTATTGAACAATTTTTGATTTCTCAAATATTAGTTAGGAAAAGTTTTTAAATCGTTCTGCAAATTCAACAATTATTTCATCATGTACAGTAGTGAATTATCTGTAACCAATAAAATATAGGTGACTTTGTTGGAACCTTACTAGGAAGATATTTAATAAATATATAACCTATAAGACTTTTGGTTTTACTATAACAGTAATACGATATCATGCTTCAATTGAAATTAATTTTTGAAGGAAATTTTTATTAGTTTTCTAATTTGATAAGCTTTAACTTCCGTTGAAGTCTGTGAAATAACAATTATAACGGATATAGATGATTTGTCTAAATTCGTGACTGCATTCAAAATTCTTTTGAATTATTGCGCGCCGACTCAGAGTGGAATAACGCACCCCTGCGCGCGCTCTTGCACACACCACACACGATTAAAGCTCACACCAATTTGCTCATTTTTAACTTCGCCGATATAACTCATACCTTAAAAACCTTGGTCACAGTTTCACTTCTCACAGGTTCACGTTCATCTCACGTCTAGGAGTTTAAACAGGCAGTTAGAAGGCCTCTACGTGTTGTACATAAATAACTACCCCCACCCCACTTTCAAACTCCTACCCTTAACTACCAATATTGAACTGCGTAAATGGCATCTCAATTAGAGTCAGTTGCAACAGAATATGTTCGAATAGGCCTGAAGGTAGTATTTGATAACTGCTTAGCGTTAAATATTTACCGTTACGAAGAAATGGCATTACATTTCTTTCACCTAACTTCTTAACAGGACTATCTGTTTTAACATACTTATTTATACTTAATTATAGTTATATTCATATTTTTGCAGTGACCTGTATAGTAATGAACCAATTTTGGTATCTTCCTACTTTTAAATAGTGTTGATATCACTTCTATATGACAGGTGTAAGAAAATCGTATTCACGCTAAAATTATGAAATATTTATTATAAATTAAAACTAATTATTTTAAAAAATAATAGCTAGTTATTATTTTTACATTAATTTATAAAATTGAAATTAATTGATAATTACAAATAAATACACAGTTCAATATAAAATATTTGTTTATACGAATGTATCTTTTTAACTTCACAGATGTGGTTGATCATTGAATATATATATATATATATATATATATATATATATATATATATATATATATATATATATATATACTTTTATATACATATATGTATTACCTACACACCACCTATAGACCTACCATTATTGTATTACCTACCATTCACCTATAGATATACACTTATACAATTTAATTGTGTGTAATATAGAATACTAATATTAATGAATGTGTATATTGAAATTAACAAACATTATTTAGTAGTCCCTCCAGGTTATTGTCAGTTTTTTAGAATACATTTATGTAGTTATGAGTTATTAGTAAAGTCACGAGACACTATAGATCCATTTATTCTAACACGTTATATTTTTTTCAAATTTTTTCATCTTTCTAATACTCTACGCCTTTTCTGTGCTTTTTCCATCCATATATCTATTTTGTCCATTTGTCGTGTATCTGTAAATTCATTGAGCAAATATATATCGATCATTGTTTTAAATTTTGTATCATACAACTTTCGAAAACTTTATAGAATATTTCTATCAAAGTACTTTCATATTCTCAAGCATTCTAAGCTTATGAATAAATTCACGTTTCACAAACTTCCTCTATGACTTTGAAAGTAAGACGATCAAGGCAATGTAAGTCTCGAAATACCTCTCAAATGGATTTATTTAAACGGTCAAGGACCAGTGACTTTAGCGATATCTATATTTTCTACTTTGCATTAAATCTGCAACTCCAACAATTTCCGCTCAATTTAGTCTTGAATATAACCGTCCCTACGTTTAGAAGTTGTTTGTTTCTATCTCGCGACTTAAGAGTTTATATCTTTACTAACATGCTGTTCTCTTTTCTTTTTCACTTGATCGTTTTCAAGTAGTTATTACTGTTTAAAGTTATTTATCTTTAATACGATTCGACTGTTTTATTTTTTTTAAGCAAACGGCAAAATTTTAACTTTAAACAAATTTTTTACAGAATAAAATCGTGAAAATCGTTGAGGCGGCGATTAGATAGCGACCTTATACATGTTTAACAGTTACATTACCCTTATTATTTATTTCCTAATATAATAACGTATACAATGGCATAAAGCTCATTCAATATAGATCTCACACTTATATAGATTATAACTTAATTTGATTAATTTAAATTATATAATTTTAAAATTTAATATTAGGTTTTATTTTAGACCTTGATAAATTAATATTTCAACTCATCTCCCTTTGATTAACACGTTAGTCTATTAGATAAACATTTAACTCTATAGAAAATAACATAACTTTCTGTAGACAAATATTTTAACTTGGATTTAATGTACCATGCACAGGGAGTACTATGAACTGGGAGTAACACAAACACCAGTTCTATAAAATGATACCGTATCAGATAATATAATTAAATATATATATATATATATATATATATATATATATATATATATATCGCAATATGTATTCTTGTGTATTAATAAAGAATTAAATCAAAATACAAATACAAGAATTAGAATTGAATTTACAATTCAATTGAATTCTACATTCAATTATAATTCTTGTATTCGTATTTTGATTTAGTTCTTTATATATATTAAAACAACATAGGTTATTCAAATACAAAGAATATTTATTAATATATATTCAAGCTTTTCGTTGGCAAACAGTACCAACATCATCAGGAATGAAAATTACAATAATTTCTTATAATATATTTATATATATATATATAATTTAATTTTAAAATTAATAACACCATAGTCTATAAAATTATTTCAAATTAAATATTATAGAAGCTGTTAATTTTAACCACTACGTTTTGCATTTGGCAGCCTTGGTTCAGTGGTCGTCAATCTCCAGATAGTTTTATGTGCGTGAAACCGTGAGCGATGACGAACAACTTATACTCTGTATTCAATGTAACGTAAAATATTTGAATATTGTTCTCATAAGAGTTTCGCATTAAAAAAGTCGTTGCATTAGCTTTTGAACAAGTTTTCTATTAATATATTGAGAAGTATCTTTCCAATTCTGGAAATAAAGTATAATGAACAATATAAAAAATAAATCAATTGTATCAATATTACAACTAACCAAATATCCAATACCACAATACAAAATATTATCAAGTAACTGGTTTTGTAACTTCTTTGTCGTTACACAAACAGAGGATGAACATGGTCATCGATATATATATATATATATATATATATATATATAAGGCTTCAATAATATACAAATAATAAATAAGCATGTTAATTTAGTTATTGGTTATACATTGTATTGTGACATCGGGTGTTTGGTTAATTGTATTACATGAAAACCTTTAAACAGAATACATATTGCTTAAATAGACACGGCGCTGTGTAGGCAATTTAACGCCATATGTGGTACCATGCAACAGGTAACGAAAGTAAATTGCCAATTAATTGAGAACAGTATACGAGTATTAACTATAAATTGTTTTGGTTTTCCTTAATTTCAAACTGATTTAATTTCTGCACTCCAATTTGCAGTTCTCCACTTCTCTTTCTGGCCAATTCAATCTTTTTCATTTATTTTATTTTATTATTCAATTCTTTTTAACGGCACAACGCAGTTTCGTACAATCCCTGTCCTCATTATCAGATTGCATTCAACTTCTACTCAAAGAAATAGTTAAATATTACTTTCTCTTTAGCCCGCATTTAATCGCTTTGATACATAACAAAAAAATTCTGTCGTTTCAAATAATTTAATATGGTTTTATTGTTAATAGGCTAAAATTAACGATCCAAAGCAAACTAAAGTAGCAGCTTCTCGTGGTTTGTGAAGGTACAAAGTCCTACAAATAAAGTTCTTCACTCACTTCTGGATGAGGTTCACTTCAACCCTCATCGCCCCCCCACTACGTCCTCTAGGATGAAGAGAACGATTTGTGTTAACAGTGGTTTCTGTAATATTTATTTTTAACACTTTAAATTGTATTTTAAACATATTCCACTGTACAGAACCAGTTTCTTATCATATCGTAATATTTCTAAAATGCTTTTTGTTCATACGAAAATGGCTATGTAGAGTTTTCATTAACAATCAAGGCCCGGATATTATTTTCTCTATTCAAAGTTTTCTTCTAGTAAAGCCCAAGTTTAATTTGAAGCTCAAGACCAATTTGTTTGAAGGAACCAATACATTCATAATATAAATATATTTTTGTATAAACATAATACAAATTTCTAGGAGCTTATAAGTACTTAAAAGTATATTTTTCCTCGGAGTAAAAAATCTAATTCTAATTTGTTTTTTATAATTCTTAAAGCCTATTGTTATACGGCCAAAATATTTAACTTAATCGTTTACGTATTCTTTAAATGCTTTTGGTTTTTTTCTATTATATTTTAGTTGTTTATTTTATTTACTGAATTGATATTCTAAGTAAATTTATTAAGTTTCTTATGTTTATTTTTTAATGGAACGTAATAATCGATTTATAAGTCTTTAATTTTTTTCTATTTAAACTATTGAGTTTAATTTTGGTGGTTGTGGATGCAGTAGATATTCTGTTGTAGTTTTTATTAAAGGTCATGTGATATATAATGCATTACAGACACACATCATATAACAGTCCTTCGTCATAAAATTATGCAAGTAACTTAATTTTTGTTCTTAATACTGATAGTGAATAACATCGCACTGTTTGTCTGAAAAGCCTATACAGTAATCTGAATGTTTCAATAAAATATTAAATACGTATTTTCAAACGTTTGTAACAAATTTAATCGTGGACGTCGTCTTCTCTCTTTTCCATTTTTACTTTCACTACAGATGATTTTCGTCATTTTAAAAAAGGAAATATATCCGTAAGTGATTCCGCACGAGCGACACTAAGCTGAGCGCAAATACGAAGCGAAATGATGGGGGGGGGGAGAAAGTTGGTGCGGTTAATGAAGGGGAAAAGGTAGAGTGAGGGGATAAAGTTAAAATGAAAAAGACACTGGGAACGAAGAGAAAGTAACTTGGAGGCAAAAAACAGTTTGAAAGTTCGGTAGATTCGGCCTGGATGACCAGCATTGGGAAGAGTATTTTGTTGGAAAACTGCCCTTTGGAAGAAACTTTTAGACTTTGTGATTGGTAAAGAATCAGTCGAAATCCAAATGAAAACGAATTTAAATTAGGGATATTTTAAACTTACCTAAGGCACAATTGTTTAATTTATAAACTTAATGCCAAAATTACGTTCAGGAGAGTAAACATTTAATCAAATTAAATTATTAATAGTTTTAATAAAAGGTATTTTTAAATTATCTTACAATTTGAAAATACAGGAATTATTACACCATTCGAAGTACATTTCGACAAGACATTATTGAGCTCATGTTATCGATTATTTTCCCAAAAATTACCAAAGGATTCACTGTTAATTTATGTTTTATGATTAGAATAACTCCATATCTTTCAGGAACAGCCCATCAAGAGATGTGAAGGTTACACGTCCAATCCACTATTGGTCTATTTTATCTTCTCTAATAGCTAGATATATGTTACTGACATGCTACATCATGACCTAAATTATTTCTAATAGTGATTGTGAGGCAAATTGCTTGACTAAAAGTACCTTTTTAAAAAGAGTTACCGAACCAGATGCATTTGACTTTGATAATATCAACTTTTTTAAAGGATAAATAATAAACACTCAACAATAGATTTAATCAGATTTGGTTTAATTAGCTCTCACAATATTTAAATCTCTTTTGAAGTTTGACTAATAAATACTTTGCAATCTTGTATATTGAGGTAGTTCCTTAATACTTACATTTTATGTAGTGGATGCTTTCCTTGTACTATTATGCTACACTTGCCTACAGTAACACTTTCATTTTTTTGTTAATGAAGACAGCCGTGCCGGGAAATGGATTCCATTGTCAACTCACTTTGTAACTTACATCTTTGTTTAGGTTGGGGTTGAGTAAATTTGGGATTGGTGATACCCATTTCATCCTAACTTGAAATAACTAGAAAGACCATTACGGTCTAAATTGACAATAGGGTACATATCCCGAAACGTCCATCGTCAATAACCAAAAACGTAAATGCTACTGTTTGCAAGAGTCAAATAATAGTATATCTTCCCGTGTGTAAGTACAAAGTAGTAGCTTAATTTTAAGATGGGATCAACAGACATTATAACAGGTAGAACCATAAATAGATATAAATCAAAAATATATATCTTTAGAGAGACATAAGAGAAGTACGGTGTGACGTTAAAGAAGAAACATACAATTCTAAGCATGCATTCGTACAATGTAGCTTTAGAGACAGAAGATACAGTATGGCCTAGCACAGCAACTCTAGGCATGCAACCGGTTTTAGAGATAGATGCATACAGTTAAGACGTATATGCAGCCATATTGGTAAACGTATTCAGCCCCCCCTAAATACAAATAAATAAACTTCATAACACATGCAGGATAAGAGTTGTAAATACAGTCCTAAGTAATTCACACAGTTTTTGGGATATATGCTTATAAACCTTGAACTAAGACATTCAGTAAGTTATTATAGAAACAATAGTTACAAGCCTATATATACACTAGCATCTTTAGCTGTACACATAGAAATTGAGAAATACATTGCAGTCTGAGAGAGGTGCTACGAGCACTATATATAGAGTCACGAGAGAAAAAAAAACGACACATTCAAACATACATACATCGTTAGAAAAATATAGTACCTTGAGATTTATATACTGTCCTACATACACATATTCATTAAAGATAAATGTAGATATGCATACAAACTTATGTGTGTGCACGAGTGTGTGAGCGTGTGTTTGCGCATGTGTGTGTGTGTGTGTGTTTGTGTTTGTGTTTGTGTTTGTGTGTGTGTGTGTGTGTGTGTGTGTATTTTGTGTTTGTGTTTGTTTGTGTGTGTGTGTGTGTGTGTGTGTGCCCGCGCGCCTACTTAAACAGCCGTATATAAAAGAGAAATACTTATGGTCCTAGAGAGGCATAGATACTAATAAAGATTTACAGACACAAACATGAAAATGTGGAATAACATGTTGCCCTAGAGATACCATGAGTGTTATCGTTTGACCCATAAAAGCCTTCATCTTTTTTTTAAATTTTAAGATAACTATACTGTAGAACATGACAAACAGCAAAATTTGTGCAAGTAAGATAACCTTAAGTAAAATGTATTAAGAAGTAAATTTAACTGTTTTGACTAACAAGTACAATAGGCCAGAAACAATTCAAAAGAAAGGTATGGTGTGTAATAAAGAACAAATATCACTGTAATGCCAAAAGATAGGTTGATGAGAAATCAGTAGCATCTGCATTAGTAGCTTTTCTTGTTCGATTGAAATGAAACAGTTATAACATTTATAAAGTTTTATAAATAATAAATTCAGTATTATATTTAAGAAACTATATGTTCAGTTACTAACGTTAAACAAACGGGACTGTTAGTTGTACTTGACAAACAATTACGATATAAAAATAACACGCGTCACATATATCCTGACAGGAAGAGATGTTACACCACAAGGATAAGTATAAAGCGCTTTGCTGAATATATACTTTTTTCTACTCGGCTACATATCCGACCTAATATTACCTTCCTAATTAAAACTTGATGCAAAATATACTTCAGCTTAAAATTAAAACTTGTAAAGTAAAACCTTTAATAACATTCAAATTCCTAATCCGATTTCACAAAGGCCTAGAGGCATCCAAAAACAGCATCACTGTCTATTAGGCAGAAATATAAATAATGCCTATACGTATACGTATACGTATATTATAATTAAATACAAAAGACTGAAATATTTAATATTGTGGTCCTTTAAAACCAAGCAATACGCTTTTATACACTGTGAATGATGCCTTTGGTATAAAATGTTGGCCTTTGGTATAAAATGTTGCTATATAGTACAGTAACCCCTAGATCCATTTATTGACAAAAAAAATAAATAGATTTTATATTTAGAAAGTTTGTTTCTCAAGAGAAGGGTATTCTTTAGGTACTGAGTAAGAATGGAGATAGGAAAGATTATTTACTTCATGATGAAAGCTCCCTGACTTATAGAATAAATTCAATTCGAAATAGCAGTTCCAGAATGTTTCTACACGGAAACAAACCAGCTCCATTGTGTACTCGGAGCAAGTATGCCTAATAATCCGAGCCACATGTACGACTGGGTCATTCTCTGAAGGAATCAAGCTGCGGAAAATAGGTTTCTATTATGTTGCGAGACGGGGTGATTCAACAATCACGCGTACGGACTGTTGCTTTTATCTTGTCCTTTCTAAGGATTACAAGTCTTATACTCTTTTATTATTTCGTCTAAGGAAGGGAAATACGTATTCATCCGGAAACAGGCTCCGTATGAATGAAAAGATGTTTATCAACGAGAAAGCTGCACCGGTAAAGAGTTTTTGTTGCGAATTGATGGGACCAGAATAGGATTTAATAAGAGGTTGTCCAAAGAAAGTTCATTCAGTACGACTTTACAAATATTCTATCATTTCCTACTATAGTCTAAAATGTATGAATGACAGAATTGAAAAGCAGTTTAGAGTGCAAATATCTAACACCGCTCATATATGTGAGGTATTATATTGAACGAAAATTCTGGTGTTATACTCGTTACCTATGAAATGTTTTAATAAGCATGAATCATAATTTTTATTTATTTACATAAGTTTCTGTCTAAATCTTGTGCTAAACCCGATTTTTTCTTGTAACAATATATTACGCATATATTTATTAAAGAAAGTAATCTATCGTACGCCAGCTTTACCTATTTTTCACTTTTTACAGGTTTTGAGTACCCCGTCGGTTCCATTTTGTTTTAACTTTCCATAATGTGTCTATTCTTAAACATAGTTAAACGTTTTAAATTCTAATTGACTTTCAATACAAAATTTTATTTATCTTCTATTATGAGTTTACTTTTATTATTTTTATCACATTTGTTAATTTCTATTTCTTTTCATGACCCTAAAATCACGGGCTAGATAATGTTTAATTTGAAGTAAATGATAAACCTAATTTAAGTCTATTTGTTTATAGAGGTTTCCTTTAAATGGATTCTTTTTCTAAACTGTTTGTCAATTTAGAAAAAAATGTTTGTACAGTTTTTACTAAAAACTTGTATACCAAAGTTTTTCCTTTACAATCTAGATTTGTTTCATATTAAATCAATGTTTCCTAACTTTAAGTCCATATTCAAAATCTTTTTATAATTACATTCCTCCTATTAGTACATTCTCCTCATATACAGGTATATATATAGTTCAAATTTTCAATCGGTAATATAATATTTTTTATTCATTCACTTAAGTTCAGATAGATTTTTGTAAAACATATAGTGGATGCTATTTGATGTTAATACAGTTTCTTCAAACATTAATTCATTAATTCAATTTAATGAATTATTTTAATTTTATATGGAGAATAACGTTTCACAAAAGGGTTAAGGTATGCAACATTTCACCCCATTTAGTTTAAAATAAGTGATAACACGTAATTTCATAAACATCTAATTTTATGTATCAGATTTTGAGATAGAACAATGGTTTTAACAAATAGGCCATGTTACTTTATTTATATTTATTGTAATTATTTAACAAAAAATAACTAAATAAAATTTGTCTTTGTTCACTTTGAAAAAATAGTGTTTATATTACTTTTTTTAATATGAGAAATTCTGTCTTTCAAAGCGATAATTGCAAGTTAACTAAAGAAAAATATATATTTTATAGCATACAGATTGTAATGTGTTATTCCAGGCAAGTTATTAGTATATATAAATAAGTCAGGAATATAATTGCGCTAAGTTCTAAGGCTCTCTGTTAAAATACGTGTTTCTTGCTTGGATCAAATTTTTTTATTTCTATTTTGTCTAATTATATCCTTAGCAAATAAGGTATATTATATTATGTTTTATGCATGTTATGAATGTCTGCGCAGCTCTTGAGGTGAATTAGTTTAGCAACATGACGTAAGCGTTTTTCTAACCGATTCTCGCGCTTGAAGCCCTTATATTGTCAACCAACGTGAGCATTGATTAAGCTGCTCGTATAACTCGACAGCTGGAAAATTGTTATATAATACTGGAGAGCTTTGTTATCTGTATTTGTAGCGTAATGATTCGGTCGTTACGCGGCTGGACTGAGCACTAAAGGGGAATTCATGTCCCTTGTAGATTTACTCAAATTTAATTCCGTGTTGAGAACAAAATGGCGGATTAGAGAAGAAAGTTTGGTAATCTGTGACTGTTTACCGCATTGTGGTAGCCCAGTCTCCGATGTGGTATCGGCAGCAACAGTTGACTTCGCACCCACAAGTTTTGTTCGCGCTTGTTGTTCGGCAGGATGGGTTATCTAAATACATTTACACGAAATGAAATTAAATAGCCTACACTGTAATCTCGTTCAAAAGTAAATCAGAGTATTTATATTTTAAGAACAGCATGTTTTGTAAGTTGCGATAATCATTGAAACTGGAACTGAGTTTTGAAATTTAAATATATTCTGTGTATAAATACACTGTGGAAAAGATATAAAATTACAAATACTTTAATATAAAATTTGCCCATGTAGAGCCTAATACCTGTATATATAGTACCACTTTAAAGCCCCAGATAACCACTTAAATTGATATAATAAGATTCCAAAAGATACATAAGCAGAAAACTATTATTTTAATTAATCAAGATAATGAAAGTACTGTGTCAACGATTAGTTCCGCTGTTACAAACATGGAGTGTGTCTTACAAACTGATTTACCATTTGTCTTTTATTTCATTTTACTATGTGTAATACAGATTGCTAACGTCATTGGGGTCTCACAGAAAATAGTCGTCATACATTCCTAGAGCGATACAGTTTGCTAACGTCATTGGGGGTTCACAGAAAATAGTCGTCAAACATTCCTAGAGCGATACAGTTTGATATCTTCATTGGGGGTTCACAGAAAATAGTCGACATACATTCCTAGAGCGATACAGTTTGATATCTTCATTGGGGGTTCACAGAAAATAGTCGTCATACATTCCTAGAGCGATACAGTTTAATATCTTCATTGGGGGTTCACAGAAAATAGTCGACATACATTCCTAGAGCGATACAGTTTGATATCTTCATTGGGGGTTCACAGAAAATAGTCGTCATACATTCCTAGAGCGATACAGTTTGATATCTTCATTGGGGCTCACAGAAAATAATCGTCATACATTCCTAGAACGATACAGTTTGCTAACATGATTGAAGGTTGACAGAAAATAGTCGTCATACAATCCTAGAGCGATACAGTTTGCTAACGTCATTGGGGGTTCACAGAAAATAGTCGTTATACATTCCTAGAGCGATACAGTTTGCTAACGTCATTGGGGTTCACAGAAAATAGTCGTCATACATTCCTAGAGCGATACAGTTTGCTAACATGATTGAAGGTTGACAGAAAATAGTCGTCATACATTCCTAGAGCGATACAGTTTGCTAACGTGATTGAAGGTTGACAGAAAATAGTCGTCATACATTCCTAGAGCGATATAGTTTGATAACTTCATTGGGGGTTCACAGAAAATAGTCGTCATACATTCCTAGAACGCTGCTTTGTTCTTGATATTTTTGTATTCTGATATTTTATTCTATTAAATAACTATTTTTGAAAGAGACAGGATGAAGATTGTGTCTGTGTGTGAAATAATGAACATTAGGTAATTATAGGTTAAATCACTTTGTCTAAACGAAAGGCGATTAGTGCTTCTATCCTGAATTGTTAATTGTCTCTCACCTTAGGCAATACACATAAAGTACATGATAGCCAATTATAAATAATATGCGCTTTTATTATTATGATAATATGCGTTCATCATAAACACAGAATTAAAAGTTTACGGTGATTTATTTATTTATTTATTTTTTTTTTTTTGTGCTACTCACTGACGCACAGTACTAGATCTCTAATGCAATCAATGATTGAGCTTTAATAAATACGTACCTGATGTGAACTTTAAACTGTTTGCTGAAATAACTGTTTGACTTTACATTGTAGATATATTATTTGTGGAAATGTTTTATTGGAAATTTTGATATGAGCTTTTTTCAAGGTTTCAGGTTAAAAAAAAAATAATTTCTATAAAAATGTAGTTCTGTAAAGTAGTTCTGTATCAATCATCGAAAAATCATATTGGAGGAAATTAGTAGTTTCTTTCGAAATCATTCCTGTTGGAATGAATAATACAAGAAAAATAAAAATACTTGAAAAAAGAGCTTTAAGAGATAGTATTTTTATTTTCTCATCAAATTCTACGAAAGGTATTTTGTAAGCCAAAAATAGTTACCAAACTCATATTTATAAGTTCAGATAAATGCTTAAGAGATGATGATACAAGGCACAATGATAAGGGTTTACTATCTCTCTCCACCTCCCCCCTCTCTCCACCTCCCCCTCTCTCCCTATACCTCTGTCTCTCTCATTCTCTCTTTCTCTACTTTCTCTCCCTCAATCTCTCTCTCTCTCTTCTTCTTTCCCCTAAACTCTCTCTCTCTCTCTCTCTCTCTCTCTTATCTCTTTCAATCAATTTCTAAATATTGAAGAGTAGTTGCACACCATATCCTGTTACTTCAGAAAGATTCAAACGTTATTCTATTTCTCTCTAAACTAGCTTCATAAGTCTGTTTTAGTTGGCATGAACCTTTCATGCAGTGTAAGTGATTTTTAAATTGTTTAGAATCTCTCGTTTTCAAGGGCATTTTTTAATATTTTACTCTAAACTCTAATTAAGCTATGATTATTTGAAATTTCATGAATGACCTCAGTGGGCACGAGTTGTAAACTAAGACCTGATAGTTTGGCATAGAGCAACAGATTTGTTTCGCCGCGTCGGACCAGTTTGCATAATGTACAGCTCGTAGCTTTCGGGTTACGAATATATACATCTGTTTTTTTTAAATTTTACCAGGTAAATCTTTTAAGAAATAGTTTTTCTTTTTTTTGCCGATACACACCAACGTCTTTCACACAAATTCACCACGTGTGAATAAGCTAACACATTATTTCAACTCATTCTTGATGTTTTATTTTTGAGCTTTAGGACAATAAAACAACCGTAAGATAATGATATATTGCATTTGAGGATGATTTTAATTCTGTAATTTTAACCAAATTTCCCTTTTCTATTATAGGATTCGTAACAAAATATTTCGAGTTTGCGATCGCCCTTCTGTACTCTGTTGGTTTTCTTTTGCCCCAATTGAGACTTTTCTCAATATTCGCTCAATCCCATATATATCTCTTTCATCTCCCTATCTCATACTTTATTTTTCGCAATACAGTATCTGTCATTAGTAATTCGTATATTGTAATTGTCTGAATTCGATATTCGTTTACTTTTGTTGTAATTTCAAATATTATATAAATCGTTGTAATCTTGTGTTAAATTGTCGTCTTACAAAATAAATCAGCTGATTGTTGATATTATTGAGTTATTATATAAGTCATTTGCCATGCATGAGCTATTAGTTGGTTTTATTTTAGATACCCAGGACAGAAAAGATAAAGCAAAACCACTTTTCTAATACGGAAGAAGTAGATTCGAACGGCGCGCCATTTGTTTGTCCTCTAACGTGAACTGCCTTTTTGCTGTTTTAGTTACGGTCCTGCCAGAGTAATGGCTACGTCTATCGTGAACCCTGCTGGATGTTAAGTCACTAGTTTTATCTTCTATGTTTACATCAATTTCCTACATATCTTTTACTTATTTCCTGAGTCTTGTATTTTGAATCTTTTCTTTAGAGCAGATATATTTATGAAGTTATGTTTTTTTCTATTTTAGTATATTTTTTTTGTTCATAACTTTTTATTTTACTTTTTTGTACTAAAGTAAAGCGTAAATATATGTGTAGTGCGGATAAATGGAACAAAAAAGGTGAATATTTCCCAAACCATTGGATAGTTCTTTTGCTAATCCTCGTTGTCAAATGTGTAATCTTACTTATTTACCATGTAAGTTATTGTAAACCAGAAAATGCTTCCTGCTAATTGAGTTCCAATATTTACGACTAACTACTTGACCCTTTTTTATCAGAGGATAACTGATTAAAGATTGATTGGAATTACAAATCTTGTAACTACGTTTTTCCATGATTAGTGCCGTCAGCTAAATCCGTGAATCACTATCCCCGATACGTGTGACAATATATTGGGCTGATAGTGACACTAAGCGAACCGTTGTAGATATGAGCGTTGCGGTGGGAACATATTGTGAAGCGTATTTTGTTATTTGGACTAATAACTGTTATTTATAGTGAGAGGGTTGGGACGCCATGTTGTGGCGGCAATAAGGGCTCACAGCTGCAGAGGTACCAACATTAACAATTGAAATATGAGCACTATGTATACGTTTTATACTCCTACATGCAAGCTTGTTACCGTGGATAGGTTATGTTTTCATTAGCTTACTTAAATATATAATCCGGATACACTTTATTCCCGTACATTTGGCAACACTAGATTATAACCAAGACTGTCTAATGCTTGGCGGTCGTTATGCTTTAATGGGCCGGCTGTAATAAACCTGTCAGGTTCAGTCATACAAACATTGGAAACTGAAATAGCGTTTGCTTATCTGGTTGCAGTTTATATCTGTTCAGTTGGTATTGCCAGGATTATGTAGCTCGCTATGTTTCAAAACTACTCTTTTATGACGGATACCTGAAACACTTCAACATAAAGTTTAAACACTTTTATAAAACGTTTCTGATGGAACCGCACGAGGTACTGAGACTACGGTCGATAAGAATTAAATTCGTAAATAATCCGAATGAGATATGTAATGGTATATAGTCGTATTTACAGCGGGAAATAATTTTTTTAACTAGCAAAAGGCCTTCATGCATAGTTTTATAATTAGGTTTCTAAAATACTAAACCTTGTTTAAACTTTAGGTTACTTTAATACTACAAATTATTTTCCCTCTAAAATTAATTAATTTTCACCTGTCATTTATGTTTCAGGATATAGATCGTCCTAATCAATATTAAAGACAGTTTTGATTAACCTTTAATATTTCTATACAGTTTAGTATTTTTCAACACTAACTCAAATAAAATTGCTTTTATATATATAGTAATAAATTAAATATATATATGTATGTATGTATGTATGTATATATAAAACTAGTCAAAGTTTCTCATGCTTCCAGCAAAAATTGTGACAAATAAATTTGCAGCTTACTCTCCAACAAATAAATGCTAAAGATTGCATGCTTACTTTTCTTATTTCAGTAAAAATATTCCACTTATTTAGCCTTATTTTACTATTTTCTTTATTATCACTTCCCGGACATAGACGTCTTACTGCGTTACTTAGTTATACGTTTCTCCGACGGGACCTGAACATCTTCAGGAGACGCTTAAGTAAATAGTTGTATAGTTGGAAACACCAATATTTAAAATATTTGTTTACGTTTGTTTTGTAATTATTTTACCTATTTCTTAAAAAATATTTATTCTATAAAACTAATATAAAAATTTAGTACAGAAAAGGCTGAAATAATATATCGGTTATCTTATTTTTTTATTATACCTTCATCGTTTTTTTCGTGTAATAAAAATGTTTTCTCCTAATCTGAATTTCAGTTTTATATTGTGAAATTACAAAATGAATAATTCAAAAACTTTTACAAATCATAAAAATTATATCCTACAACGTTTGTTTAGTTAACCTGGTTTGAAATGATTTACATGGTTTCAATGGAACGTAAGACCTGTTACAAGAAAAATACTCGGGATTTATTACCATTCTACAGGTTCACTGGGGATTTTCTGTTCATTAATTCTGGAAGCTCATTAGTTTCCCAGCACTGTACCAGGTGTCGCCTTGCAGTCTTACATCAATCACTTGTAATGCCGAGTGGTTTTTACATTTCTTTCACTCAGCGGGGCGCATCTCTTCTCAACCCACCGCCCTAAATCCCATAAGGTATACTCCCGACACGTTTTCTGTTTATAGGTAAAGACGGTTGACTCCCTCTCCGCGTAAGAAAATACGATGTTCTTTAGGTTCATTCAAATCCCTAATATTGAATTTGATAAATCTACCCTGAAAGGGGGTTGATCGAAAAATATGAACGTAGGGAAGGTTTCTTATTCTATTTCTTGATGAAAATTATTCACGCTGAGGTTATCAATTGGGGGATATATTGGGGTTTCAATTAAGGGTTGTAAATTTCATGAGGGTATTAAGTTGCGCGAACTTTCTACAATTTGAATGAAGTTGTTGGAGTATTTTTTCAATTAAAAGGTTTTTTTTAATTACTTTAATCGTTGTAAATTAACAATAATTTTATTTTTCTATACTATATCATGATTTATTAATTATTTTTATTTTGTTTCTACTTCATACGCTCATAATTACTAGAGTTTTCTATATTCTTACGTATTTCTATAATTTAAAAGTAAATAAGGAGAATATCATTATATTGATATTGTCTATCTTTCTTTAGAAGGGTATATTTCAGATTACGTAGAATAAAGTTAAATTATTTCGAAAGTGAACCCATGAAGCATACTTTAGCGATGAAAGAAAAGGCAAACAGTTTACCTAAATAATAATATAACATCCCTCTGCCTATATTAAGATACGTCACAGATTTTAACCTGTGAACATAAAAGAGAAAATAGGGTTCGAGGGATATGGCTTTATATGTGTAAGTCTATTGATATTGGGGTGTATGTATTAACTGTAGACTTCTGTTTTACTTAAACCTTCTCTCTGAAACTAGTCTTTAAAATATATCTTTGAAATGTATTTAAACTCGTCACATATATTACATATATCGTCCTGGTTGTTGAAGGTGGTCCATCCAGAGAACAACTGAAGAGTGACCATTTCTGATGAGGTAATTTGATACCATACGATGGTTGATTTTTCGAGTTATAATATTTACTCAAGATAACGAATCTAGTATGGAACTCTGAAAACATTTGTGATTTACAAAAAATCTTTTCTTACATCGTGATTTGCAAACACTAGCAAATTCGTCTAGAATTTGACCGGGTAGTCCTTACTACTAATTGATGACGTCAACGTGCTCACGTTCAACTGACGATACGTATGAATTTTTGATAAAAATATTTCAGTTAACTTCAATCATATAACTACAATTTCCTATTAGAGCCGTTCAGGGGTTTACAATAAAAAATTTGTATATATATATATATATATATATATATATATATATATATATATATATACATATATATATATATATATATACCTAAAATAATAATAATAAATTCTTCTTTCAATACACTTAAAAGTAACCTATGTACAAGAAGGTACTTTACGATTAAAATATATGGATCCTTGAACCTCCAACGGGTTCGTCTTTAAATATTTACCTTTTTATGCGTCAATTTAATGGATTAGTATTATGCGTGAAAAATATACGTATATTTACTGTTTCCTAGAAGATGTTAATATTTACTAATTATATTAATAATATGCTGTTGAAAGCGTTAGGCTAGCATGAAGAGACAAACCGTTTTAACCTAGTTCTGTAAATATAGACAATATCGAATTTCTTCCCTTCTAAACATTGCCCCGACTCTCTCTCCCTCTCCCCCCTCTCTCTCTCTCTCTCTCTCTCTCTCTCTCTATATATATATATATATATATATATATATATATATATATATATATATATATATATATATAGAGAGAGAGAGAGAGAGAGAGGGGGGGGCGTGTATGTGTGTATATTCATTAAATTCTGTTATTCCTTCGTAATAGATCATCTAAACTTTATTTTTATATAAAGGAAGTTAGCGTCACACATGATGACGTCACAAAGCCAACGAACACCGGAAAAGGATCTCGGGCGTAATTACATTACGTTTGATCGACGAACGGGGATTAAATTTAACGCAACGCTGGAGAACTTCGGAAAATAAAATTGCGACGCTAAGAAAACCGCTTCTGAAAATTTGTTTTAAATTAAAACTTTGTTATGAAGCAGGAATTTGCATAAGCCCATTTTGATAAAAGAGAATTATTTTCTACAGGTAAAGAGGCTTTTGGTATTAAATTTGCGTCGATTGTAGCGAAAATGTCATTATAACATAGAAAGTTGCAACGGTTAGGGGGGGGCTAATCTATTTTGAGAGCTTGCAGCTTCTAAGAAACTTTACTTCTTGGCTTACCCCCTTCTCTTGGCACTTAAAGTTCCCTTACCCAGACTGAACACTTAAGGCATCCTTTCCTTAATAGTTTGGCACGCGTAATGAAACAAAATCGCTTATGTGGTTAATTTACGCACCGTTTAAAAAGATGAGTAAACAAATCTCAAACAGTTACATTGATATAACCAAAAATATTCGAAAACTAGATGTATAATATTGTGAATATTGCTTGATTTTATTCTTTTCTTGTCATTTTCGCCAATTTCCTTGTCGATTTCTACAAAAATATTTCTTAAATCGAAATATCTCAAAAAACCGAATTATTTTTAGTTGTTGCCGAAATATAATATTATCATTTACGTTTACTACATTTATATTTCTCCTGACTCATTTTATTGTGTAAGTTTACCACAAAGTGTTTACAATTAATACAACTTCAACAACAAATGAAGATATCTTTTATTATGTTCTCATACAACTATAGAATCTTCATAACTGAATTTATAAAGTGAGATAATTTACACAGATATCTTATAATTTAATGTTTTATTGTTCACTTTCCTTTTAATTAATTTTTATTAATTTTTCAGTCCAAATATATTTGAATAGCTATAATCCAAAGTCGTAATAAAAAAAAACTAAACTAAACTGTATACTTTAATAGATAATATACTCGTATTTTCCGCTTTAGTATGTTATTTTTTTTAAATGTGCAGCTCGTTCTAATTTTAGGCGTTCAAAAGAAAAAACGTAATTGCAGCGTCTAATCTAGAAAAAGAATCTTCAGACAATTGTCATTAGGAGTAGAATTTGTGCTGACACCTCTTCTTCTGTAACAAGCACCACTCCATAATCCTTTCTTCGCTGCAGACGACCTTTCATTGTCTGCTGTAGTTTTAATGACAACAGTCTGCTTCTTTCTGGATTTATTAAGTTTGCGAATAAAATGTTTCTTTCTCTCTCTTCTGAAATATTGCTTCAGCTTAAAATCATTTTTGTTTAACAAGATAACCTCTTTGTCATTTCTAAATTTTGCTTGAGTTCAAAATGACAAAATGTTTGCGTATGCAATGTTTTTAGTTATATTTTTATTTGAAATAATTCGTCTATCTGGTGTGTGCGTCTGCCAGTCTGTTCGTCTTGGTTGTCTGTCTGTCTATCTTGTCTGAGAAACTGTCTGTGCATTTGCCTCCTTAACCGAATTTCCGTCTGTCTATCGGTACATCTGTCCTTTCATCCGTCCAACTATCTGCCCATTCTTATTGTCTGACTGTGTAACCATCTGCATCGCTCTCTGTTCATCTGTCTGTCCTCTGGCACTTTGAATTTTGGTCCGTTGTCTCTCTACACATCCTTCCATCTTGTTTTTTTTTTGCCATTCGTCTGATTTTCTGTCTGTTGTCCGCCTATCTGACTCTTTTTGTCCGTTGTCTGTCTACCCATCCTCCCATCTTATTTTCCTGCCTATTCATCTGCTGCCTCTCTATCTGTTTCTTTTTACACTCCGTTTCTTTTGTTGCCTTTCTAATCTTCTCTAGTGTGTGTGTGTGTGTGTGTGTGTGTGTGTGTGTGTGTGTGTGTGTGTGTGTGCACGCGCGCGTGTTTTCACATAATTTATTGTAATTAAGAAAAGTGGCTGTAATTTAAAAATGTGCCAATTGGTACTCAGTAAGGAAGAATGTAGCAAAACATATATATATATATATATATATATATATATATATATATATATATATATATAGAGAGAGAGAGAGAGAGAGAGAGTGTGTGTCTGTGTGTATACATATATGTTTTCCAATTTGTTCAAATGTTTGTTTCTTCATTGTCACAGAATCATTTGAAAGTAGAGTATCCTAAACCATAAATAATTAATTTGGCTTACATAATACAATAAGGATTCCATAGGTAATTCATTTTTAATTATTTTAATTGCCCAAATTATACGTTTAGTGCGGTAGAAGTATGGGACACTAAATATCTACACGAGGGTGGCTTTTATTATCTAAATAGTACTACTAAATGTATTAAATAGGCCTTATTAAAGTATTTTTTTGTAAATATTTTTTTTGGAGGTTTAATAAATTATTCTAAAGACGACCTAATAAAGAAATTACTCTGAAAACGTGGAACATATGTCACAATAACATTTGAAACGTAACAATAAGTATAAAAACGGAAAATGAAAAAACACGAAAGATCCAAAGGTAAGAGTTGCAAGTGGCAGAAGAATGGATTCATGGGAATGGTTATAGCTACCTACTCAAACCTATTAATTGTTGTTTATGCCTTATTTTCAAGCGTGCACGACCATAAATCCAATAAGAAAGGTTAAAAGAACTCCCCTTTCGCAGGCAACCCCCCCTCTATTTCTTAACTCGATTGTCAGAGATGCTTTTGTATTAGATTTATTATTATGGTTGTATGTTAGGTATAAATATTATAGTGGTTTTGTATTATGAATCTATGGTATTGCAAGAAAAGTTATTACAGAAGTAGTAGGAAAACGTTTAATATAACAAGCCAATAAATGAATAAACTACACGGTTAAGGAATATATAATTTGACAAAAAAAAAGTTAATTAATAACTAACAACACACAATTAAAAGCAATCTAATTTGTCTTTGATGTAAAAGTGCAACATTTAAACAAAAGAAAAGTCTAATAACCTAATTTTGCAATTATGCAGTATTAAATATTAAATAATGACTAACAAAATAAATTTTATTTATTTATACAAAAAAGCATTTGTTACACAAACAAAGTTCAATTACTTTGTAAAGTATACAATTACAAGTGTTGATATTTATAACCTAATATATTTTTAAAGACTACCAGTGGACATAAAATATTTGTGAGCTTTAGATTCTGAGGAAATCTCACGAGTTGTTTTTTTTTTAAATCAAGACCTAACAAGAGTAAAAATTGTCATTACACCCCCTGTCTTCAATGAATTTGTAAAGCTTCATGCTTTTTATTCACTAATTTAATAAACAATGTATCACAGTAATTAATGCAATTTTATGAAACTCTTGATTGTGTTTAATTTAAGAAATAGGACTAATACCAATAACTTCAATTAACTATTTACATTGTAATGCACAGATTTTGAAATGGTTATTACACAGCATGTACTTATAAATGCTAGTGACGTTTAGTGTCAAACCCCTCAAAATAAAGAAATAGTATTAGCGAATTAATAGGCTACATGTAACCAGGTAGTTGTACTCATTAAATTCCTATAGCTAAATCTTAGCAAGCGGGGCCTTTGTCTCGTCATTGCATACATGTGTTTGTGAAACATGTAAGCCATGGCAGAGTATGAACTTTTAGAATTAATGTTAAAAGTTTTCCTAAACTTTACTTTTGAAAATCAACGTAATATCACTACTACATTAGGTAACGATTTATTTCTGCGGATATTAAACAGTAGGTAAAATATGGAGATACCAATTCATTTCCATTAGGCGTTTTATCCTTATTGCCATATATTTGAGCTATTAGACAATTTTTTACATTGTTTAAATACCATAAGCGCAAAGAAAATTATACTACATGTAATAGGATTATTTTGATAATTTATTTCCGTTCAACTTAATAATATACAATAAAGAACTTAAGACAACTTTAAAAACATTTGTTAAAATAACATTTTATATTATGTCCGAATTTGTTTGGATTTACTGACCCTATATATGAAAAATACAATTTAAAAATGATTTATCTTGTAAGTGGACAAATTGTTTATATGACACTGTATATTATACAAGATGATACTTGCACGAAAATTAAAGCGTTCCTCGTGTGGAATCCTCGAACGGCCTTACACTTCAATGAAAAGAACCTGTTACGAGTCTATAGTTTATTCTTCAAAAAGTTAAAATATTGTCGTTTTGGCATTTATATTCTCGGACATACACACAGTATATTCTTTCTTTTTTATTGATTTAAGTGTAGGTTGCACATTATCAAAACTGTTAAATTGTTATTTAATGTTTTTCCACCGCCAAGGATCTCCCAACAAGTGTATTCAGTATAAATATATCTGGATCGCCTTCAGTCTCACTTATATGCAACACACGTTTCACACAAACAAGTTATTCCAAACCAGGCATATATTGTGGGTTGATCATATACATCAACTAATTAACAACAGAACCAATATCATCCGAAACTGAATACGAGTTGTGTTTAGACTGCCATTGTTCAGTGACAGAGGTCTATTCGCCATTGTTATCACTAATTACGTTGCTCGCAGCCGATTGGTCAACATAGCGCGTCTTTTTATACAAGATATTCACAAGCGCAGTTCGTGTTTACGTTATGCTAATTGGAATTATAGAGGATAATGGATATCAATTTCACTTGACGGGTTTTAAATGTTTTTGTGGATTTACGATAATGCGGTTGTTTGAGGATTATGGAACTCTGTACGGTTGGGGGATGTTTTGGTTTGGTTAAGGTTGGGGTTGGATGTGCTGTTATATAATTCCTTGTTAAAACTGTCATTTAGTTTAGGAGTTATCTAACCAATAGGTTTTACTTCAAATATTTCAAAATGGGCTAACAAATTTATTCTAAAGAAATATTTTAAAATTTTATGCAACGTTTTACTTGGCAGTACAAATTGTAAAACTAAATAAAACTAAGTATCCTAACAATATACTTTTTTACATTGTTAAAAAAAAACCATACTATTGTTCGTAAAATTGTTTTTGTTTTTGGTATATATCTTTCATAAAATGTTTATATATATGCATATGAATGTATGTATCTATCATAACATGTTTATATATATGCATATGTATGTATGTATGAATGTATTTAATATTTAGAATTTAATTTAAAGCAGTTTACATATATTTAAAAAATTTAACTAAGCTTTTTAAATATCAAGTTTAATTTCAAATTGGCTAATGCGTCACACATTTAGATAACATTTATAAAAGTAATTCTCTCTAATTAATTAAATTGTTACCTCTTCCTTAGATGTCGTAAATGCCAAGGTAATATATCCTCACTAAGATTGTGATACTATTTACTACTAACACTCTCTATATTCGATCTTTGTTTTTAGTGTGTCAATAGAGGAATAAAATATATTGTAATATAATTCAGAATCGTGTTTTCGGTAAAGAAATAAAACCTTGACTCCCAGGATAAATTTCAAATTTCACAGTACCATAAACCTACATCAGTGATGATGGTCACTTGGTTGACGAAAAATTTCTGAATACTTTAAAAGTATTACAAGAGTGTAGTTCTCTAATTTTGTATGTGTACAATCTTATGGACAAAATACAAACTAAAAAAAAACATCCTATTCGAATAGAGCTGTCCTTCCGTAAAACTAACAGACAAATACGATCAGTTTTACAAATATAATTAACTTTGCAAAAAAAGACAATTAAAGGATTAAGGCCCAGACCAGGACTTGGTATTTCGTCTTACACTAATTTTCAAATAAATCTGTTTATTGTTTCCAGACCTCGCTTACATCACATTAATCAAAACGTATCTCTTTTCATCATAAGAGATAACAAAGAAGCCTCGTCATCCCCATCCCTCCATCTTCTACAATATCATCGTGCAATGTTAAACCTATATCTCTGTCGTCTTTCAGTATAAAGTTATAAATAGTAAAATGTCTCTAATGATCTAATTTAGTGATATTTATTCTTTTTTGCGTAAATTTTCTCTTTTTTTTTAATGTTTAATTTTTAGAATTGCTTGAAGATTAGTGCTGATAAATTAGTTGCTGATTTATAAGAAATTTTCTTATTTAAATTCTTATATCAAAGATATGTAAAGATAGTGTATTTCTGATGTAAACACTCACAAATTCTTGCCAACCGACCTGAAACATTTTCAATGTTTCCCAAACGATCTCACATTAATAACTAACGCCCCTCTAAATCTAGATTAACCTCTAAATCCATACTTTCAGTCCATTCCAACATCGTAAAACCAGCATTAGCCCTGTCGCCCAACTTTCTTTAATGTAAACCCCCTACTCCGTCCCTTATAATATATTTATCATATTACGATCGATTCTGCATTACACATCGTTTATCACGCAGAGAGATTTGAAAAGATCAACACAAAATAAATATATATAAAAAATGTTTTGGAGCGAGCTAAACTCGGAGCGCATTTGTCAGCGCGCGGCCGTAATGGACAGCTAGAGTGATGGATCATCAAGGATACTTGGTATTCATAAGTCCATGGAAGTCTTGTATACGCGCTGATAACAGCCGCTGTTTGCCTTCGCTTCTTCGCCTTCCTCCTTTTGTCGGGCACGTGGCTTTGTTCGTTCACTACATGTCGTTATTTGACGCTATTGTGTTTGCAACAATCTTCGCTTATCTGAAAACAAAGTGCGAGATTCAGGCCATTAAAATATCACGTTCAAACAGGCAGCTTCGCAAATTTTGGTTGTTTTTGGTACGCCTACGTGTATAAATAATACAAATGAATCTAATATGTTGTTTAAAGGTTACATTTTGTAAACAAATATTTGCTTTCCAAAATAATTTTCAATGTCAAATCAGTTTATATTTTATTTCATAAGTAAATGATTTTTATCTGCGTTGGTATTGATAATTATTGATAAATAATTATCGTTAAGTGCGTTTACTATTAAATGCAATATATTAAAATATTTGTATTCAAATATCTTCGACTGGGAAATTACCAATTTATAAACTAAATAGGACTGATTTTGAATGTACACGTTGATATTTCTGTATGACTATATAAAACATGTTCATAGCGAAAATGCGGATATTCCTCCCCTAACTAGTAGGATTATTCGCTTTTTCCTTCACATTTGCACCAACATCCAACAGATCGGTAGAGAGCGTTCGTGTTCAACATTTGAATAACGATGTAAAGAATTTGTGGATTTCTGCTTAGTTGATCACGATCATTATTCAGTACAAGATTGTTCAAATTATTTGTAAATGTTCTTTCAGATTTCATTATAAATATTAGCGTTTTTAAAATGTGAAGTAATAATTTTTAAAAGTATTAATATTTGTTAATTAATTTAATGTATAAAAGTAATAATAACATGAATTTAATGTTTTAGAAAGTTTGGAGTTTATAAGACAATTCCTATTGAGGCTTTGTAATGAATATACTGAGAATAATTACAACATTTATATTTGTCTAAATAGAACATATGAAGTAGGGACGATAATATAAAATAATTACACAAGAAAAACTGTTTTTTGAAAGTTACGAATATATATAATTTTTATATGATTTAAATCCTGACATCTTATTAATAATATTTATGTAATTAAAAAAACATCTTCAACTTGTGTATATTTACTAAATGTTGTACGCAAATATAATGTTGAATAAAATAGGGATATCTGAATTTGAAACGTTTTTTAAACATAACCTCTGAATGAGTAAGTGAATATAGTTTATTTAAAATCATAAATTTGGTAAACTTTGCATAATACTTGTGACTCTATAATTTTTCTTCGTAAAAACGTGTCAGTTTTTAAACTTCTGACGAATACTCAGTCATCTAAGGAGCTTTCTATTTTCGGTAATAAATAAAAAGGAACAAAAAGTAAATTTTCGACATTTAAATTCTTTTGTATCTTCTGAAAATAAAACGATACAGTACACCAAGCAATTAGTGTAATAGATGCAAGACAATGGTGCATACATCAGGCAGATAATCATCAAAGACACGACAAACATAACACAAAAGGAAAATACAGCAAAATATGAAAATAGAGAATACTCAAACAAAAATCTACGGAGTAAGCAATAGGTTCGGAGTGGTTCGAGACCACTCCAGCATTCGTCCCGTTTTGTATTCAAAGCTCAAAGCAGGTTTTGTATTATATTTTTGATTCAGGAACGTTTCCTTTTGAAACGATAGAAAAAGTTTTTATTTTATTTAGGTCTTTTGAAGCAAGTTTTTTATGCAGATAGGGATAGTTTGTGTTTCTAAGTTGGTACTTCTATAAAGCTTTTTGTTCGGAGACGGAGGAAGAGAGTAGGTAGGGGAAGGGGGTGACCAATTACGGTCGCTAGTTCTAAATTGTATATTTTCACAAATAAGAATATTTCAATTGATTTCATTGAAGATTTGAAATATTTCTTTGAACATTTTTCACATGTTAATATATTGCCGTGGTAAGTAATGAAATTCTAAATTTAAAAATTCACCGCCAGTGTTTACACTTCAGGCACGTTTAATTGTTAGGAATGTAAGATAGTAAATCTCAAAATGGCAACGGTATTTTCAGCGATAATTTTCGTTTGAGTTATCAGTATTTCCTTGAGTCAGTTTATTGTTTAGGTATATTTTTTTTAATAACCTTTCCCAGATCATATTACTTTACTTACGATTTTATTATTAGTCATGTGTGTCATTACAATATAAAAACACAATATTTATGTCTAAAATGCGAGTTTGTAAGCACAAAGTAACGAGTTATGAATGTCCTCCTTATACAGTTATATGAAATGATCTTTCACGGGCCAGTAGGGTTCTAGATGAGGAAAAAATGGGACGATCTTTAAATGCACAAATTGATAATGTCTAAATAGTATCAGAACACTAAGTCTTGCTCCATAAAACTTATAATTTAAAAATTCAAAACAGATTTTTAAAGTAAATGATCGTCATTTCAAAAAAATGCAGCTCTAGTCTTTCGAAATGACAAGACCTGATTGATATTACCGAAGTGTTGTTACCACTAGGCACGCGTATACAGGATAATAAACCAGTTACAGAACATATCGTCTTTGCCTGTATTTAGAACTAAATAATACATGTTAATAATGATAAATCAAGAATATTTTCAGATTAGCGGAAAAAATGCAAACTTCAAAAGAAAGAATTTAATTACATAAAAGTGCACAACGCGGAAAATTAACAAGTAAAACCGAAAAACCCTAAACATCGAAATGAAATACAGCCGAACATTCTTCTTGATATTCGTGTCCTATGAAATGACAAATATGTTTTTTTTTCACCTCTCTTTAACTATTTGTTTGACAAATAACTTAATTATCTACAGAAATCATATTCAGGTTAAAATAGTTTGAAAATACCTTAAACAAACATCTATTACACATGTATTAAACACATGTGTGTTGCTTTTTCAATAAAAGTTTTTGTTTGATTTCCACCTGAATTCTATAACTTTTTAGCCAGTTCAATATTCATAAAAACTTTGACAACATTACTGTGAGGTAGTAAATTAAAACTACTAGAAATGGTTTTATTACATTCAATATTGTAACAATAAATGTAATATAAAGGCGTAGCTGAGCAAGAGTATAGGAGCTCGGTGTAGGTGAAGGAGGAGCTTTTTTAACCTTTCGTATTGGATTTATACGTGCGCGCTTGAAAATAAGACATAAACAACAATTAATGGCTTTGAGAAGGTATCCATAAACATCCCCCCATTCTTATTTGAGCCTTGGAATTCTATTCTCAGTTTTCTTTTTATTCTTCCACTTTATTCGAAGCTTTTCCGATGTATTGTAAGAGTAGTATCCCCTTAATATATTTCACTAAACGATTGTATTAAATTTATGGAATGATCATTGTGATTTATTTCTTTGAGAAAATAATTAAAAGCAAATTTAAAATAAATACAATGCTATAAACTTCCCATTGTAATTCTAAAGGTGTAAAATTATGGAATAAAATATCACTACATGAAAGAAGCCAATAGAACTCAATCAAACCTATACAAGGAATAAAACTCATAGTTTTAACTTGCATCAGGCTCTCCACTGTTTTGAAGTATAACGAAAACAACAAAATTTAGAATTTGTTTAAAATGTTTTCATAGTAGTTGTCTATCTGCGTTAATGAATTAAATATAACGCCATTAACGACCATTTCAGATTAACTATAAATATAAACATACAAAGAAGTAAATCTTTAAGATTTAATCCTAGATTACTTATGTCTAAATTTTGTCACACGACTACTTACCTATCGTCAATTAGACTACTCCAATTTCTTTTTTTATTTGGCAAAAACTGTGTTGTTTTTGTTAATTTCTTAAACATAGTAATATCCCCTACTTATTTAGCTTTTGGAAAAAATATTATTGAAGCTATAAATCCTACTATTAGAAAGAAAAAATAATTACAATGACTGTATTTTAATAAAATAATGAAACCCAATGTTCAAGAAAGTCGTTTTAAAATAATGTTAAACATATTTTATTTACAAAAAAAAAACACAGCATAAAATAAATGACTGAGTTATAGAATACGTTTTCAATCAAATGAAAGAGTTTTTTAATTCGCTTATGTTTTTGGATAAACAATAATCGGCATTATTTACTGCTCAAACAAGCTGTTTTTCTTATTATCCCACTCTACACAGCACATTTCTCGGTGTTGTGGACATACTGGGTGGTTGCAGTGTGCACAGTAGCTAGTGATCATCATCCTGATGGCTGCTGGATAATAATAACAAAACTTTCTAACTCCTGCTTGCTTTGGAGCTGCTGGGTGGCTGGGATTCCAAGTAACTTAGAAGTCTGTGTTTTTTCGTTTTTTCCCCATGTTAGGCGTTTACAGAGGGGATCACATTTGCGGTTCAGTTACCTCCATTGCTTCGTCGAAGATCTGAAGGAAACGTGATATGGGTATAAACGTAATGATTCTGGTACAATCTCCACAATATCCCGTCTTGAAACCCACACGTTACGTATTGGAGCGAGAATAGATCGGCACGAGTGATTCATAGATAATTATATTTAGCCCCAATTAATACAGATTGTGAGATAAATAGGTTAAGATTAGGTTCACGACTAGGTGTGGCATTTACACTAGATAGAGGGTTGTCATTAGCTAGAGGATCGACATTAGGTGAAGAGTAAACGTTAGGTGGAGGATCGCCGTAAGGAGAAACGACATTAGTTGGAGAATCGGTGTCACGTGGAATGTAGAAGACAGGAGGAGGTTCAGCGTTACGCTAAGAATCACATGGTGTACGTCCTCCCCGGATGTTTATTCCTGCGAGGTCGATACACAGTATCACTGTCTGACTATTCACTCGTATCTGTTACTCCAACTCCTGGACGGTAAGTATTGTCTGCACCTATATAGTCCCCGAGTCCGTATAATTGCCTTGATGTTCTTCTAGTACATCTTCATTTTCACTATCGTTTGAACACCTGTTTGAGATAGAAGCATGGTCACAAAACCCCTCATCACTATAATCTTCCAAAATATTTTCTTATTAGAGTGTCTCTACGACTTTCCTCGTTAGCCATTTTCTCGTCTCTATTATAATTCCAACTGCGCATCTGACATCGGCTGTTGTAGGTACGAAGGTACTGGGAAGAAGGATGCGCGCGAACTTCTCATTTGTCAGTTATATCAATTTGTGAAACGGAGCTTCGTTATTTTAACGAGGTATAAGTGGTCTAGGGTTAATATTCACTATAACAAAGTATTTAGTAATTAATTTATTTATAATATTTGTATGTTAATAAAATATTAAAGAATCATACCAAGGAAAACTATTCCAAAGTTATATTACAGTCTATTAGTATTCATATCAGACCTAGTTCTGAAAACTTTAGATAAACGACCCTGGCCAAGTGATATAATAATTTTGCCCTATTCAGACAGTTCACTCCCAGAGTTCGCCTTGATGCCACATGTATGTAGGCGTACAAGTTCTAGTGATCCACATTTGGCAATCTCAGTTGTGTATCAGGATATTGTGTTATAATGTCGAATGTTACAAAGAGTGGTGGTACCGGGGGAACTTCAGATGTAGCACCTGACAACATCTCAGAGAAAAATAAAGCTGCAAATTTACTCACTAGTACTAAAAGTATACTAGTAGTCAAAAGTAAACTGATAGACATTCTTTTTCTGACTACAGTTATGAATCAAGTATTGTTCAGGCACAGTCTGTTGAATCAGATACTGATACAACAGCTGAATTTGAAAGTGTCAGTGATAAAGATGATCAGATATCCAAATCTTCAGATCACCAGGTTATTCTAGTTACATTAAGTTATCTAACTCAAGACTTTGAGAAAACTCCAGCTAAAAGTTCTGTTGTACAACAAGAAAATTCTGCATCAGACGATGAATACTATATTTCGGAAAACACCTGTTTTGTAGACAATTCTGGTTTAACTAAATTAGTTGATGGTTCTATTAGTTCATATTTAGGAATTCCTGAACCACCCAATAAACATCCTGAAATTCGTTTAGATAATAAATTTGAAGAAATTTCTGTAGATAAAAATAAAGAAGGAAACACAAAGTCATTTAATTGTACAGAAACATTAGAGGAGACTCCCTCTTTAGAACAAACTGAAGTATCTTATTCCAAGGAACCTGAGGTACTTGAAGGTTATAATGAGAAACGCGTTAAATAAATATCATTCCAGGTGACACAACATCTTGAAAATATCGAAGAACTGAAAAAAGACTTTGAAAATTGTGGAAAAAATGCTGAATCTTTTCTTAAAGAAGAAGCAAAAGCTATTTCTCATCAAGTTACTGAATTGTCCCAGTTGGAAATAATGCATGAAGAAATTCCAAAACATATTCAACAAATAGAAATTCCAGAAAAAATCAAAATTTCAAATTTTGAAGGTAGTTGTGAAAACATTTTTTTAATTTTTTTTTCAAAATGTAAATTTGGTTGAAAATTCTGAGTTGCCTATGTTAGAAGTAATTAATAAAAGCATATCAGAACAAGTAAAATTTTGCCCTAGTTTGAGAACAGGGAATTAATTTTGTCTCTTCTCTAATATAACCGTTATTTTATTTTGTATTTCTTATTATATGTCCTTCATCGAATCTTAGCGAAAAATCACCCCCGTAATAAGGGGTAAGTCTACTTCGGATATGTCATCCTACATTGTTATGATCCTCCTTCGACCCCGGAACATAGAGTTATCTCTTTACCCCAATCACATCTTTATTCACAATTATTATCCCATAACAGTTTCACTTCCGATAATATTTTGAATTGACTGATAACTTGGCAACACAAAACAATTACTCCAAATAATCACTATTATCCTACAACTTTAGTTTGTTTAGGTTTTGCATAGTTCGTACCACCTGCCTTTACCTTCAATCATAATGTAAATATTCTTTTCCTTTCAGATACCTTTTTTTACTCATTTGACATTACAACCACCTCCTTCTCAACGTTTCTTCCGTTAATCTTTTTCGTTTAAATTTTCATCGGAGAATCTATAAAGAACGAACATTGTACTACAACGTTTTGTATGGAAAGTAATAAACAAAAACTTTTCTCTTTCCCATATCTCGTAACTTTCGATTTCCACCCGTACATTTGTTGACCTACTGTTTTGTTTACTGTTTAAAACAAACAGGGGTTGGTAAATTTATTAATTTGTAAACGGTTTGTTGTTGGCAACTTTGTTTTAAGCCGTTAAGTAAACATGTCAAAATTGTTTTGCTTAATTGTTTGACAACGGTTTAAAATTAAAGTAGAGCTCGCATTTTATCTATATTATTCTTCTATAAGAGGAAATATTACTTTGTATATCTCAATTTTAATCCACCAAATAAATGTTTTTAAAATGTACCTTTGCTTCGAAGAGTTCCTGGTATATTTATTAACGTTTTAAGGAAATCGTTTGAGCCTTCAACTGTATGGAGTACTTGGATTTTTAAAAATGTCTCATCGTCTGAACCTTTGAAGATCATGTAGTTATTCTTTTCACTAAAAGTACGTTAGAAATTTATCTTAATTTTTAAACTTCTATAGGAGTTTCGTTAGGCTCAGATACGAAACTTTCTATCAATCTAAACTAATTGGTATTTCTACATATTTACTTTTCGTTCCCTAGCTTGACTCTTACTAAATCATGTTTTTAGTTGCAAAGGACCTCATCTTTCCCCTCACTTCTGACGGTTAGCTTGCTTCTTAAATATCACCACTTTTACTGCGTCCTTTCACAAGTGCAAAGATTTGTTTCAGCTTGACGGAACTCTCTACAAACACCTTTATAGTGTGTTATAATTCACAATTACATATTTTTAGTGGCCATATCACCACATCTCACATGTCTAAGTATGACCACCACTACTTGATTAACCCTATTCCTTCCTGAAGCACAGTCTTACCGAGACAACCACAACAAATGTCACAAGTTTTGTCACTACACCATGTCCTTTTTGTGGTAATCGAATCAAGAGTTTGCCGAGATCGTTCTTGCCATTCTTACTTCTACATCAGTCCCTTGGAATTCACGATGTCATAAACAACTGTATTGCACCCATTGTTTTCAGCATTTCGTTTCATATCTCTAAGTAGTATTTCTTTGCTGTCTATTGTATAACCTTATCACGTGTTAGACGTATTATCACATTTACAATGGGTATTTTCTGTAGTTTTAGTTCTTCCACTTTTAGATCTACATCTTGGATGGGTTCGTGTTTGAATATGGTTACTTAAACATTTTCCCAGTATATTTGATACTGCAGGAAGTTACACGTGAGTTATTAAAGTAAGACAAACCTTGGCTCTTTCAAATAAACTTCATTTCTACAGTTTAACCACATTTATAAGCAACCAACGAATTGAATATAATGAAACTGCGCGTGCTCAAAAAATGTTACCTAGCTTTCAGAAAAGAACAAAGACATTAATCAGCACTTTTACATTTGTGCTTTACCAAGAAAAAAACTAAGAACAAATATTAATTATATTTAGAAAATTCGTCAATATCAAATTAAGAAACTAACAAAGATAATTTGCAATATAACAAACAACTTCTCCTTATTTTGTTACGACATTTATATGTCTTCCCTCAAAAGACTTTATTTCTGTATATTAAACATATAGTCTCAGTTTCCTGAACGTTTATTGTTTTTAAAGATGAGCGAAGTCGAGTGAACGTGAGACAAATTAAGTAACACTTAATACACCACAAATTATACTGAAGTTTTAGAGCGTCACATACTTCTCACCTCTTAAAAAGATACATTCTGCAAATAAGGAACACAATCTTCATTTGAATGAACCAGTGCATACTTAACCTATAAACTGCGTCCATCAGTTCAGTATAAAGGTTGCGCGGCAGTGTTATTAAACGAATAAGTCTTACACAGAGCTGTTATGCATTGCAGTTGTCATGCATTATGCATGAAAATGCATCTTGTGTTGTTACTTGAAATTCATTCAAGCGATCCCTTTTGACGACCTTATTTTAAATGGAATTTGTATTACAGAGCGTTGTTCTTATTAAAAGTTATAAATTTCTAGCTGTAATGTTGCTGGACATGACTTATTTTTCAATGTAATTAAAGTGTAACCTAATGGGCGAAACAGTTGTTTTATGCGTTGGTATTAATTCTCTTTCATAATGAATTAGTTTTCTTTTAAATAAAGGGAATTTAATACAGTTTTCTAAGTATATAAGAGTTTGTTTCCTAAAACGTCTTCAAGTTATTCACTTTTGTCAGTTTTTCATTAAAATGTATTTGTTCATGTACGAGTTTAGAAGTGACCACAAAGCATAATTTATAGCATATAAAATGAAATTTCCTGTGCTCTAAACACATTTTAAGTATTGTTGGCTGCTGTAAAGTGAGGGCCCAATTTTAAATAATAATAATCCATATCCAACCTACGAATTTACAATGTACGACGCTTTACAATATGTCACAAACAACATATTCAACGCTTTGCACCAACATTAAATTAATATTTTAAGACTAGCTTTTGTAATTTTGAAGTAAAGCATAACTTAAATTGTCTGTTAATTAAATTGAAAGGGAGTGGTAAATCAACAGGAGAATTAATAATTTCCGTCATTGATAAATCATATCGCTTGTATAAAACTGAGTAATGTATGTTAGACAGTAAAAACATTTGAAGTAAATACACACACACACACACAAGCACACTCACAAGCACACTCACTCACACGCGTATATATATTATAAAGATATCATGATTAAAAATAATAATACTAGCCCTTACTACCTTAATACCCCACCTAAAATTACCCAAAGCGTATCCAATTAATCTTGTAGCAATTACTATTATGGCATTGTGTTTTCAAAATTATTATATATATATATATAATAAAAAAATGTATTCTTGTGTATCAAAGAAAAATTAAGAGAAATAGAAATACAATAATAATTTATTGAATTATACAACTCAAAGATTTTCGTTGGCAAACATTACCAACATCATCAGGAATAATAGAAGAACTTATTCCTGATGATGTTTTTTTTATTATTCATGATGATGTTGGTACTGTTTGCAAACGAAAAGCTTTGAAATATATAATTTAATAAATTATTTTTGTATTTGTATTTTCTTTTTTTCACATACAATATTTATCATATATATATATATTTATTTAATAAAACACAAGCGCACTCTCACTCACACAGTGATGTAATTTGAAGAAGAGGAATCGCAAGAATTGTGTATTCGGCCCCACGAGGCGCCTTAAAGCGGATATAAATCCAATTCGGATGCGCTAAGTAAGTGTCGCACATTTTTGCCCAGAAACTAAGACACACGGCCCGGAACATCTGAGCACGGCAGTTACATAAATTATAGTCGGGAGAGACCGTTTACTTAACGGAAATAAAGACTTATAACACAGCGCTAAATCAAGCCAGCGTAACGTGACTCGGCTGATTGGGAAATATGTGATTCGTTAAGCACAGCTTAAGAATGTGTTTAGTTTTCTTTAAAATTAATTTATTTGCTCAATAATTCCGAAGTGGTTAAAACTTTTTACCTCTGTTTTTCCGTTCTCGTTTTGTGCTCCTTTTACATTTGTTTCATTTATTATAGTTAATTTTCTTTTATAATGGTAAACACTTTTAACCTTTCTTCACATTGTTTATCTTTGTTAATTCTTTCACATCTTTTATCACGATAACAATAACATTTGTTTTCCTCTTTTCCTGTGCATTTCTCTTCATCCAATTATTTTCAGCTTTAAATTTTTAAAATTAACCATATGTTATTATTGCCACATTTACCTTGTCTGACATTCGACAATATCAAACATTTGATGAGATAAATCTTTCGACTTTACCTCGGAGTTCCGAATCGTTTGAGAACTACGAACATAGAGCACATACATGTAGGCTGTGACAAGGAAGTGATGAGATGCAATTATAATGTACATCGCGTTGGACTTACACATTTCAATTTAATAATTAAATCAATCTTCATTTAATTATTATTTCTTAAAAGCAAGTGCTTTATACTTTATGCTGTTATTATATTGTAATTAGAACTTTTGTTTTATAGCTAAAATCACGGAACGAAACTGTTTGTTCTGTTGGTGAAAAGCTTATGTTCATATAAATGGGACCGAAATCCCTTGGGATTACTTTTTTTATGTACTGATTTATTGTTTGTTGCTTGTACTTATATTACAGCTAGAACCTAATTCATAATTGAAAATTTCTGTGAATTTAGGTAGGATAAAGGTAAAAGAAAAATTCCCTGGTGAGGGAGTAGGGAAAACCACATGGTATCATTCTTACTGCGTCACGTATTTGAAGCTGACCTACTCTCTATCAAATATATAAAACGTTTACTACTCCGTCGTACATTCTTAAGAAAAAAGGTAAGGGATATATAGATAGTACTAAATTACTAATTACATGACAGAGTATAGCCTAACTTGTACTGGGATTTGAAGAAATTACATCAAATGACTGGGGTTGCTTCCTGACAAAAGTCTGCTGTCAACTAGGATTAAAAGGGGTTCCAACCCGTTATCCCATTTCTATATAGTGAACAAATATCTGTGATTTTTCGTTTCTAAAAGTTAAAAAAATCGATGTTGTAAAATTTAGTAAATTGAGAAAATCAGTTCGTCAAAATATCTTTCAATTACCTAAGTGGTTGCACTGATACATACAGAAAAGTCGGTGGAAAATGGCATAGATCATTTGAATTTATTTTAGATATAGTTAATATCAATTTTTTTAATTTAAATAAAATAAAATATGTATAGAGGAAGCAACCAACTCTTTAAAGTGTGTATTTTTTAAATGTGCATATTGTATTTACTTTATTCAGATACATAAATTCATTACATAAAAGTAAGAATGTCGTTTTTGTACACGATATAAAATTTATTCAAAATATTAACAATCAAAGTGAACAAAAAACTGGGTACATAATATTGCCAAAATAGAAACACGATTGTTTCCCTTAATTTCGGGCCGTGTAAAACAAAATTTTCAAACTTCAATTCAATCGTACCAATATGACTTCGGTCTGTAACAAAGCTAATTTAAAAATATACTCAAGACGGAAAAGAAGAAATCGTGTAATGAACTGAGTCAGATGAGGGGAGGTGTGGAGGGGTTAATTCGATTGGGAAAACAAGAGAAAAAACTTAAACCCGGGAGTTGTACGTCTTTAAACACAAACGCACACAGAGGAAGGGCGATTACTTGGACCCTGCTTTACTTTCTCTAACTTTCCGAACTCGGCAGCTTTCGCAATTGAAAATGTACAAGTTTACAACCCCCGCTTTCCCACCCCTATGCAGAATCCTCGGATTTGCTTTTATACAGGCAACGGATAATCATACGACTAGAAAATGGGACTTTTGTAAAAAGCTTTTTCAAAAAGACTTGTCTTGAGTATCAAGTTGGAATGAGAGTCTTTGTTCTCAGATTGGCGCATTCATCGACGACATCAAGAAGCGTTGTTTGAGTTTAAAATCGTATACATTATTTATTTTTAAAGTAAATGTACTCATGTATAGTAAACTGGCATTCGATTAAGATGTTGTAATAGAAATGTAACTTATTAGGCAGTAAGTGTTTGCTGATAGGACAAATAATTAAGTTAATTTTATAAGAATAAGTGAGGGAATATCTTTGATGGCGAGTGCATGCTAAAAGAACGAACATCTTGATTTATTTCAATTTTAAGTTTTGAACATATTTCGAAACTGTCGAAACACTAAATTGGAAAAAACAAGTATATTACGGTCATACAAAAACAGATAGTTAGGGTTTTCTGTTTTTAAAGAGTTTGAGTTTTAGACAATTAAGTTCCACACTAACCCATTAAACGTGTATTAATGTGTAAAAAAAATTATTAATTTAACAGGTAATATTTTAAGGGTCAAGTCAACATTGTAACGTAATATTCCAACCTAAAATCGTTTATAACTATTGCAATGTTACTATAATAAAGTTAAACCATATTGCATTAACACCTATAGTGTATATATATATATATATATATATATATATATATATATATATATATATATATTATAACTCTAAGTACACAAACTTCAATTTATTCTTGACACACAAAAACAGAAACTGTTAGACAATGTAGATTTTTAAAGACTTACTGTTTAATCTGGAGACATTTTTTTATAGTTAAACATTATTTTACATTTTTTAAAGGTTTTTTAAGAAGTTAACTCAGTAGGGTGGAATATTTTCTATAAAATTCACAATTTTTAAAATTTATATATTATATCCCCTTGTAACTCTATAGATATTCTATTACCTTGGCCTTATACCTTTTCTATCACAGAAATATTCCCGATAGGTAGTAATATTATTCAATGATGTGGTCCTGAAAACAATTACAGCAGTGTTGTACTATCAACTCTCAGATTTCCATAATTGAGAATTCGGGCCTGTCACAGGATTAGGAAAATCGGTCTTACATTCTCAAATTTAAAAAAAATACAAAAATTGTATTTTTACTATTATTATTTATGTATTATTACTATACTTACCATCCATATAATACGTTTCATTAGGCCTATCTGTGAAAATATTTCGTGAGGTATTATTTACCCCAGTAATGAGAAACACAATTTTTGTATTTGTAAAAAAGCTTTTATTTTACAGATTGGTTTTATAGAGATGAAATACATGCATTAGGCTTAATTTGGTTGTGACTACAATTTTTCAAAGCCAACACTTTTGAATAATTAATAATGTATGAATTTTAAGTTATATCCATTTCTTTGGCATCAGCTGTCTGACATTACACCAAACCCATACCACATAGGTAGGCTATATCTGAGACCTTTCAGTGATTGTTTTAATATCAGGGAGAGGGTCGGAAATTGCGAGGTCGCCAGTGCCAATAAATACTGGAAAAACAACGAAAAATAAAACACGCGGTACAATCAAACAATCAACTATTTACTTTGCTTCAGAATCATTGAAGCGATGCCAATATTTTCAAAACGCCCGTATTTTATCGCCGTACATTGTGTTTTCAACATTTTTAATCTTTCACCTTAAACAAATTTCGTTTACGATATTTCATGCCAAATATACTGGCCCAAATAAACTGGCCCAAATATACTGGCCGTACCGAGACCGAATGTGCCGGGTATTTTCTTAAAAAGAGAACACCATTGTAACCTAATGAACTGTTGTTTGTTGCATGGAATACACATTGCTTAATTACCTTCTGCCACGGGGAAACTATAGATTTTTGGTTTATAAATATTAAGTTTTTGTAAATAAATTCTAAAGTTAATTAATTGTAAAGTAAATAAATTTTAAAGATTACAAAAGTATGTAAAAGTAAGTGTCTTATTACGTGTCTTTAAATTATGAGCAACTTATCTAGTTAAAATTAAGCATGAATAACTTTTTTCTATTGTAAAAATTCATTCAATATATAATGTAACTGTACAATAAACACAAATATATATATATGTGTGTGTGTGTGTGTGTGTGTGTGTTCGTGCGTGCGTGCGTGCGTGTGTGCGTGTGTGTATGTGTAAAATATAGCATGGTACGTTATATTGTTAAAGATACACCAGGAAGTTAAATTAAAATTAACATTGAGATAAATATTGAAGAAAAACGTTTTTCTCAATCCTCGTGTAGAGAATTGTAGAGGTTTCAAAGTAGGAAACAAGTAAAAAGAATAAAATGTCACAACAACGAGTGGAAAGTATTATTATTATCACTATTATATTTGTAGCAATTTGTAGAACCGTAGCTGCTGTTAGACCTACGCGTGAAGAATAAAGAGGTATCTAGCGTTACAACCAGCTGCTGTACTTGCTTCCGATTTTCTCTAATTTTTATTATCATGTTAATCGTTTATATTTTTGCGAATTCGAATTTATTGCAATTTATGTACCAGCTTTAACTCTGCGCTACATTTCTTTTGTTTATAAATCTTGCTTGAAAACAGCAGGTTCAACCAAAGTACTTTAACGAAAGTTCTACCTTGAAAACGCCGCAGTTTACAGTAGCCTTGACGCATTATTTATCACAGCGAGTGTTTACGTTCCTAATTCCGGGCGTCTGTTTTTAATCGTGTTTAAAGGGAAAGGAACACTGCCATGGCTCTATAATTGCTGGCCGCCGTACTGGAACATCAACAAAAACGTGAATTGTGAATGAATCACACACAAGATGTAACTCTTGGATAGAACGTCGTTTTATTGCGGGATACACGCAGTTAATAGATACAGAATCCTGTGAAAATTGCTATATAAAAGTGTTACGAGTGGGGTTATATCTAGCATAACTAATATCTTGGAGGAACCAAGATAACCGCGTTTTTATTTTGAAAAAAAGGAAAGTAGCTTTTTAGAATGTAACTAGAACATTTTCAGAAGCAATATTTAACAGGATCAGTATCTAGAGAAGCATAGAGTGATGTAACAAGTGTTTAGAGAGGCATAATTTAATGAAACAAGTGTTTAGAGGGGCATAATTAATAAAATCTAATGTTTTAAAGATCCATAACTTAACAAATAAGTATTTAGATAGGTATAATACAATTAATTAAGTTTGTAGAGAACAATTATATTATAAAACATGTAGCTAAAGAAGCATAGTGTAACAAAATATGTATTTTTGGAGGAATTATCTAATAAATTAAGTATTTAGAGAAGTGATATGTAGTAAAACATGTATTTAGAGAGGGTATTATGTAATAAAAGAAGTATTTATAGTGGCATGATGTAATAAAACAACTCATTCGAGAAGTATAATGTAATAAAAGAAGTATTTAGAAAAGTTGTATGTATTAAAACACTTATTTAGAGAGGTATAATATAGTAAAAGATATATTGAGAGTGGTAAGATGTAGTAAAACAAGTATTTGGGGAGTCTTAATGTTACAAGAGTAGATATGAATTATCTAATACAACTTGTACTTAGAGATATATATTTAAACGAGAAAACTATTTGGAAAGAGAGATTATGTAACAAGTCATTAGAAAGGCACTTTACAAATAAGTGTTTTCAAAGGCATTCTGTAGACAGACCGGTATTTAGAGATGCACTATGTAAACCTGTGTGTATGTAAAGAGGGATTATGTAATATGACAAGTATTATATATCTTGAGTAATAAATGCATTAAAAAATATAGTTTTGATAGTTTTGTTGTAATGTTTCATGTAAAGTTTTCCAGGCAAAACCTTTAGTGGTTCATATTAGCCTTTGTTGCTTAAAGATTTGGTTGCTGACGGAATATTTACGTCGCTCAATGTATGATCTAAATAATACTGAAGGCAGAACCTCGAAGTCAAAGTAATTATGAGAAACTAGCAAGTTTAAAAAGCATCCAATAAAATCATTTCGTTGGGAATTAATGATTAAGGCAAGTAAAATAAACTAACAAGAAAAAGCGTATGCAGAATCACCATATGAAAAAAAACTATTATAAAAACAAATGAACTTGAAGTACAACTGATGAAGAGTAATTATAAATAAAAAACAACTTACCTTATAATGTTAAAATTTTCCCCATTTAAAACAAAGACACACTAAACTATAAATCCTGTATAGATTAAAGATAAACAATACAATTAGAGGATTTAATACAAAAATAAAACACAGAGAGATGAATGGTTAACTAGAGTGTTTGTTTAATATTTAAGCTTTTATTTGTATAATAGTAGAGTTTATTGAACTAAAACAATATAGATGTAGATTGTTAAAACAAGTGTACTGAAATTTTCTCACTAAAGGTCTGAAACACGTTTTTCTGTTCCTTCCAATTTTACAATCGCTTTCCTCTGATGGTTTATATTAACAATGTTATATATTATTTTATTAAACTTATAGTGTACATTAGGTTTTAAATAAATCTTCAGGTTTTAAATAAATCAGGAAAATAATTTTTATTTTTAACAACGAGATGTTTCAAAAATGTCCTCATGGGCTCTTCATATATTCACAAGTAAAACAGAACGTTTGAAAGAAATCACACTTTGCAGGTTTACACTTTGCACACTAATTTAAAATGTTGCGAGTTCGTCCTATTTAGCGACAGTTCAATTCCACTTGTAATTCCTGATCATTTGATAGATAAAATTACAACAAATATTTAGTTTCCTATATAAATCGAACGTATATAATAAGTAAATTATATTGAAAAATGAATTCAATTTCTTTGCTGGTGATAAATGACAATAAATACGAGTATGTCTAGTTTGTTTTTAAAATTCTGAATGTTTTATATATTGTTGGCCATTTATCCTAAAGATTACCGTTCTTATATTATTATTCCTTTTTTCAAAATATTCTAATAAGGTTGGCAAATGCCTTGAATCAACGTGTTACTTCTTTAAAAAGGTTTTCTGGTTATTATAAGTTTCAGTAATAGGGCATATGTAGTATTAGCAATTGTTACTCGAAGTTTGCAAGTGACAAAGCATTTGTATATTTCAATAATCTAATTGTTAGGCCTTATAATATGTTTTTCTTTTAATTGGTTTGTAAACATGTTTTTGTTGTGTTTTTTAAAATTTTTTTTTTAGTTTGTTGAACACGTTTCTTTTTAAATCTGTGGTAATGTATCCACTTAACAAAGAACTATAATTAAATTCTCTAAACTTCTTGTAGAATTAAATTCTACTTATGTAAAATTATACTTGTACTTTATACTCGGACTTTCGAAAAAAAAGATTTTATGCAAAAAGCCTGGAAGATATAAGAAATAGATTTGTTCCAAATTCTGTCACAACTGTTTATATTTAGACATCTTTTAAATATAGGTGGAACGAAATACGTCATCAATGTGTTTATCACTACAATAATTTAAATAAGAACTCAATAGATACGGTTGATGCTTTTATTGGTAATCGAAAACATACATTAAAATTATTCACTTTTAAAAAATTGAAAATTTCTTTTATATTATGCATTTTTAAATAAGCTTTAAAAATTCTCTATTACAGAAGTTTTTTTTTGAGAAAACGTAGAGGAGAAAGTGAAATGTAAGTAGGAAAGCATGTAGACTAAGGAAATATCTTTATTTTGGGTTTAAAACTGTAGGAGGTCTCCCATAAGACCTTGTAAGATCTTGTAAATAAGATTTATTAGAGGTTTAAACGAGATAATTCCAATACTGCATCAACCAAGTAAAAACTTGTTTTACTGTATTTATGTCAGAGTACTTCAAACCATTGAATCTAATAGAGCGCTGTATTCTTCCAGTTATCTCCCCTTCAGATTTAAAGTCTATCAACATTTCCTGATTCTGTCCAAAGAGAAATTGACTTTCTTTCATATATTTTGAACGTTTTCCCAATCAATTGTAAATTATGAATTTTCCATTGATCGAATATTGAAGGATAATTCTATATCCACTAGTCCATCACATTTAATTAGACTTCTATACCTTTCATTAAATTATTATTTTTTTAATATCATTGATGAATCTGTAAATTGTTTACTATATATATACATCGCAACACATCTACTTATAACATTTTCCAATTTTATATTTATAAAACACGTATAACACTAATATACTACGGTAAACTTGAAATTTCATTTTATATATAAATTGAATAGCTTTAAATATTTTAAAAATATTTAATCAAACAAAAGTTTAATTTTGAAGGTTTTAGTATAGTTTTGTTTAGTTGGATAATGTAATGTTCCATTTCCTGAAACTTGTAATAATGCCTACATAAAAGTAGATTTTAATACGTCCACGATATTTTCCCAGGCTACCTCCCTTAAACAGCCAATCTACACAACTGCTTTCTTATTTACTACTTTTTCGTAAAACGTACTTTACAGTCACTTTATAACTTAACTAGTAACGTATGCATTATGTTTATGTGAAATATAGGCTTTATTCTTGACTAACAATCAGTATTCCAGAAAGTTGCCCTTACTAGGAACTCCTACTATATGATCGTAGTAAATAAAATGTTTTGAGTTGGTTAAAAAAAACTGATGGAGCTACGTTATAGGCTGGTACGCGTGAGTGTTCGTGTTTTGTATGTATGTATGGCGCGTCCATATTTTTTTCAGCATACGTTTGTTTACATATTTTTCTAATTTCAAACTATATATTCCTTTAAAACAAATTTATCAATTTCTCCAAATATAAACTTGTTTGAATAATATATGACGTTTCTTCGAGAAATACTTGTGAACTGTTACTGATCTAAGTTCTTTCGAAGTCTGTACTCGTATTTTAAATGGTCCCGTATATTTTGTGTACTCTTACTCATTTTAATAATGTGGTACACATTTGTCTCTACTCTTGCATGCCGAAATAGGTTCACATCAAAATGAATTCTTAGTTATGCGAAGTGTGTATACGCTTACTATATAATTTATCGCTACTGCGCTAAACGGCTTTTAAAGTTTTAATCGTATTATTGCTTACACTCTTACTACATTTTATTATACAGAGCATCTAAACCTCTTCATATCTGATGACATTAGTGTAACGAAAATATATTCAGGACGAGTATTCTAATTATACGCAGATTATAATAATTTATGTAAGATTAAAAGCTCTAGAAAAAACGGAGAAGAAACTTGAACTCAAACGCTAATCTGTTGGCTGCATTTAATTGCAATTCCTAGACTGCGGATGTTAAATGCATTTGAATTAGTTATTTGCATGTTGGCAGCACTGCAGTACGCTCGGGCTTTGCAGATTAACAAATAAAACGTCGCGAATGTTAATAACAAGAAAGGGTTAAATGTAAAAAAAACTACGTTAAACCGACAAAGTGCATTTTCCAGGTTTGCGTAGAATGTAAAGATAACTATAAAGAATTTATAATTAGTTGAAGAGCAAAGGTGCGTTATTAATGAGTATATATAAATTGTACAGTATTCATATATATATATATATATATATATATGGATAGTAAAATAAACTTAACCATCAAAATATTTCAAGGTTAACAGAAATACTTATTTATTGAAATATTTTTAAAAAAACTCGTTTTTCTTAATTTTTATGATTTTACTCAATATTTTAAGGTGTTTTTCATTGTTGTATACGTATATAAAAAATTTTGAATATGAGTATGAGATCTAAGAATTTCCATTAAGGCCTAAATTTTTTAATTTATTCAGTATAAATGTAAACCCTCAAGTAAGGTGGTCCTCAAGAAATTTAAACAAATCCTCAACCTACCTGTCCACGACCTCCACCTTTATATCGAACTTGATCGATGATCAAGTGGTAAGGACCACTATTTCTTTGAACCTTTTTCCTGATAAAAGTGTATAGAGAGTATGAAAATCACGATTAGATTTATTGAAAAGCGTAGAATAATAACGGCCTGCAGTTGTAAGTGTTGAAATTGTTTTCTTACTAAATTATATTGATAGTTAAATGAAATTTATTTACGTAAAACAATATTGAATAGTTTATAACTTTTTCAGGTGAGTTAACAACTAAAACGTTGTGAATGGCAAGACCTATATGAAAAAAACCTATTGTAAGTACTCGAATTTATTGTGCATGTTTTAAGGTATACTTTCCTAAAATTCCAAGGGTAGTTGTAGATCCTTTTTCGAATACATGAAAATAATCTTGATTAAAATTAGTTATACAAGTATATTTGTATAAATATGAAATTTAATAAAATATATCATATTAAATAATATAAAATTACAACTCTTAAATAACATAAATTGGTTAAACACTCAAGCTTGTTCTTCAAATAGTAATAACTGTTTTAATTTTCTTGTCGTATACTTCTATAAGAATGTAGTCAAGGCACGATTTCTTCCCTTCGACGTTAAATTGCCTATCTAGTCGATGTCAAATTTGGTTGTGAGTGATCTATTGGTTGTATTTAATCAATTGTGCTTTTAAGAGTTTAGAGAGTCTAGAAAATGCAAATAGACTTTGTCATGTAGGTAACTTGGTTTTGCACAGATAGGGTGCAATAAACTGTTGTTAGCCTTGATAATTAGTGTCTTTTGGGCTCCTAGTACTGTAGCAGTGTTAACGCCCTTTGTGAAAAGAAAGCATTTAGACGAAAACTTGTCTTCTCGTTTTGCTTTTAGTCATGTCTATAATGTATTTCGGTGTAACTGTAAGTAAAGATATCTTCATGATAGAAGATTTTATCGTTATAGATTTTTTTGTAGAATAGCAGCAAAAATTCAGTTTTTTTTAAACTCTTTATCGTCATAAATACAAATTGGAACATTTACAGCGATAATATATGTAAACAGTAAGCTTTTTCAAGTAACATTATATAATGGGTTTAATAGAATAGTTAGGAATATACTGTGGTTGAATTTAATAATAAATACACAAAAACCTCTTAACCACGAATTTTCTTTATTTTACCCTCATGTACATTTCACTTACCAAGTAACTATTCTCAGAGGATAACATACAAAGACTCAATGTTACAACATCAGTATTTGTATGTTATCCCTCTGAGGATGGTTACTTGGTAACTGAAATGTACTTAAGCGTAAAATAAAGAAAGTTTGTGGTTAAGAGGTTCTTGTCTATTATTTTATCTATCATTTGTTTAGTGGAAAAAGCAAAATGAAGTTAAGGCTTGTAAGGTTTGTGAAAACAGGTGGTAAAAGATATAAGATTCTAGATGAGGGAAATGGGACAGGAGACGTCTTAACAGATATAGAAAAACTTGAATTGTATTAAAGCTATTTTGTATAGTGGGGAAGGAAATTTAAAAAAAGCTTTTGAGACTTTAAATAGCATCAATTGCTGACAAGATGGAAAATATGTAATTACACACGTCTACAAGTTCACGGTACATGATACATATGGAGATATTTAAGAGGTATTGGGAAGTAACCTGTATACCGAATATATCAAACTGTTGCTACTACAACACTGTAAATGTTTACTAGATATGGTAACGTAATACTTGACGGTGTCCAATGTCGATCTAGTGCAACCTGGGCAATTTGGGCTCGGAGCTGGTTATCAATTCAGATAGATATTGAAAAGCTAGTATACGTAACGTGTCTTGGTTGTCAGCTCCAGAAATATGCAGGAATTCGTATAAAATATATTAAACATAAACTTAGTTGATTGGTACATCTCTTTAGATGATTATTAGTAATAAGACCATAAGAGCCGAGAAGCAGAGCATCATTTGGCAGACTATTCAGGTGTCTCTTCGTGTGATTAAATTTAACACCATCAAAGATCCATCCATCGCAAATAAAGAGACGAGGATGAAGAGAATAGTAAATCAAGGATACACCGTGAAGTTGCCATGCAAACTAGAATAGTCCTAATGCTGAGTCGAAGGCCATAACGGTTTTGTTCCTTGAAGTGAAGTTTTCACGCGAATTCCTGTGTCGCGTTAATTATGAACCGTAATTAAATCCACACCGTTCCATAATTGAGCAAGGTCGAGCAGGGGAAATTTAACATTTTAGCTGACATAGAAATTAATTAAAATATTTTAATTGGATGTCAGATGTTAAAATTAACCGCAAATAGCAGATCCTAACCTCTAAGGTGGCTTAATAATCTGTACACAGCCCGAAGTGGGTGCGGGCCTTCATCTGACCCGGCTTGCTCATTAGGCGTTTCGCTTCGCTACACAGGGCTACCCGTTTTATGTTTTAATGAGCCTCAAACAAACGGCGTCGGCTACGGAAGTTTCCTTTAGTTGTTTTTCTTTACCGTGCGGTTAGACTTTTATTTTATTTTTTTAAAAAGGTTTTCTTTTACCAAATCCAACCGGGGAAAAATTGCAAACAATAAAATATTGAATCTAAAGAATGGAAAATAACAGTTTTGAAACTTTAATACGGAGACTTGCAAAGTATAACTGTAATTCGTTACATTTGTAAATAAAATTATTATTTAATTTATTGGAGTTGGAGGTTTACAGTAGTAATACCTTATGTAATGGGCTACTCTGTGTACTCTAGTGGCCACGTGGAGTACTATTTCGTCAATATTGTTTTTAAAAAAAACTGAATAATATCAAACCAATACTACTGAGTTTGCATCGAAAAGTAATTTTAAAATAACGTTTTTAAATTGCAGGTACTTAATTAATTTGTGTTCATTTTATTCAATTGAAATTGTAGTTTTCAAAGGAGTGTGTATAGCTATATAACCCTGAAAGTTAAATAACCTAGTAAATAGGCAAATATTCTTCTAAATTTCCTGGTCCATAGTTCGTATATATTCGTACGAGTCATATACCTTTGCAGGTCATACCTTCCAGTGAAAACCAGGGTGCGTGTTTATAGGTTTCATATTAACTTAGTGATATTTATAAAGATATAACTTTGACAAGCTTTGTAACTATCCTAATTTCGTTTCTAGTATTTCTCCTGTACAACGTGCTGGAAATTTTTTAACCGGCGCTTTTTAGCTCCTGGAGTTAACCTTCCATGGACAAATCTGGCCCTTTAAAGATCACCTTGTCGCACTCGCTTGATTTAGGTTGCTTCGTACTGTAGTCGTTATGTTAATCACCCCAAGTTTCTTCTCCATTGGTGTTTGTTTTATGTTGTCTGTCATTACCTTTTAGATGTTTTGTAAGACTATTATTTTGAGTATTGAGAAAATGTTTTAACGAAAATTTGGTACTGAAAATATCTTATAACGAATTAATACCAGCTGTTTGTGCAATAATTAAGTAAAAGTTACAGACAAACTGTTGCTATAATTATATTAACGAAATAATTAGTATTTGACGCTAATATACCCCAAAATAGAATGTAGGATGCTAAGGCAAGGTTAGCTATGAAATCTAAAAGAGTTAGTGGGAAAGTTCACTTACTTGTAGACGGTTGTCTGTCACAACTGTAATTGCTTGTAGTACTACGTTCGGCAGCAAGATGAGTAGAGACAGCGCTCCAATCGTAGTAAAAATGTAGATAAAAAATGAATTATAATAGAAATAATTGTTCCTCACTCACAATGTTGTATTTGAGGAAAAGTGAGGAAATAGGAAAGGATTTACCCAACATCCCCCCCCCCCGAAAACAGAATAAAGTTTTCTCAATTAAATAGAAATAAAACACACATTAAACAACAAAACATAACACTTCTTGAACTAAAACAACTTGTGATATTAAAAATGTTCTTTAGTCATGGTAAGGGAGAGGACTTATCTTGACGACTGGGCGTCGGAAAGTCCCTCGCGTGGTTCGTACTGATACGACCCGCACAACACCATCCTTTCCTGGGAATGTATCTTCAATTCTTCCCAACTGCCAACGTAATGGTGGAGAGTGGGTATCTTGAAGGAGTACCAAGTCACCTTTAGACACGTTTGGTGATTCCGTTGTCCATTTACTACGCTGTTGGAGCGTGTGCAAATACTCAATCCTGTAACGTGTCCAGTAATATTGGACGGCCTTTGAAATTAGTTGCCAGCGACTTAGACGTTCATGGGTAATTCTTGAAGGTCATGTTCAGGTACTGCGGTCAGAGCAGAGCCGATGAGAAAGTGTGCGGGTGTTAAAACATCAAATTCATTAGCGTCTGTGGATAACGGAGATAATGGCCTGGAATTTAAAATTACCTCAATTTTTGTACATAGTGTTGATAATTCTTCAAAGGTGAGAGCTTGTCCATTTAACACTCTCTTGAGATGGTATTTTGTGGAACGTATTCCAGCCTCCCACAGACCTCCAAAGTGAGGACCGTCAGGTGGGTTGAAATTCCAAGAGATTCCTTTAGAGCTGCAATGTTCAGTCATCCTAGCTTTATTTTCACGCTCTTCGAAGTACTTAAATATGCCTGTCAGGTACTTGTTAGCTCCCACAAAGTTCGTTCCATTGTCGGAAAACTGACAAATCTATCGAGTGCAGCCAAAAATGCATCGGTTAGAAGATCCGAAACCACTTCGATATGGACGACTTTTGTAGATCGACACACAAACAAACATATATATGCCTTAAATATCTTAGCATTTCGTCGTCTAGATTCCTTAATTAAAATAGGACCGCCGAAATCTACTCCAGTAGATATGAACGGTCGTCCTTGACTTGTTCGTGAGGGTGGAAGATCTCCCATACGAGGTTGTATGAACGTTGGCTTCATTTTATTATAGGTGAAACATTTGGAGAGTGTGGACCTAATAGCACTGCGAATACTCACAATCCAATAATTCTGTTGAATAAATGATTGTAGTGTGCGTGGTCCAACATGTAAATAAGATTTGAGATAATGCTCGATTAAGAGTGTAGTCAAGCGGCTTAACTTGGGTAGTAGAATAGGATGTCTAAAGTCTTGTGGCAAGGCAGCATTCCGAAGCCTACCCCCTAACCTAAGAAGCCCACGATTGTCCAAAAAAGGGTTCAGTTTCCTAAGGGCATTTGATGTCTCGCCTTCACCTTTCAGTGAAATTAGATCTTCTTTAAAGTACCTTTTCTGTGTGTATTGAATCCAGAAATGTAGAGATGAACCTAACTCAGTATGAGATAATGAACCTTTAACTTTAGATTGTGTATGACAGTTTGTTATAAATCGTTTGCACCAGGCGGTTACTCTTATTAACCTGGTAATCGAAGACAATGTATCAATTAAATTAAAACTTGGTGTTTTGGTTTCAGCAACACAAATAGTATCAATATTCAACTTGATATCTGGTAATGCATTCGTACTTGAGCAAGGTGCGTACCGCAGCGGCCATTCCTTTATGGGTGATGTCATGAACAATGGGCCGAACCACCAAAGCGAATGAGCTATGAGTTGACTAGAGAACAGACCCCGAGAACTACAATCCGCTGGGTTTAGACTTGTTGACACATAATGCCAGCTGTTAGGATCTAATATCTCTAATATTTCTGTCACACGGTTAGCAACAAAGGTTTTGAGCCAATAAGGAGGCGTTTTTAGCCAATTAATCACCACTATTGAATCAGTAAATGCAAATATACCTTCTATTTACAAAACTTCACTTTAACATTTTTTAAGATAATCAAACATTCTTGAAAGTAATAATGCTCCACAAAGTTCCAACCGAGGAATAGAAAGTGTTTTAAGAGGTGCCACTTTTGACTTCCCAATAACAAGATGAGACGTAGCTGGGTTGGTTGTACAGCCAATCAAATAAATTACAGCACTGTATCCTTTTTCTGAAGCATCGGAAAAACCTACAAGGTAGCATGGGCTTGACCCCGGAGACGCTGTAAACCGGCTTAATTTTATATTATATAGAAGGTGTAGTTCCGAAGCAAAGGTTGCCCATTCCTTTTGAATGTTTGGGGGAACTTCATCATCCAACTAAGCCCAAGTATCCAAAGTCTTTGAACCATGGTTTTGGCCAATATAATCACAGGGGATAGCCAACCGAGAGGATCAAATATGAGTGAGATATGGGATAAAATGGCACGTTTTGTGTATATTAGGTGGATGGGAGTTATACTGTAAGAGAACATGTCTGATTTAGCAATCCATTGAAGACCTAAAATCTTGATGATGTGTTTTCCATCTGAATCCAACGAAATAGGAACTTCCTTGTGTTCGTCAGGTATAGCCTCAAGTAAGCTAGCGTAATTGCTGCTCCACTTATGAAGACTGAATCCTCCCAATGCAAGAAGATTTATAAGTTGATTTTGTAAAGCCAATGCTTCTTGAACATTCGCTGCGCCTGTCAGAATATCTTCAATATAAATGTCCTCTTGAAGAACCTTGGCTGTAAGAGGGAACTTATCTCCTTCGTCTATAGCAAGTTGTTTCAATGTTCGCAAAGCCAAATAAGGAGTAGATGAAACACCATACGTAATTGTCATGAGTTCAAATTCCTGGATTGACTCGTTGGGGTTTTCCCGCCAGAGAATATGCTGATACTTTCGATCTTGTGAACGGACTAATATTTGCCTATACATCTTACAAATATCCGCAATTAAAACTACTGGATGCAATCGAAATTTTACCAAAACATCAGCAATATGATTTTGTAGCTTAGGTCCTGTCAACAGTATGTCATTTAGTGACCTATTATTTGTAGTCTTCATAGATGCATCGAACACTACACGAACCTTAGTGGATGAACTAGAATCTTTGATAACGCAGTGATGAGGTATGAAATAGGTATGTTCTTGAGGCGAATTATTTGATACGAGACGCATGTGTGCAAGGTTAACATATTCCCTCATAAAGGACTTACACTCTCTATACAGATTGGCATCACGCCCTAACCTTTTCTCCAGGTACTTGAACCTATTGGTTGCTTGGTCGCGTGACTGACCTAAGACGTTATCACTTTCTCTTATTGGAAGAGGAACAACATAACGACCTTCCATATCACGATAGTGACTCTCTGCACATCGGACATCATCTGGGTTGGGAGGTATCATATGAGGAACTTCCTCTATCTCCCAGAAATGTCTTAAACTTCTGTCAATACTACTTGGACTTGAAAGAAGCAAGCATGATGAAGTGAGTGCAAGCTGAAGTTGCTTATCCTTCAACTTTCCTGTAATAACCCAACCAAAGATGCTATGAAGAGCGGAGGGGCAGCCATCCGTAGTACTGAGCTGTTGCCCATCATAGACCCCAGGAAAGAAATCCGCAGCTGTCAGAAAATCAATCTGAGAGGGTATGTGAAAACTGGGATCAGCCAAATATAGATGTTTGAATTTGGAGACGATGTGAGTGGGAATATGAACGCTAGGCATATGAGCAGTGATTTTTGAAAGTATCACAGCCTCAGTATTTAGTTGAGGAGTTATGGAGTCTCGAGGCTTTAGTATACACGTGACAACTCCTTTAGTACCCTTGACCTCATTTTGGGCTAGGCCAGCTATAGGGAATGAAAATTTTCTTCGTACCAACCCTAAACGCTTTGCACAGGCAGATGTCATGAAGGAAGTTTGGGCACATGAGTCAATAATTGCTCTAACAGGTTGAAACAGGCCGTTTGAGTCCTTGACATGAATAACTGCAGTCCCTAGTATTACAGTAGAATAATGCTGCTGTGAATCTTGAACTAAGCTAGTAGAGGTAGGGTTAGTAATTGAATCCTTTATCGGCTGAAGAGAAGGATTGGATTGAGGTGATGCAACATGAACCAAAGTACTGCATGAATCGTTCACAATAGGCTGAGTATGTTCTCTAAATGAAGGCATGTGTGGTGTCGTTGGACGCAAGTTAAACAATTTGTCTTGGAGAGACAACGAGACACGCTATGTGTACCTTTCAGACAATTAAAACATAGTTTATTGGCTTTAACTAAATCTTTACGTTGATCAGGGCTCATACGTTGGAATTCAAGACATTTGAATATAGTATGAAGTAGTTTGCAGCATGGACAAAGTTTAGATGCATCAGTAGAGGAAGTGACAAAGACTCTATTTGAAAATGGAATAAGATTTTTAACAGCGGACCCTCGCTTTCAAGATGTAACAGTATTCAGAGTAGGGTTTCTATTAACTTGCTTATGAGCTGGGTGTATATCGTTATCTTGAGATATTTCTAATATACGTGCATGGTTTTGTAAGAATTTCACTAAATCATCAAACGTAGGTATTTCGGAATCAATGTTCTGTAATTCAAACTGATTGCATGTAGCAACTGGTAAATTTCTCAAAGCAATATACATAAACAAAAAATCAGCAAGGTCTGGAATACCCAGTTCATAAAACGTTCTTAAAAAATAATTTAAAGTCAAAGCTGACTCATTATGCTGTGGAGTACAACTAAAGAGTGTGTTTAATAAGGATATTCCTAGCACACGCTTGTTTTGATATTTGTCTACTAAGGATTTCCAAACAATGCAATAATTCTTCTCTGATATAGGAAGGCTGCGAGCAATGCTCAACGCAGAACCAGAAAGTGCAGAGAGTAAATAGTGAAACTTTTCAATGTCACTGAGTGACGTATTTTCATGTATGAGAACGCGAAAATTATCGTAAAATGGTGTCCATTCATTGTAAGATCCGTCAAACTTTGGCAAGGCAATTTCTGGTAAACGAGGCCTACTAGAAGTTTTATCCTTACTCCTACTGTCAACAGAGGATTGTTCCACAGAACTAATTCTATTATAGACTACTTGTTTTTTAAAATACAACTCGTCAAAGGCTTCGGCTGTTTGAACGGTTTCGTATTGTTTTTCGGGATCAATTTGTAATGACGTTACTGTTATTTCCTCTTGAACGGCTTTAAATTGTGTATATGAGTCGCCTATATTATTATATCTAGCTTTAAATTGTTCTAACTTAGTTAGATCTGAGATTTCTTTAGAAAGATCATACAGAATTTGGATACGGCGATATAGCTTTTCTCTCCTAGCTATTAGTAATTTTAAATGATTTTCTGGTTTATTCATAATTATATACAATTTACAGCATAGAAAATATTAAAGTTTTCTTTAAATAATTCACTAAGTAGACTTGAACATTTAAAGCGAATAGGCCTAAGCTTTGCTATAATAGAATGCGGCTTTCGTCTAAACAAACATTGCAAAGATTAGATTATTAACTAACCTACAGTGGACTGTATTAAGCTTTATACTGTACAGTTTTATAACTTAATGTAGCGTTATATAACTTAAGAAAAGAAAAAAACATATAAATTTTAAATATTCGAATATATTTTGAAGCAGTATTTCAACAGATTATAAACACATTTCAAGACTTGAACACCTTTAAAAACACTCACGGACAGGTTTATCCAGCCCGAGGGACCAAAATGTTTGTGCAGTAATTAAGTAAAATTTACTGACAAACTATTGCTATAATACCAGAAGACCAAGAGGAAAGCTTAATCCACGTGCTCTGTGAGTGCCTTTCTTTGGGATGTCCAAGGAGAAAGTGGTTTGACTGGTAGGTATTTACACCAAAGGATATCAGAAGATTTAGCATCAGGTAGGTATTTGGATTCTGCAAGGAGGTAGGTATCCTCTAAGCTAGTCCTGTGGAGGAAGAGAGTACAAAGGCTGTAGCTAAGTGCTCTACACCGATAAGGCCCCTCCAAATTTTAATAAGAAATAATAATAATGGCTCCTAACCATTGAATCCTTATATCTACATCAAATTATAATAAAAACATCCATTACACTAATTCAGAGTCTAAATAATCGTCATTAAAAAATTATATATCTCTTAATTAAGTTTCTATAGTAACGAACTTTACGTAACTTTAAAAAAAAAACAAATATATATTTTTTTAAACATTTTATTACATTCCAATATATACAAATATTACAATGTTACAAATATATTTTTATTATACAAAATTTTCTAATATTACAGTTTTATTCAAATATTTTTGTGGTCTGGCTGATGGCCCACTCAAGTGCTGTTCAGTTGGTAGAGAACTGTCAGTGTTCCTAACAAGCAGCTAATAAAATAATATATTGTAAATATAAGATATTTAAAATATATTATTGTATTAGTGCAATGGTAAAATGTCAGAGTTGAAAAAAAGGGAAAACTGATCCAGCAAATGAGTGTGTGCTCTGTTATGGCGTAGCGCGGTATCGTCGACTAGAGACCAACGAGAGCAGCGTGCCCAACCGCGCATCATCGTTGGACCATAGACGAAGAGACCCTATCTGCGTTAATGCTTTGCAACATTAACATGTGTTTTTGGTGTCGGTGTGTGTGTGTGTACAAGTCCTAACTATGTAAGCCATCAGCCAGCTACCCCTTCTAATAGTATCGTGATCAGAAAGAGTAGGGTGTTGCCTTCTAAAGTTGGCGAATTTGATGGATCCAAAATGAGCAACATAAAGTAAGGACTAGAAATACGTGATGGAGAACGGTATTGTTGTCAAATCAAACAACCATGGAAATCAAATTTTATTGTTGTTAAATAAAACTATTATTTTAAAATATTTTAAACATTTTAATTCATAACCTACTTTTATTTATATTAAATACGTTTATTACTTGAAACTTAACATTTTATTAGATAAGCTATTTAGCGTTTATCTTAATTTATAATATTATTTGAAGAATATGTACACTAAGAATTGTTTTGCATAAAAAGTGGTATAACTGTGGAAAGGAATTTTCCCGATTTTTGTTTTCTACTTAAAATGATGGTACTACAGCTTCAATCAGAAAAAATTGATTTGTTTAAAGTGGGTGCTTAAACTTCCCAAAAAAATATGCAAACACCCGTCGCTCGCTTGTGACGATAAATTACACTGATTTTAACTAAATGAAATTCAAGAAACTACTCTTAGTGTTTAATTATTAATTAAAACTGTATAACTGTGTGTGTTTGTGTGTGTGTGTGTGTGTGTGTGTGTGTGTGTGTGTGTGTGTGTGTGTGTGTGTGTGTGTTTGTGTGTGTGTGTGTGTGTGCGTGCGAGCGCGGTCGCGTGCGTGTGTGTTTTATCGCTACTAGTTTCGTTACTCCAAAAAGAGCCCTTATTTAAATTTGAAATTCTGTTTATGTTAAATAACCCTTATGATGAAAAATTGAAAATACAAAAAATCATGGGTAAAATCAATCTCAAAGTTTTTCAAACCATCACACTAATTTCATTAAAATTAACAACAATGTTAATTGATTACAATCAAAATATTGGAAAAAAACCCAATACCACAAAAATAATCAAAAATAACAAATAAAACAAGTTACTTAAGATTAAACCCTTATGTACATTTTGAAGACCATGTCATCATCATCAGAGGGTCTTATTACAAAATACAATCTAGCACACAAAAAAGTTACAAACTAGAATAATCAGAAAAATCATTCTAGTTTGTAACTTCTTGTGTGCTAGATTGTATTTTGTAATAAGACCCTCTGATGATGATGACATGATCATCGAAATGTACATAAGGGTTTAATCTTAAGTAACTTGTTTTATTTGCTATTTTTGATTATTTTTGGGGTATTGGGTTACTTATTAATATTTTCATTGTAATATATTGTACCACTGTGCTCTTGATATTGTGTATAAAGTTAATTGATGTTAAATTCTTTCAGTTCCAATTGTTTGGTCGTGATATTACTGATGTCAGCTTGAATAAATTTCCTTCCATTGAGAAACTGTTTCAGATGAATAACATTTTATACTTAGATGAATAACATTTTACACTTTAAGTAAATTTTAATAAGCCTGTTTCTTTTTTGTAAAAGACCCAAGTTCAAAACAAAATTAGATAAAGAATTTTTACAAAATTCAACATTGCACATTCATAAAAAAACTAATTCATTTCGATTTCCGTTAAAGGGTTCGCAAATCGAGTTAAGGACTTCGTAAGGGGGAAGATGAAACTGTACATACAATAATGAAGGTTGCAACCCCGCCCTCAGTCGGATAATTTGATCAGTAGGGGTTTGAAGTGTATCATGATATCAGTGGCAATCTGCACTGGGCTGAGTGATTGCTGGCTTTCCCTTTTGGTCCTCTGTTTCTTGGTCATTGCTCGGCTTTGATCTTGTTTTCAATTGTGTCAAAGAATTTATTCTACAAATTGGCACAAACCTTGCGCTGTTTTGTTACTATGTTTGTCAAGCGTTGATAACAGTTTGTAGCAGGTAGAAAGTTTTTTTATGAGGGATTCCTTAATTTTACTTAATATAAGATTTTTTTATATTGCAGATAGAATAAGTTGTCATTAGAATTCAATTGCACTTAGCATTTTAAAATTAAATTACACATATGTAAATTGGTTAGCTGTTTTATGAAACAGAAAATAAAATACATTATAGCTGGTACAAAGTTGTTTTCTATTATTTCTTTTGATTTTATTATGTTAATAATTACTCTGTAACAAATGGTTTATTGATATTTTTTTCAAGAATCACTTTCATGGCAAATTTTATATATTTTTATGATTTTGGGGTTATATTTTTTTTTAATAAGTAATGATGAAAAATAAACTATTCGGTTCCTTCATCACAAATTATTCAGTCTTTCATGAAATTCATTTTGTAACGATTTGTAAGTCATTGATTTTTTAAAAAATATATGTTCGACAACCAACACAATTTTATTATTATTTTATCCTTTCCCATACTTTAATTTTAAAATTATTGAATAGTCTAGGCAGATGAATTAGACTCTATTGCCAGGACTAAAATCGAAGAAAATACAGTAAATTAAAATATAGTGACACATACACAGACTTTTTGGAGTTCTTAATTTCCTTATAAAAATATTTAAAAAATTAACGTAGAGAAATGACGAGTTTTAACTACACTTAAAATTTGAAGCAACGAATCGATCAGTGTGCTTCCAAAACAAACTTCCAAAACAAAAACCAAGCTATAACTATTTAAAAATAAATAAATGGGTGAAACTTCTACGTTTTAGATGTACGTATTTGATGGAAAGAAGAAAAAAATGGAAAGGAGCAAGTAAATCCTCAGCCAGGCCTGAAGGATGACGTGATAACAAAAATATAAAGAGGTGAAGGTAACAATTAATTGAGGTGTAATTTCAAGGTTTATAAAGAGCTTGAACAACGAAGGGATAAATTAAGATATATTGCATAAGATATTATTGCACCAAACGAAATCTTGCAATACAAAAATATGTGGTAAATTTTAAAAGGTAAAACGTTTCTTGGATTTAAACCCAACACCCAGGAGTGGTTTTTGACCTAATAAACTAATTTGATAATAGTAGGAAAATTATTGACTGACAAGGAAGTTTGTGTGGAATAGTTTTATTCTTTCATTATATTTTAAAAAAATATTATTTCAGTAACAATGAATGTTGGGAAAATAGCTTTAATATGCGTCTTTAAAATTGGTGGATTCATACAGTGCACCTCTATAAAATGACCTTGTACATGAGGTTAGTTTAATTTAAAACATTAAGGGGATATTCACTCCGCTCTAATAGTATAGACTTTCCTACATCCTTTGCCTTAAAAATAATGCTAAGTAAAGTAACGTTGCGGTATTTCAGATCGATATATTTGTTCAGTAAGTCTTTTGGTCTATTTAAAGCCTTAAAGTGACTCGGTGTTACCAAGTAATTAATAATAATAAACACGAAACACGTTTTTTGTTTACTAACCATACACTAAATTCCTCTTCGTGCATCCTTTCTTTGACGACTCACCATTTTTGCTTTGAGTGAATGCCATGATTGATTATTTGTTTATTTATGTCTTGATAAGTCAAGAAGCAAACTGACTACTATTCCATGTCGGTGATCCCTCTACATAGATTAAAAATTAATTGGTCAGGGTGACAATTCGCAGCAGGTCGTGTCGGACATAACCGATAAATGTTGGCATTGATAGGGTGGAGTGGAGTGGCTGAACGGGGGTAAATATTTACCGAAATGTCACCGAGCTTATTTGCTTGGCACTGAGGTGAGATGTGTTTGACTTTCAAGTAGTAACCCCGGAGCTGTCCTGCATAATCAACCCCCCGCCGAAAACCCCATGTGTTTACTTACTCTTTGTCTTACCGGAGGAGGGGGTTTAAAATCGGTATTTGCAATCCGATTAATTTTCTGATCAGCTGATGGTTTATCAACCACAAATGGAAGACTGGATTATGTATGGGGGGTTTGTAATTTATTGACCTTATCGTGTGAAGATTTACGAGTTTGGATCAAGAATGTTTTCTACATTTACAAAAAAACTTTTCAAATCTTTCGAGTTGACCTAAAGTATGCAATAATTAAGAAGGGGTTTTTATGCAAAAAAATATGTATTTGTTGTATTTTAACACTTAAATTTGTTTAGTATCTCAGTGCGTTTTAAACATTTATTTATCTATATTCATTATACGTCATTAGGCATTGTGAAACATCATACAATGCATAGCTCTAATTAACTCAATTTGAAAAATTATTTTGTAAATAATTATTTTCAATTTGTTTGTATCTATAATGTATAGGAAATCGATATTGTACATTAATCAGTTTGGGAGTATTACTCCAAATAAAGGAAATTATAAGACTCCTTGCAGTAGCCTTTTATCTAATTTCCACTGAAGATGATTGCTTTGCAATCGAAATGTACACCAGGACATGAATAAAACGTGATTGTGGTTCAGGAGATTTTATTTATTTTTAATTAAAAATTAAACCACGTTGCTCAAAATTATTACGTAAAGTGTTAAGAGTTGCTCGCTTCTGTCACTCTCCATAAATGGAATACATAGGTAAGAAGATCAACCGCCTTTACAACGTGAACCATATCCTTTCGCAAATTAGATATTGTTGTTTGGGGGGTAATATAAAGTCGTTACCATTTTTTACCCTAACTATGACCCTTATTATGAGTACCAAATGTTACTAAATACGCCAATATAGAGTATATCAATTAGGAATTTTTAGAATAACTTTAGAAGTTTTCTACTTTAAAACTATAAGGTGGTTTTATACTATACTTTACTTATTACTGGATGATTTTTGAGAATCTACATACAATAACACAAAATGTTAAGTTTTAAAAGTTAATTAATTTTTTACCAAAATAAATTATTTTAGATATCTCTGAACCAAAACCTGAATGTCCATAAAATATTACCCACCTGTCAAAACCATCCATCAAATTACCTCTTAAGTAGGAGATAGTTACTGAGCTTAAATAGAACTATTTATTTTCAGTGTTGGGGTAGTATTTGGTTACAATGATAGTAGACGCAAAAGAGCTTAAACTTATTGTCAATATTTAACGGAATCATAATAAAACAAAATACCTGACAAAAGGGTGAGTTATTTCAATCTGCTTGCCTGAGCTCTGTTATTTTACTCTATGGATGGTAAGCAAAAGTTTCGTCACCGGAAACTTAATGATGAATCTAAGAGACTAAAACATTTTAAAGAGCTCCGGGTATATTTTTATCTTTTTCAATACTTGTAGAAACAATTGATGCCAATTTACAACCACAAATATAAATAACATTTTATCATAATAAGAATGTACATAAAAGTCAAAACGCGTAATATCGCACTGAATCCATACGCATGCGCATAAATTCCGTCCTTTTTTATTTTCCGTCCTTATAAAAGGTAAAGCTTTGCCCACAATACCGACTCCATCGTCGAATTGATACAGTTCCCAGCAAAGTTACACTATTCTGTTGACCTACTCCGTTGCAACTTCCTTTGTGTTCCAATTGTAACTAAACACAAGTCAGTACAACATTGTCTGACACAAAGCAGCGTGTTTACCGGGTCTGCGTTATTGTGGCCTTTGCAAACACACTCGTTCAATTATTACTTTGCCTTTTAGTTGTACACAGTACTTCGTCCGACAAAGGCTGGTGGTAACAGGGTGGTTTGAAAGTAAGTGTGTTGAAATCTTCAGTGGGTAAATGATACATTTGCTACACAAAATACTTTACAATGTATTTAATTAAAGTTAGTTGCCTATACCAAATTACAATAATGATTACTTGTGTACACCCATCTGTCGCCTAGGTTATTGCTTAGCTTTCAAATTCTGCATGTTGTCTTCTATATTTTTCCGATAATTTGTTTCTTTTAGTTTAAGTTTTATCTCAATTAAAATTACAAGCCTAAACAGATTTATCTTCTGTTAGTGCCAAAAGCTGTATACATTATTATTCTGTGAAATTCTAAACTCAACAATTAAGTAAGAAATGATTTTGTGTAGCTACTTTTTAAAACATATGTTTGTACATGTTTTTAAAACACATAATCTTACTTCCATATTTGATTTTAATAGTAAAACTGAGTATGTGTTTGTGTTTTTAAAACCTATAACGAATACATATTTTCAAAACTAAAACTAATTACTGTATATGTCTTGAAGAGTTGAAACAGATTTTATAAGCTTGTCAGACCTTTCTACCATTGGTAGACCCACTTAAAATAAACGATATCTAAAGTGTGAAGTAGTAGAAAAAAATTTGCGTAACATGTAATTTGTTTGTATTGCAATATTTATGTAAATGGGAATATTTAAACAGATTTTATAAAAGTTGCTTGATGTAATCGTCTTGAATTCACTGATAAACTATAACTAAAAAATATTTACATTAAGTGAATACGTAATGGGCTTATTTGTTGACGCGTTTACTCTTGAGTAGAGGCTGTGCTTCGTAAAAGGAACGACTGTTTTGAAACGTGTCAACAAGTAAGCCCATTACGTATTCACTTAGTTAAGTATCTTTTAATTATAGATTTTATAATTTTAAAATCGTATAAGAGGTTTTAAAAACGTTGGAATAATAGTTTTCTAAATAGAAACTTTCCTTTGTGGGAAAAAATGTTTTTATGTAAGCTTCAAGATAGCTGGGACATAACAGCTGATATAAAGATTCAAGAGAACCGTGCAGCGGACGAGATAGTTAAATAGCTATCTACCTTAAAGTTTGACAGATGTAATAAATAGACAAAAATTAGAACAATCCTATTACTTTTATTCATGTAATGGAGCGAACGGGGATGCAAACTGTTCGCAGTACGAGCAAATAAGGCTGCGGACATACAGCAGGCAACTGGGGATAGCAACGTAACGTAAACATACCATATAATGTTGCTAGTTTCGTTATCAGTTATGTCGTCGTCAGAGGAGGATGCCGCCGTTGTCTATGTTATAAGTAAGAAACTACAAAAAACGTTACAGAAAAAAAAATTCATTGTACACTCCTATAACGTTAAACATTCAAGACAAAGTCAATATAAGTTATTGCAAAATTCACGAAATTACCCGGACAATTTTTTTAATTATTAATGTATGCTCATTAGAAGTTCCGACGATCTTTTAAATCATGTATTTTAGAACGTCAAGAAAGAAACAACTAAATGTCGAGAACCGATTTCAGCTGGAGAAAGATTAACAATAACACTCAGCTAAGGTTAATAGCTCATTTATGTATTTGTTTTTATGTATAGCTACAAAACGTAAAATAACATTACGTTACAATGAAATAAATATTAGTTTTTAAAAAAATGAAATTTTATAGTTCAAGTGCCGATTTTATATATTTCGTAAAACATGTTGGTAATCATTCGTATCGTCTTGAAGTTGTTGGATAAACAAATTATAACCAGAACCAGCAATATTTTGTTCTTCTGACACACTATAGCAGTATAATAAAAGACTTTTCAAAGAAACAAACATAAAAATACAAATAAAAATAATAATTATTTAAATACGGGAGCATTCTTGAGAAACTCATACACAACACAACAAATACTGCTGGCAACTGAGAAACTGAGCAACGAGTTTAAAGCATGTTGTGACCGGAGCAACTCTAGTTTGTATCACTTCACTATAAATATGTGCATTCAACTCTTTACGCTGTGAAAAAGCAACTTTAATTGTGTTGCGTTGCCGTCACCAGTTGTCTTCATTATGCCCGCTGCCTTAGTTGTGAAGTATATTCAAGGCAAAATTATCGAAACTATTAAATTTTAAACGCCTACCTTTTTAAAAAACATTTCCCTGTATACTTTGAAAAGTTCTCATATCTAGGAAAAGATATGTCACCTTAAGCCTGTTGCGCTCTTGCCCCGTTATGTTAGTTTTGTATCTTTATAGTAACTTAACTGGCGCATTGAGGCATCCAGGTCCACTACAGTCGGGCAAAGATATGTCACCTTAAGCCTGTTGCGCTCTTGCCCCGTTATGTTAGTTTTGTATCTTCATAGTAACTTAACTGGCGCATTAAGGCAATCCAAGTCCACTACAGTCGGGCAAAGATATGTCACCTTAAGCCTGTTGCGCTTTTGCCCCGTTATGTTAGTTGTGTATCTTTATAGTAGCTTAACTGGCGCATTAAGGCAATCCAAGTCCACTACAGTCGGGCAAAGATATGTCACCTTAAGCCTGTTGCGCTCTTGCCCCGTTATGTTAGTTTTGTATTTTCATAGTAACTTAACTGGCGCATTAAGGCAATCCAAGTCCACTACAGTCGGGCAAAGATATGTCACCTTAAGCCTGTTGCGCTTTTGCCCCGTTATGTTAGTTGTGTATCTTTATAGTAGCTTAACTGGCGCATTGAGGCAATCCAAGTCCACTACAGTCGGGCAAAGATATGTCACCTTAAGCCTGTTGCGCTTTTGCCCCGTTATGTTAGTTGTGTATCTTTATAGTAGCTTAACTGGCGCATTAAGGCAATCCAAGTCCACTACAGTCGGGCAAAGATATGTCACCTTAAGCCTGTTGCGCTCTTGCCCCGTTATGTTAGTTTTGTATTTTCATAGTAACTTAACTGGCGCATTAAGGCAATCCAAGTCCACTACAGTCGGGCAAAGATATGTCACCTTAAGCCTGTTGCGCTTTTGCCCCGTTATGTTAGTTGTGTATCTTTATAGTAGCTTAACTGGCGCATTAAGGCAATCCAAGTCCACTACAGTCGGGCAAAGATATGTCACCTTAAGCCTGTTGCGCTTTTGCCCCGTTATGTTAGTTGTGTATCTTTATAGTAGCTTAACTGGCGCATTGAGGCAATCCAAGTCCGCTACAGTCGGGAAGAGATACATTATACAAACTTCAGAGAGGGTTGAGGAAGAGATCATATGTGTGGAATACGTTTTGATTACTATTATTTATAAAAACGTTTCCTTCATCATTCGGATGAAACTAAACATAAATGCAAAAATAGCATACACGTTTTTATAGAAATTTGACAAATTCAAAATTGGTCATATCCGTCTTTGAATAGATAATTCTTTCTACACTTTCATCACCACTCGCAAACACTGAATGACGGTATAGCTACCAGCAATATTTTCTTTATTGTCTAAAGTGAGCATCCCGTCTCTTTTGGTAAATATATCTGAAGTGTGATTGAAAAACATGAATGTTTATTGAATAACAGTGTAACTGCAAGAACTTTAAAATCACTTATCTATATTATTGTAAGAAAACTGATAAGGCAAGGATTTGTGGCATGTTTCCTTCGTTGATCGCAGGCGTCAGTATTTCCTTGAAGGGAGAAAAATATTACGCACCAATGATTTAAATAAAAAGAAAAGCCAACAAAATACACCCCGTTCTGTAACATAGGAAATATGATTTTCGTAACTCTTGTCTGTTCTTTTTCAGTGGGTATTTGCGATATCGGTGCAGGGAAAGAGAAGCTGGTTCAACCCTGCAAGTAATGAACGTTTCAAATAATATAGTAAAATGTTTATTTATTCCATCCGCATGACGCGTGCATGTAAATAAATAAATACAGTTGATCACGAATAGGACGGTTTGCTTGAAAACAAAATTACATCGGTACAGCAATGGAATCTATACCTATTTTTAAATACATGTTTTATTAAATGATGTTTCAACCACTTATATAAAAAGTTGTCTATTTAAGGGGTTGCCATTGGCAATTTAATTTTCGCATTAAATCCTTGAATTATATTATGACAAACAAGAATTTTTAAATCTTTTTGGTTATTAATAGTTATTTCTTCTCTTTTTTACTGGTTGTCTATCACATCTGTTTGTGTATTTATCTATCTTTTCTCTGTTTCTCTCTGGCTTCCAGAGTTTTGTTTTTAAATATAATTAAAATATATCATTAGGAATGTCATCTACCAGCAGCATTTCACGTGTGAACATCAGGGCTTAAAGTTCTGTAAATTCAAAGTTTATTTCGGAAAAAATAGTTTAGGAAATATGTATGCAGTTTAACAAAAAATGCCCTAAAGAGCTAACATGTTTACGTTTATGTGTATGTTATTTTTAGTAACACATTTTGCATCAATTAGGTTTTGCAGTTTTATTTACTTTGGTGTATAATTTTAGTAAGAACTTGATTACTTTTTTTCAATATTATTAAAGAAAAATTCTCCCAATGTTTCTCTGTGGAGGGGAGATTGACATAAAACAAAATATTGACATGCGGATGATAGTTTCCAGTGCTTGATAGTCGAATGATGTTGAAACAATGGCCTAACTTAGAGAATGGGGCTACTGGACCAGAATGCACATAGCTCCGCCATAAATTAACCAATGCACGAGCCGTTAGTTCGACACTGATTGGTAACCGTATGGATGGTAAGGTTGTCATATTGCTTAATAAAGTAGTTTTACTCAACCTAAAGTGTAAACTTGGTTTCGAGTTTAATTTTTATTCATGGGATTTCACTTACACTGCTTTTACAGGAATACCTGTAATTTACAAATTAATTTTTTTTATTAAATCCAAAGTCACTGTTTTATAGTTTTAGATTAGGTTATTTTCCTTTCAAAGTTTTTTCTTTTTAAAGTAGAAAGACGTAAGACTAAGTATAATTTAACAACTAAAGAATAAACGCAAATAGTTTTTTTGATAAAAACATATTACAAATTTAGAATGTGTATGTTATATTTCTTGACATGTGGATGGTTACTTTTCTATTATAATGTACTTGTTTTGATACAATGTACTGAGATTTTTATTTTCGACAGTTATTGTTATATCAAGGTTGTACTTTATTAAATAAAGGCTATGACACTTTTCCACTATTGTCAGGTATTTACCAGATTATCCGCATTCAACTTGTTTTGAATAACAAAACGAAAAAAGGTTTGACTGGTTTTTACTGCTTTTGCAAGTAATTAATTATGAAGTCGGATATTTAGTTCTAATATAACGAGAAATTTGTGAGCCTAATTATATAGCGCCAGATCAGCGAACTCTCATTTGCGAGCCTTAATGAAAGAGGCAATTAGAAGCCAATTTAACATTTCAGTGTGAAAAGTGTAAATTGAGCGCCAACGCAGGAATTAGGGAAATTCGGTTTATAAAATATGGAATTACGTGTAAAGCGAATTAATTGTGCATTAAAATGTGGCCAATTATACAAAGTTAATTTTTAAATTATTCCAATTTTGTATATATTGATTTAGTTTATCAATTTTACTGGGTGTTTTTCAAACTCGTCGCTTATTGTCTGTAAGCTTTGACTATTCTTATTTTTCATTCTAATGATATATTTTTTATGGTTTTATTATTAATTATTTATTTTCGCATAAATATATAATCACATTATATAGACATTTATCTTAAACATCAAAAATATCTGATGTCAAACATTGTTTGAGGAATAAATTATTACAAATTTACAGGAAAAATTAGTGATGTTGCATAAAATCGCAAAACTATATTTTTAGAAGTAAGAAAATATTTTTTTTCAAAGTGCGATTAAATGCAAGTCACCGTACGCCTGCTACTCCGATGACGCAGCTTGGTGCTTGATTAGTAGTAGTTGGATGTTAGTCGAAGGCCCAGGATAGATACCAGAACACTCATCCAGTTCACTCCTGCTGAGGTCAGGCCTATAGACCTTTTTCGAAGCCAAACTTCTCCTCTATTCCCAAGGGAATCATTATGTCCTTTTCTTATGTCTGCCTAATTCCAGATACTCTTCCAAAGGAGGGTAACGAGTAAGATCTCAATAGAGAGTAAATCTACTTAGGTACGTGACATTGCACACATGAGTCCATGAGCGGTCATGAGTACTCGTCTAACCGGAAGCTTTATGCCACTTTCCAAATCCTAACTATATATACAACCTATCCTCTTCTTCGTTGGCGTTTCTTTTTCTTCCCGCCTGATCGCCTTATAACTGTAGTGTCGTCCTCTAGCGACATCTACTGCCTTGATCACGAAATATTTATTCACGGTGAAATCATGGACCATATAATTTAAATTACCATCACAATAGTCATTTTTACAACGGTACCGCCTTTAATTCTACAGTTCAAATAATCGCATTATTTGTCCGATCAACCCGGATACAGTTGGATCTATGCTCAGAGGCCAAAAACTACTGGACTCAGCAGAAGATTGTTTTATAGTAAGATGTGAGCTTTTTGTAGTAATTACTATGTTATTCCTTAGCCAATGTATCTATGAAAGTTTCCTTGTTTAAACGTAATGTTATACTCGACAAGATTCGCGCGTAGCCAGTAACACTCACAGACACACACGCGCGCGCTATTACACAGATTATATTATACTAAACATGACATTCTTCTAAATCGCACATATAAAGTAACACAGTTTCTACCATTATCGACAAAACGATCACCTTTGGCTCAAAATATATATTGCACACCCTACGTTGCGTAACAGTATTATTTCAACACTTTATGTGACTAGGGAGCTCATTTCTCCTGAAGTTTCAAGGCATTCTAGCAGGTTATTTTTAACAAGTGAAATTAAAAAAAATAATATGTAAGAGTCACTCACCTCTAATCTTGTCAAGTCAAAACCTAAATCGTTCCACTTATAATTAAAATTGCAATCGGTCTAGTTACTTTAATCATTGTCGAGCTGCCGTTAAGCGTTAACCATGAGTAGCGCAACTGATGCCACGACAGTATAATCTCTCTTGATTTTAATTCAAACTGAAATTCAGGGATTAATTACTTGTTGTATTGTGCTTGGATCCTGGCGTGTGCGATTTAAATATGATTGAGTTATATACGTAAACTGTTTGTTTATGTGTTTTAATGGGGTTTAGTTGTTAATACGCTGCAGTTTATTTAAATTTAGTCTGCATATTCTTCTATGAAAAATGAAACAACATTATTAACTTTTTATCAAAACTAATAATGCTGTCTTTCGGATTAAATAAAGCAGTATTTCATTTTAAACAAAAAGATAAACATAGGCAGAAATGGAGATGCAAAATATGCTATAAACGGTAACGAAAAGGACGATTAAGACTTTCTCTACAAACACTTCATTTAAACCTAAAAAAATAAAATGTGAGAACAAAATGTGTTGTACTTAAGGAATTAAAAAAACATATTTCTAAACCCCAAGTCACAAATACAGTATATATTAAAAAAAGACGTTTCTAAATCTATATAAGTTTTGAAAAAGTTGAAATTTAGGTTAGTTTGCGTGTGTTTGAGAGAAAGAGAGAGAGAGAGAGAGAGAGAGAGAGAGAGAGAGAGAAATGGAACTAAAACATAAAAATACTAGGACTCAAACACCTTGAAAAATAATATTTCAAAAATAGAAACAAATAAATTAAATAAAAGACTATAATCATACCATTTCTGATACAACAGTATCTATGGGTAGAAAGTGGTAGATTGAAAATATTTAATCAGTGTGTTTAAGTCTAGTTTCTCACAAATATATTAACCAGACAGATCCGTAATGAAACATAAATTACAAACAGACATAGGCACACATTAATATATCGCTCTCTCATGAACATATATGTATACAAATATATAATATATAAATAGACACAGACAGACACACACCCACACACGCGCGCGCGCGCTCGCACTCACACGCGCGCGCGCGCGCACACACACACACACACACCTTACGTTTTACGTATGTCATTTTTATGCATAAATGATATCAGTGTTTATGTTTCATCCGGTAAATTTATTTAATAACATAAAGCACTTTGCTTCAGACATTATTAAACAATTTAATATGTAAAAGTTCTATTGTTTAAACCGGAATACCATTACAACAACAAGTCCTGAAGGGCACTTTCTATTTACAGAAACAATTCATTGTCTACTTTTCTAATACTGACTGTTGGTTATCCCAACATAATCTGCGTGTTCCTTTTCGATTGAAACATTTTAACTTTGAAAAGCCAACAAGCAAGGAGACCGTAAAATCGCGTTGAACGCTATCTATGTAAGGTTTAACTGCACTTTTATTGCCCGACGGCTCGTATATAACACGGTTTCATTCGGTGCTGTGCAATTCTACTTTTTCAACACTCATTAAAACTACAATATATAAATAGAGCATTAAGATCCCTAGATTGCATATTAATGCTATAAACTAACAGTGTTTGTGGAAAGCGGCGGAATTTCATGAAATGTTTTATTCGTGGAACAGTCACGGAAATCGGTTTACCTTAACGTGTTTTCAGCTGACGGTTGTGTGTTTATTTAAACTGTTTATAAAATTCTTGTATTTGCGTGTTTACGTTGAGTATTAATTAAATGGCAGGGGGAGAAATAGAATCAATTATAGGAATAAATTAAGTTTGATAAACATCGTATATAATGGCTAATCTCATATAATAAATGAATATCTAATTTAGATAGCCTATTTAGACACTGCATGGTAGAATATAAAGATCGAATACCGTTTATAATGACTGATTTAAATACCTGTACAACTATATAAATTCTTTTGAACTACCGGGGATTGACCCTAGGACTTTAGATGGCAAGGCAAGTCCTCAACTCACTGGATCACTGAGTCTCAAGAAACAAGTATTTGAAAATGTGTGAGAGCGTCCTCACACCCGTGGGACGGTTTCTATTATCCATCATTACCTCAACGTTGTAGTAAAATGCTTTATGTTACTTGAGAACAGGTGTCAGTAGTTAACTTGATTTAGAGGACCACAATGAAAATCATAACACTTGATTTATTTTTAATGTAACACTAATATATATGTGGTTTCAAATGTGAAAAATATTTTGAAATGACTGAAGTAATCTATATTGGTTACATATTTTATTTATTTTATGTATGTGTCTGATTTTATTTATTTATAAATAAATTTTATAAAGTGTACTAAATAAATTGTATAATAATATGCTGGTTTCAACCATAATGCTATATAAGACATTTTCCTCTACGCCGAGAAATTGGGAAAATCATATTAATGTTAAAGGTTTTTCTGTAAAAATTACATAGAAAATATTCATGCTACTATTGTTTTTTGTGTTGGCATTATTAGACATTTTTTGAAATATTTTTTAACATTTTTGAGTATATTTTAAAATTGGCCTGTGAAAACAAACCTTTTTCTCAACTTACTATTTTTTTATTTCCACATAAATAATATTTAATGTTAAGTGTTGTACGGGTTCTGAGCGTATCTAATGCAATGGGTTATTAGGCTGGGTAATATTGTGGGGTCTCAGAATGCGTAATAATAAGGGATCTGAGCGTATCTAATACAATGGGTTATTAGTCTGGGTAATATTGTGGGTTCTCAGAATGCGTAATAATAAGGGATCTGAGCGTATCTAATACAATGGGTTATTAGTCTGGGTAATATTGTGGGTTCTCAGAATGCGTAATAATAAGGGATCTGAGCGTATCTAATGCAATGGGTTATTAGGCTGGGTAATATTGTGGGTTCTCAACCCGCGTAATACGGGATCTGAGCGTATCTAATGCAATGTGTAATTAGGCTGAGTAATATTGTGGGTTCTCATCCCGCGAATCATACGCGTTCTGGGCGTATCTAATTCTATGAGTAATTAGGCTGGGTAATATGGGTTCCACGCCTTTATTGTTTTATTATGAGTCCTCAGGTATTCTAATACTATGAGTTTTTAGTCGTTGTAATATTACTGGCTCTCAGCCTTCATATTATTATGGGTTTTCAGCCTATGGGTACTCAGCTTTTATAATAGTCTAAGTTGTCACCCTGTGTAATATTATGGATCCGCAGTTTGATTTATAAATTGGGTTTTCAGACAGTAGAATATTCTGGGCTCTCAGCATTTCTTATACCATATGCTGTCAGTCGGTATAATATAATAGGTTCTCAGCTTGATTAATATTATGGATTGGTGACCTGTGTAGTATTATGTATACTCAGGTGGTTTAATATGGATTCTCACTCTGGGATATATTATAGGTTCTAGCCGATGTGATATTCTGGGCAATTTGGCTCTAAAATGTACCAACTCTCTTGTAGCGGTTAACTTTGCAATGTTTCTATGGACGTATTTGTACAATCTAGAGAAGTCATGCAGCACATGATCCAAAAATCACTAAAAAAATAAAAAAATTGAAGGTAGCTTAAAATTTTAAAGATCTAAATATCTTTAGTGTTTTTTGTAATAACTTAAAAATATACAATATAACAAGCATATATGTATATATATATATATATATATATATATATATATATATGCTACAAGATGTTAAATACGTAGGTAGTGATGAAACGTTGTTTGGGCGAGAATACAAGAGTTTGCTAGATATATATTATAGATATAAGCACTAGCGTCTTTTATCAACGCCACCAGGTTGCCAAGTTATGTAACCATTCCTTTCGATATAGGTTATTTTCGACATTTAATTGTCAGAGGATCTTTAATTTTCACATTCAGGGTCCAATATAATTCGCATTTTAACTTCTAGTGTAAATTAAGTATGATTTCCTAACTTCTGACCATGTTTATTGAAATCATAAGATAGAGGTATAGATCCATTACAACGAATGTAAAATGTACTCTAAAGTGAGGGTTTGCCCATTTGTTTCCAAAATATTACTAAATCTAAAATATATTTCAATTATCGTTATATGGTTTTGATTCTCGGCGCTCATAACTCTTGAAAGATTCGTATATTTGGCGAACTCTTCAACCCCAGAAAAGGGTAAACTACCCCTTAAAGAGAAAGTACTTGTGCTTACTTAATTCTCCGTCCTTTTCCGGTTAAACAGGGCGGATTAGTGGAGGGGAAAACTAACACTTGACTCTCTTAGATAACACAACATCTTCTGTCTGTCCGTTTGTTTTGTGTAACTGTGTTTGTTCAGAGGGGCAAGAACAATACCGACAGGATCCAATGATAAGTGCAAGGGGTTTGTTATTTTATCCTGTGGTTAAAGTCGATTGTTAAAACAAAAGACATAGTTTCGCCAGAATCTTTTAACATTCAGTTAGCTATAACAGCGCATTCCTGAAGTTTTCCTATTTGTTCAATTCCGTTACAATAACTAGATTTGCCTCTGTTTATAATAATTCACTTCAAATAATCGGTTATCTTTGTAAAAACAAACGTTATGTAATATGAAAAAGTTCAAATATTTTCTCATTCAAATAAATATGATTGATAATATCAATAGTTTGTTCATAAGTAAATTACTTAGGAAAATATTTCCACGGGCTTAGTCATTGTTATATTTTTATTTCTTTAGATTTCACGAAACAGTTGTCTTTAGATTTGTAGTTGAAGCCGTGAAATTTTTTCACATTAAAAGTTTGTCATTTGTTGCAAATTTTCAATCTTTTTGTGACTAAACAGACTATTGTGATGCAATGAAATATTAAAATACAATAATAATAGTTATTTGTCATTTGAGTTTAAAATAAATTGACAGAAAAACGTGAAACTGTTAAAATAATCATTTTAAAGATTTGTTTTTAATAGTAAAACATTCGAGTCTAAAATAAATTGACCACAAAACGTAAAACTGTTTAAAAATTTAATTTTAAAAATTATCATTACAGTAATCAATTAAATAAAAAATTATTCGTTTTTAGGATGTTTATGTAAGTACTGTATATGTAATTAAATAATAAAAATACAAAAACCTCTTAACCACAAACTTTCTTTGTTTTACCCTTACCAAGTAAGGGTAACTTTTATTTCAGTTACCAAGTAACCATCTTCAGAGTGATAACATACAAAGACTGTTTTCATTAATATTTTTTTAACTCTTACTTTCGTATTTGTAATGTTTTACAAAGCCAACTGTTGCTCAATTGCAAATTTATGCTTGTGGAATGTTTCCTAGGTCGTAGTAATTTTTAGTACTTAATAACAAATAATCTATTTTTAATGATCTAAAATTCAAACACATGAGTAAAATTACATTATTTAAAATAAACATTATTCAACACAGTCATATCAAGTGTCGAAACAAATTACTAAATTTTGTAAGTTCAATGAAATGTATCTTCTCAGTGGAAACTGAACGTATCACCGTTTTTAGTAATTTATAAAATTACTATTATAAAATAATAGAGTTTCATTTCTGGGATTCCCACAAATTGTAAACAAATCTAAACTAATTTTTTCGTAATGGTCAAAGTTAGTGGCGTTGAAGAGAACAACCAACATCGCTACTAAATTTTGTGTTTAACAAAAGTCAATTAAACTTTACCTCTAAAGCGTTCGTAGAGTGGTGTTATAGTTAGATAATTGAAAATAAAAATGTTTATTCTACAGGGTTCATCTTTTCCAATGTTTTATTCCAAATAAGGCAAAAAATTGGTTTAAAATTTTTTTTGTCATTAAATAAAAGTTATAACCTGTGTACATTAATTTAGTAAAACGTATTTTGTTGCGCGATTCAAGAAATAAAAATAATGTGACTTTTTTTCAATATAATTAAGTATTATTTATTGATACTTTCTGCCGTTCATACAAATTTCTAACAAGACAAATTGTAACAATTTTATAAACGTTAATCGCAAATGCACACACACACACACACACACACACACACACACACACACACACACACACACACACACACATATATATATATATATATATATATATATATATATATATATATCTTGTGTAAAGTTTATACAAGATCTTGTAGTTACCGTAGACACAGTTATACAATATTATGAGAAATACGTAAACGTATAGGAAAATTAAACTTTACTACGATGAATAAATGTATCATAACTATATTATACAATACCAAACAAAACATGAATAAAGGTGACATTTACTATAATTATCTAATATTGTTCATTTCTAATGATCTTTAAAACTAAAACTAAAAACAAATCTTGGAAAACATGATTTCTGCATTTTACTCAGTCAGAAATGTTTTCTACTAAATCCTTTACGAGAAAAAGACTTACAACTCGTTCACACTTCTACTGCAGCTTGGCAATTACGTCAAAATTACACTTTTCCTTTTATTTTGTTACAGGTAGGTTTCGCTGAATTTCATTACAACGCCGCCTATTAACGTAAGTTTTACTTTGAACTTTAAAAGAATACAGTTTACTGTTACATTTTTGCTTCAGTTTCTTTAAATGTCACTTTATTTAAATTTTCATAACAGTTATAACTCTTATGAATCTGGTCTTGTTCAAGGTAAAGAACATTTGGAAGACAGGCATACTGCTTTATTCCAGTTCAGTTAAATATTATTAGGTAACGCGGTTCCTGTAAAACACTACTTACACTCAATTCATTTTACACTCGAAAAGATTTAAAAACTTACGAGTAAATTATAAATTTAATTCAAGAGGATTATTTTGCTACTGAAATATAATGTAAACAATACACATTCTTAATCTCTCGTGTTCACCTTGAAATTTTCTTTTTCAAGCTAAGGCACTGTGCTAGGTGATCATCATGTGTAGTATTAGGATATTATACCTTTGTAGATATTACATAACAAAAATTACAGGACATATAATATGTTGGAAAATTTCCATTAATCTCAAAATGTAAGCTCCAAAACACAAGTAAAATAAAATTGCAAAGAGAAAGGTATAAAAACATTACGAGAAGTGTAAGGTTATGGAAAGGCAGAATAACTCAAAATACTGCACATAATGACATTTTTCCATTTTGTATTTTTACTTTACTTATGTTTTCCCCTTTACATTTTGTAATATTCTACAAAATATTGTCTACTAAATGTTATTGTATAATTTTTACAAAGCTTTAAAATACCACAATATGAGAGTTATAGATTGGATAGTAAATTAGAACTTTTTTTACCTAATTTTTATAGGTTACATATATTTATAACTTACATAATTTATAAAAATTAGCTTTAGAAGATGTTCACAAATAGTGAATAAAATTAAAGAATGATATTCGCCTATCGTAGTGGACAATATTTATCCTTAACCTAAAGATGGAACCAAATTTTTATCGAAACCTTGTCTTAATATTGTTAATTGAAAGGTTATACTTGAATTGCAAATCAACGATGTTATGTTAACTTCGGCAATTACGAAATTATTTACTAAATATAATTTTATTATACATTATAAAACAATCTCCCCCCCCCCCCAATTAGGATCCGACGCTGTGTAAATGTTTGGCAAATTTTAGGTATCCGTAGTAAGTTGGTTAAACCAACACTAGTCTGCTCAAGGAAACTATTGTCCACTAAAAAGTTCTCTCTAATAGAAAAGTTACATCAGTAGTACTTCTATTGATTGTGAAATATTTGTGATATCATTTGCATTGGCCGTTGCTTTTAAATTAACCAGGCTGTTTTAAATTTATTTGCGGTAGATCCAAATAGTTGAGTAGATCAAACCATCCGAACTACCCCACTGAGGAGACAGGTTATCTATGTCTTCTGACATGTAACTAAACGTCTTCTGGTCGTTTGGTGTCTTGCGACTGTTTGTGTTATTTGTCTTTAAATATCACAGTTATTAGCTGAGTCGTACATCTCCTTCCTTAAGGAACTCATTATTACACTTGTTTTATTTTTCAAAATAATGCAGGCCTACATTTAATAACAATATAGTGAATAGTTCAAATTTTGTAGTTTACCTTTTTTAAAACTGAAATAAAATTATTACATGATATTAATTTTTTCACTTTAAAAATAAATATTTTAAAAAGAATCAGTTTGATTAAATTCCGTGTGCAGAATTAACATCCCTTTAAATCAGGCAGCTTATCGGTTACTTTGACGAGATTAAATACGATAAGGCAAATGGGGAAGGGGTCATTATGATGATTAGCTTTAAAATCTGATACAAAAGTCAAAAACAACCCATTCAGTATGAGGCCCTAGCTTACAAAGCCTATTCAATGCGATTGATACTTGGAACCAATTAACTGATTTAACTATAAGCTTTATAAAAAGAGGGGGGAGTTAATCCTCCGAATGGTTACCTGGAAGTTTTTTCCCTCTTTAAACTAATCATATGAGTGGTAAATACAAATCGTTCTTTTCTTTCGTGAACTGTTTTCGTCAGTTAACCAATGGAATCATGGAGGATTGTTTAAAAGTTATTATTCTTCTTGTTCAGGATTAGTGGGGTTCATATAAAGAAATTGATAAATATGCTCATTTTTTAAAATTACATTTTAATTAGTGAAGTGAAAATTACAACACTTCATGCGCAATATAAAGCAAAGTTGATTCCAAAAGGAAGAAAACCCAGACTCTATGCTCTCGTGTCATCTTTAGAGCTCCACTGGCTTGATGTTATTCTGCCGTGAATATTTCACTTTGGGCTTTTTTTAGACGTTATCAGTTGTTTCATGTTAAACGTTCAGTTTTACGTGACACAACCATTTCAGAACGCGATGTGGCATTTGTAAAAAGACTTGTGTGGATCTAACGTTAAGGATCCTGCTTGAAGATGTATCGGACACACAAATCAGGAACTTTTTTTTATGTTGGTCACATTGAATTACATTAAACCAATGTAGCGACAGAGATGATGTTTTTGATGAAAGTAGATGTCACAAAAAGATGTTTAAAGTAGTCAGGAGTATATAACTCTGACAAGGAGAATATTCTGGATAGAGAACATATGTGTGCGGAAGAGAAGAAGACCCCGTAAGAAGTTTCTCTGTCCTCAGAGAAACATCGAACCTATAGCACACAACCATAAGTAATCAAGAATTTCTTTTTAAAAAGAGATTAGGTCTATGATATAGGACATGCAAGAGAGATACATCCAAAAATAGACTCTTCCAAAAAATACACTCTTTTATTATTCTATAAAATAATTTAAAGAAATTGTATTGCATATTTATTTATATATTTCTAAGCGACAGGGAGAGTTTGTTTACTCTGTGACTTTGATTTACTCCGTCTATTTTCGCTTATGAATTATGTGACGGACATACACTTTCTCAACCAAATGAATACTCTAAAAATATAGATAGATTGTTTTACGTCTGTAAAACAAAATATGAATGATACTATGAAATAGACAAAACTTCACGTTTATATATATATATATATATATATATATATATATATATATAAATATCGCAATATTTAATTGTAAATTCAAATATAATTCTTGTATTTGTATATTGACTTTCGTTCTTATATATATATATATATATATATATATATATATATATATATATATATATATATATATATTAAAACAACATAGGTTATTCAAATACAAGAATATTTATTAATTTATATTCAAAGCTTTTCGTTGGTAAACAGTACCAACATCATCAGGAATGAAAAACATATAAACAATATTGTGCTCAACATAACATTTGAAAAGAATTAACTACTTTTAACGAACATTTTTGCACTAAGATTCGATATTGCTTCAACATATTGTATTTTATCGAGCCTTGTCATGTTACTTCCAAAAATTATTTGAGTTTCTACACTTCGTAAAATATTAACCCGAGTTTCGTACAGCCAGATAAAAAACAAGACGTTTCTAATTTTGTTAAGTAAAAGCAATAAAAAAACCTCTCCATTTCCTCATAAAATTCCCCGTTCAACAATGTTTTGGCTTTTGTTTATTCGCTAAGCGCATTTCTTTTGAAAACATCCAGCCACCGTAACTTTGTGAAGATTATGCAACGTAACCAACAATCCCCGTTTCAACCCTTGTCGCCTTTGCTACCCCTTCATGCGAGTTACCGTATTTACACAACTTTTATTCCATACTAAACTGAAGCAGGTTGGTTGTTGCACGGTTTTTTCTGTTCGAATTCAAGCGCTAATATATGAGTAATTGGCATCGGGCTAGTACAGAGTCAGCTTTGACTGACGGAGCGTAAAATTCATCAAAGGGTAGACAGTAAAAGGCGTTGTACGTACATTACCGGGGCGCCAATTTATAACCTCCCCAAACCCCCTTTAACCCTCTCTCTATCCTTTACAGTAATCGCTCGCTTTGGATCGAACTAACGAAAATTGCGCCTCGCTTTAATCTTGTTTGGAGATGTCAAATTTTATAAACGTCGTTTTTAAAATGTAAATGTATGTTACAGAAACCCGTAAATTTACGTACTTTTCCAAGTGAAGAGGTTTATTGATTTTATTCACATTTTTAGAATTCCATAATTAAAATCCAAATGAATTTTCTATGGATGAAATAGTTTTAAGTACTTTTTACCAATGTTTCAACAAATAACGTAAAATAAAATGGTAGCTATGCTACTTTAGAAACTAAGCTTTGATCTTGGTTTCATTTTAACCACGTGTGTAAACAGGGTTATATTTAGTTTAAATTTCCTACCCAATATGTTTTCAAATTCCTTAGGCTCACATATTTTTCCTTGAAGGTTGCTCTCAATATGCTGTATATAACTTATACACATAGCACTTACCCTTGCTATGAAGACAGACGGATAAATGCAGAGGTGGCGTCAAGTTAAAAACAGACTTAACGTAACTTAGTGGGGAAACGAAATTTAATGTACACGTTAGGTCTTCCCAAAATTAAATAAGGGAAACATAATTTAAATATTAACATTATACTTTGCTTTAGGACATAATGTAGTTATAGACAACTGCAGATCAATCTAGTTTATCACTAAGTAATGTCTAAATTGAGAGATCGTAGAATCTAAACAACATAGAATTCACACACTCACTATATTAAAAATGTATTTACAACATGACGCGCGTCGTCTTCCTCTACCAAGAATAGTTCAGCGAACTTCAGGAAACAATCTACAAAGTGGTTCAGTCTTTTGGTTAAACATTAAACATATATTTTTGTGGTAAACATAAATATAACAACAGTCAGTATACGGTAAGGAGAACAAATCTGACAGGTTTGTGCTTCGTCGATTGATGTGAAACAACGATACATGCGTTCCACAAATACATAGGATTCCTTTGGTCTAACGAGTTACCAACCAAAACATTTCTAGTTCAATCACAAATCTCTACTTCAACAAAAACAAAAAATCACAGGAAAACCTTGGGCATAATAATGAAGAGAAACAAAAATCACTTAGCAGATAAATGCCCAGTGACCGAGGAAACAGAAAATAATAGGCTGCAGTTTTGCGAAAATGGTAAAGGGAAAAAGCTGTTTCGTAATGCGTCGTAAACTATTCTTATTTCTGCGAGGCGATGATGGCCAGCATCCAGACGGATGGCGATGTATGAGATAAAGAAAAGGGGGTGAAACCCACGACAACTGCTCTGTTTTTTAAGGATTCCCTTTTATACTTTGTAATAGTTACGTTACAAAAGGAGTGAGTTTACTGCTTAAGCACAGTGAACTCGTAATTCTTGGGGTTGTGTAGTCATAATGCCTAGCGCAGTTTCATAAGCTTTGATAGTGTTTTATGAGTGAAAGGATATGACTTGGTACACAAATATGTTGACCTTGTTTCTAAGATAAATTGTTTAATAAATATTTACTAAAATACTTACTACATACTTACTAAATTTTAAATATTTATTAAAATAACATAAATGTTATTATTGTTCAGACAGTAGTTATTTGTGAAATGTGTTTATTTAGAAAAAAAGTCATATAATATTAGCTACTAGAACTTGCGGTTGAAGCGTTTTTTTTTTTTTTTTAAATCCATAATTAGTTTTATAAATTATTACAATTAACAATACAATCTATTTATAAGGAAATAATATGAAGGCTACTGGTCTAGTATAAAATCTCAAATACTAAAATGCTATAATGACTTGGTGAGATTGTCTACTTCAAAACGTTGCAATAATAAGGAATATTTTAACCTGTCCCATAGTCTAATAATAATTACAAGAATTGTAATGATAATTTAGGATAAATATTTTGTTGGTAAAAATGCTGTGTACGTGTTGTTAACAGCAGTCTGCAAACATTTTTATTGTAGACGGTTGTATAATAATTCACTGAATTTATTTAACATATGCATTTTAAAAAATTGATTGATTCATGCTTAATTAAGCCGAGGAAAGAGAAGTGCCTAATAAATTCTACAGAAATTTTTAACTACAGTGAAATTATAAAATATTCTTTAAAGTTATTTACGCACCATTTTAAACTTTGTTACACAGTTAAATTATAATATTTTCTTTGTGCGTGCGAGCGCGAACTCGCGTGTGTGTAGAATAAAGTTACAACTAAATTTAGGTACCATATGTAAAAATCGTAAAATATTGCATGTACTATTATATTATGAATATTATGAGAGAGGTAAAAATGTTATATAAAAGAATAAGTAATTAGAATATGAATTTGTAAAAGTTAAACACAAACATAAATGAGGTAAGCAGCGGTAGTTTGAGGTTTTCATAGTTATAGTGCTCCTCAGGGAAGGTATAACTAATCCATTTCGCGTAATTCTAATCCCTTCGACTCATTCATGCAGATATTTAAGGTGTTTGGGTTTATCTTTAATCTTAGTGATTATAATATATATAGTTGTGAGTTAGTATTTTACGCAAATACGTAAACACGAATGTAAACACATTGTTTAACCTGTTTTCAGAGCAGGTCTGTTTCAGGTAAGCTAACCTGCCCAGGCTGTCGTAATGTTCTCTTAATCCCAGTACGATGGGATCAATATGCTCCTCCATTAATCCTGTCTAATTTTCATCGCCTCTTCCTCAACCTTCTTCCTATAATGAGGCGCTACGGATAGATGTATCTTTACGTACCCGAATGAGAGCTGTACTACAGGTGCGCGGCCCTGCTCATTGCCAGAACTTCCCCTATATCCTCTACAGCCTACTCGTGTACTGTAAAAACTCGCCTATATCCTTTACAAATCCTATCTTCAGTTTACCAATATTTACAATCATTTCCTCCCATTCGTAGGTGATTATAGCGATATAGCTGTTTAATATCACATTATAAAGAACAGAAGTATGTGAGGGTACAATGACGAAATTCTCATTTTAACAATTAAATACACCTTCTTGTGTTAATTGATGTTCCCGTGTCCCTTTACATAACATGAGTATGCAATACAGTTTTTGTCAAGTGTTCATACTTTCGATTTTTGTATAAATTAATAAAATAAAATCTAAACGTCAAAACTTAAATGGCCTAATTTATGAAATGAAATAAAATAAAATATTTTAGAATATTATTATTAAATTTTTATTAGAGTCTTAAAAACTCTTCTGTCGGTTACCATTGCGTCTGGACTTGAGACAGTTTTCATATTCCTCATGAAGACCGACTTACTGATGACCAAAGCAGAGCATACGCCATCTGTTCGGGTTAAAAATATGTTTCTATAGTTAAATACATTTAAATTGTTCATCAAACGTTAAAAAATAAAAACAGAAATTAATATTCAATAAGTGCTTATAGTGCATGAAGATACTTTCATGTCACATGTGAATGGATAATTAACTTTAATTCTAATTGAGGCTAAAATATGGCATTATTAGTTTAATGTAAACCTTTTAGAGAGGGGTTAAGTAATTATTATTATGAATGTAACAATTGAAAACTAACAAATGGAATTCATTCACGTAATGAAGTCCTACTATAGCATTCAGAGACACAGCTTGCTGTTAGAAGTTACATTATTTAGTCTAATGAGAATTTCCCCTCTAAAACCAGATGTCAAAATAAAATTAAGCAAATAAAACAAATATATAAAATTAGGTTAGAAAAATTAGAAAATCAAGTCAGGATGATTCAAAAAAGTATGGAAGCAGAGGGATATTATTTATAAAGACCTATAATGTGTGGAAGCTATATTGATAAACTACATACAGTCTGAAGAAAGCAAGATGATGAAGAACGAGAAGGCACAGTGAACCAGAGATGAACAGCCTTACTCGGTAGATTCAGTTACACAGCACACAGATTAATGTTTTACTCTCAAGATTATTGATTAAAAGTATAAACGTTTTAGAAAAGTATTGCTATAAAAACTAGCATTGCTTGTCCTTAAAAAAATGTCATAAGAACGGTTTGGGCTCTACACAAAAATGTAATGAAAAACCCCTGAAAACTATTCCAGAGAGAATGTTATAAATAATGGTTATTAATTTCTAAAGAAACGTAATAAGTAAATATGTATTAATGGGCCTGAACAATGAAAAATAACTAAGAACAAGATACCTCGTGAGTCGATACGATGAACACATCTGCATAGTATAGTCAGATAGGCATCATAATATGCACTCAAGTGTTTTACTTCCATCATATTTAATTGCACTAAGTCTACGCTCCTGTAAAAATAAATGTTTGCCATTTCAAGATTCATAATCATTTCAGAAGACTAAAAGGAAGCCGTCACTTTAAAAATATGCAAACATTGAGCAAAAAACAAAAATCAAGAAATCGAAAACAAGCTATACCAAAACCTGGAGGAATGTTGCATATTAGGTTATGAAAACTCATAGTAAGATGAATATGTGTAAAACCGTGTGGATAAATAGTAACTTGAAAAAGCCAAGATGATAAGAAGGCGTAAAGTAAATCAGAGATGAACAAATTTGCATATAACCAGGTATGTAAAATATATTTTCATTTCCCACTACCACAATATTTATTTAAAAGTATAGCTGCGCAGCTATAAACAATAACTGTTCATTTTTATTTTTAATTTTATCACCTCACCATCGACTGGTGCAATAAAAATATAATCAGTAAAATACATAAACATCAGTCGGCGTTATCGTGTTCAATTTCCTTCACTATTAAACACTTTACGACTCTATTTTCCAGGGTTGAAATTTAAAATATATTAACAAATAATCGAATTGAAAAACACTTCAAACGTGAAACTAATAAATTTTCAAATACCGCAGCAACATCTCAGTCCGACGACGGTTGATTGTTTTTTCCTTTTAACTAAAAATAAAACTTCTCGCTTTAAAATGCAATCATATCGACGCCCGGATATTTCTACAATTTGCGAACCCTACAAAACTCCATTCCCCTGCCTAACTTACAATACACAGCGATCTGATTAAATTGCTCTCAAATCAGACTTTAAAATTATTTTTCAGTTAAGCAATATTTGCAAACTTTGATTCTGGATTGGGACGGAATTTCCCGTGTGTATTTATTCCTTTTCCAAATTGAATTGTCGACCTCTGTTGCAAATAAATACAGTTTCGGATTTGTTTTTTTTTGCTATTACAACATGTAATGGCGCTTTAATATATTCATGTGTTAAATTAAAGAATAAAACTATTAGCCTTATGTGGCTAGACATTTTGAAAATAATTTTGGCCACGGTCCTTAACATTTACTGGGTTTACAAAGGTAAAAATTTAAACAAATAACTTTCAATCTCACTACACATTAATTCATAAAAACAAACACAATAGTTTATTAAAACAAACAGACTAGTTTCGACGACAATGGCTGCAGTAGTAGCAAAGGCGACATCGATAAAATTTTAACACAATAAATACAATAATTATGGGGTAAAGATAAACATATTTACTAATAACGTGGTGGAAATTAAATCAAACGAAATTTTAAAAAATAGAGAAATACATTTATAGTATAATTAAATAGAAACAAATTTATTATAAATTAGAATCAAAGAAAACAAATCACTAATCACTATAATGTGGTAGATGTTACGACAAAGCGATAGTATAAATATGGTTAAAATTAAAACAAAAATAAACCCAATTCACAGTTTACGGTGATGCAAAATAAAATTAACATAATTTTGGCGGGTCGAAATTAAAGCAACATAAATTTATCGTTGTTGAGGTTGAACGTAAACGTAAAAACAATTCCAATACGTATCACACAACGTTATTTTAAATAAAAAAGGTTAAATAAATCTAAAAACCATTATAACTAATTAACAACTAGCTCTAGGCGGCTCAGGGTATAGGGAAATTAATCACCCCTTTAGCTTTTGCCTTGTATATAATTATTTTTGGTACACGCTCTGACGTAATCGTTCGGCGTGAAGTAAGGACAAATTACATAGTGTGTAAGAATACTTAATTCGAAATGTAATTACAGCAATTGCAAATCGTAATTGCCGATTTATATACCTTGTAATTTTATCGCCCTTACGTGTTGGAGGAGGAACCAGATGGTTATCGTTTAACGTGCATGTAAGCTTGTTCCTCAAGACTTTATATCGCCATCTCTCATTTAGCATCTGAAAAATACCCGTGAATATACGTGATCATGTATCGCTGTATTTAACAAACTTCAATAGATTACTATATAGATTTAACTGGCTATATATGTTTAGCCTCTACCAATATAATCATATAAATCTGGACCTGAGAGTTTCTGAATACACATACAGCCGTCTGACGAGCCGTCTGACGGCCGTCAGTACACACAGACCAGGATTGTTAGGACCTTACGAGTTTTCCCAATACTACCATGAATGCGCGCGCTGATGTAGGTTCGTAAATTTATTTACGAAGCGCTCCATTCGTAAACAAGATAATAATTAGGTCTAATTAGTCCAGAGTTTTAGTGTAGATCCTAACAATAGGCAACTGCGTCGAATTGGTTTACTACATTATTTAATGTTCTAATATAGATTTTTGTTTATTTTTCCAATTATATTTATTACTTAATTTAAAAGAAAATTTAACAATTACAACAATAATTCACATGATGCCGTTTTGTATTATAAATTATTGAAAAACCTGAATAATGTATATTTCTCAGGTCTTTAGAAAACTTACAATATTGTGCAAATAATGTGTTTGCAAAAAAGAGATAAATTATTAACTTTTCTATAAAGTTAATTATAAACAAGGCTCTGTTTACTTTCCTTAAAATAAAATTAGAAAAAATTATACTGCAGTTAAAGTCCATAGTACATTTACATTGTACAATCATTTATCTATTGGTTCCCGGCTAAGTTTTATGATTCAGAGTTGTAACAAAAACAAGCTAAACTTTTAACTATAAATTTAAACGAAAATTATGTTTAATGTGTTTTAAAGATTTTCTACATAAGAAACACTTCACTTCTATAAGTTTTAAAAGATAAAATATTCAGGTAACCTGCTTTCCCTAGTTTCTTCTGACGTACTCATCTATGATTTTCACAAAGTATGCGTTTCTTCGGGGAACCTCACTTACATGAGTTCTTCTTGGTTTTCTCTACCTGCTGAAGAGAAACATTGCCCCATACATTCCTTTTGTTCTGCCTCCTTGAAAGTTGTCTTCAACATCTTACTATTGCACTCTTCGTAAGATAGCAAAGTCCTCCACAAAATGGGGTTTTTGTTATGGGGTAAACGCTGAACTGAAAGGCAGTGAGTCGAAGGAATTAAGTCCTTGGAATAGAACGGATTTCTCGGCGAAGAATTGGAGCAAGAAGCTGAGTTTAGTAACAATGATCACTGAGCTGGAGGGCTACTGTCAGCGGTCGGATCACTAAAGGCGTCTGCAGTTTTCGCTAGCAGACGAAGCAATTGCCGGTACATCAAGGTTGAGAGAAAAGCTGGATCAAAGAAAGTGTTCTAGGCTGCCAAAGAAAGAATCCAATTGTGTACAAACAAGTTTGAATCCAAGGTGAAAAATTATATTACAATACAAATCGACCTAAATATGCACCAGAAAAAACATACACAAATATTATAACTCATCCAAAGGTTTCTAAATTGTTCACTTCTTTCCTAAATAGAATTATATTTTTAAAACATGCTTGGGCATAGTTTAGCACTGAATTTCATTAGGAATTGATAAGATATTTATATTTCATTGTAACACAAAATCACTCTTCAAGGACTACTGATAAATCGGAGTATATAGCTGACCTCGGGCAAATAAATCGCCATGCCTGTAATTATTCAGAGATAAACCCAGAAATTCGCGCTTTGCGTGTTGGCTCTAGCAATTACGTCACATTGACTGTTACGCTGAAAGTACGACTTGTGAAATGGATTTTAAATTGAGCTGAGGGAAATGAAAACAAAATAATTGTAAAACCTTCTTGTTTCCATGGCAACATTAACTTTAAATTTAATATGTCTTGGCGTGGTTTGCAGAGCTTTTTAGGTCAATTGTGTTCAGTGACAACGTGGTTTGCCACGTTAGTTTCAGTTTTAAAGATGCTCAGAAGTAAATCGAGTTAAAAACCTTAGGATGTTTTCTTAAATAGGTAACTTTCATACAGTGAAATTGTTAATAATAATAACGTTATTCAAAAATAAATTTAACGTATATAAAAATTTAGAAAAATTTCAATTTTGAAGAGGGACTGAATGAATTAATATCAGGTGTTGTCCTCTTCTCTCTTTCATTGTTTCCTTTTACAGTAAGTTTGTATTTTCGCAGTGCGTTTGAAGAAAGCGCTTACCTACTGTAGGAAGGGGAAATAGATATATAAATACAATAATTAATTTCCAACGACACTTTACTAAAATGCCCCAAGTTTTTATCGTTGACTTGGCTAATTAAAATTCCTTTACTTTGCCCAAATTAGTGGAAGATATATTAAACGTAGATCTTCGGAGTCGCTACATATGTCTCCTTTGTAGTCTATGTGATCGCATCGAACCGTAACCACTTGCAGGTCCTTTTGAAGATAGGATAAACCAAAAGACAAGCAAACTATTTATACGGCAAAAGTTTTTCTTAAAATCTTATTTCTCTTAATACAAACCACTCTTCCCCCGTGATTTACTCTACCTATACTAACATAATTCTCTCCTCTCATCGAATCGACGCTTACTTTATCCTACCCATTAAATAAAAATATACTAGGTTCACCCTATCAGGTGCTAATTAGGTGTAATGTGTTGCTTACTAATTTGTCTTACTTTACAACCAAATACATTTTGTAAATTGTAGCCCTATAGTTCTTGAATTTGTAGCGTTTTAAACGGTGAGGTTGAACACAGTTGCATTTTAATCTATATTTATTAAATTCTCTTCAATATAGACATTTTATAGTTCTTAAATATTCCCTTCTCGAGACGGAATGTGTAATAATATTTCAGAATGCGAGCAATATTTTCTGAAGACAATCTATTGAGTTCGTGTTGGACAGCTACTTTTGAGTGCTCATTTTTACTCATGAGATATTGTCTTGTTCAGTAACGCCAATATGTTGTCAGGCATAAAGGAAGGTTTAGTTTCTACCAATTACTGTAAAACATTTGAAGAGTTTAATAAATTTACTACACTTTCACAGCACAGAAACTAACTTGACAGTGGTAGATAGAGTGAGAGAGAGAGAGATAGAAAAAGAGAAAGAGAGAGAGAAAAGTAGGAGAAAAAGAGCTGAAAGGGAAAACGAGATGACCAGGAGAGGAAAACTCTTGAGCTCTTTAGATAGTTCATATTTGCTTCCTAAATATATTTTAGGTATATAAAATAGTATTGTAAATAGCTGCTACGGATTTTATAATTCTAGATATTTTGTTTTACATTTATAGTAGGTTTATTACATATCTTATAAGTTTTATAATGGAATATTAATATAATTTTTTTAAATAAAAACTACTTTTTACAATTTTATTTATAAGATTTAATGCAAAGATTATTTACAGTTCTCATATTAAAGAATTCATACGTTTCTCCCCAATTTTGATTTCAATGGTCACTGCCTGCAAAAGACCGTATTTATGGGTTAGCGAGAGATGAGGGATAAAGTAGCGTTATATGTGACTTGTTGACTTTACAGGTTGCCATGGCAACGGAGAGGGATTACAAAAGCGCCCCGAACTGGACTGTTCCGAAGATTATGCTTTTAATCATTGAAGATATGATGGGGAGCTCTTCATTTAGAGAGATTCGCTTTTAAACCTTTCAACGGATCTTCGTTTATTGCCCGACTTTAGGGAAAATGTTGGCTCTAATTTGTTGGTTGGGGGGGGGGATATTCAGCTGTATTTAAGATTATTTTGCGAATACGATGTAGAGCTATGTGAATGGTATATCTTTTGATAAATGTTGCGTAGATTAATAGTGTACCAACTTTTGATCCCCACTATACGTCGGGATAGTTCGATTAGACGCTGAGATACCACTAAGTTAAACAAAGCCTATTAAATTTTTAAATAAATTGTACTTCATAAAAAAAATATTATAATTAGAGAGTAGGCTAATATAAATGCGATAAAAATACTTGCTGTGAGAAAAATAATTTCTGATATATTTTTACTTTAGGTTTATTTTAGATTCTTTTTATAAAAATCTAACCAATAAACCAAATGAGCTAACGAATAAAATGATAAATTATAGAAAGTATAGAATAAATAGTGAAAAATAAAGTAAGTCACAGAATATAAACAGTGAAATACTACATTTATCTCCATCGAAGAAAAATATAAAAAAATGTTATCCGTGTTTATATTCGTCCATGAACATTTTCTCGTTCGTTTTAATAGGCTACCTGACCTATAACATATATATATATGTATTAAAACAACATAGGTTATTCAAATACAAGAATATTTATTAATTTATATCCAAAGCTTTTCGTTGGCAAACAGTACCAACATAAGCTTTGCCAACGAAAAGCTTTGGATATAAATTAATAAATAGGCCTATTCTTGTATTTGAATAACCTATGTTGTTTTAAATTATTAAACAAGGAAACGTATTTATATATATATATATATATATATATATATATATATATATATATATATATATATATATATATATATATATATATATATATATATATATATGTATGTGTGTGTGTGTGTGTATGTGTGTGTGTGCGCGCGCGTGCGTGCGTGCGTGCGTGCGTGCGTGCGTGTGTGTGTGTGTGTGTGTGTGTGTGTGTGTGTGTGTGTGTGTGTGTGTGTGTGTGTGTGTGTGTGTGTGTGCGTGCGCGTGCGTGCGTGCGTGCGTGCGTGCGTGCGTGCGTGGTTGCGTGCGTGCGTGTGTGTGTGTGTGTGTGTGCGTGCGTGCGTGTGTGTGTGTGTGTGTATGCTGAAACAATATTACATGGGGAGAAATGACTGTAAAAATATCATATACAAATTTGTATGGGTCTTCTTTAAACAATATAGGTTTGAAATGGATTGAATATATACGAGTACTTAATTACAATAGCTCAATTAACATAACCGTCAATAAATCAATCCATGATTTTGTTGGTTAGCCATTACAACAACCTAAGCAAGGTTGCAATTTTTGTTCAAATTCCACAATCCTTAACATGTGTTTCTGTAATTCCCAATAAACGAGTAGGACTAATGTGGAGTGTGGAGGTGGAGCCAAATTATTAGCTGTGAGCAATTGAGATGGATTTTGCTCTCATGAATTAATGATGTAAGCAATTGCAGTGATTTATTTGCTCGTTATTACACCCTAAATTTTGTCAAGTTAATCGAAATTATGAAATCAATCAAATTAAATCAATAAAGAACTAATATTTCTTAGCAACTAATTTTAAAGCTTGGTAAAGAATAGAAAAATTGTAATTACATTATAATTCAAAATATTATTTATAATACGTCATGTTATGTTTCAGAATTATTTACCACTTTTGTGGCCTTGTTTCATTTAGAGACAAAATACTTTTGGTGACGATTACTTTAATTTCTAAAATACAGTTAATATTTATTTTTCAAACTCAATTTCTTTTACATTTCCAAATATACCCATGAAAACATGTCGACCCAGTTTTGTGAACACTGTATTTTGCACGTTTCTGAGTGGACAGTCAATTTACGAAACTTCATCAAAGAATTCAAAATGTCAGTTTCATTAACGTATGACGCGATATGACGTCAGTAGTCCGGGCATCGGCTGGCTTCGTTCCAATGGGTTCGATTTATTCAATTAATTCTGTTCAGTCCGGCGTTATTCGATATTACCGTGGGTTGCTTTGGCACGTACACGGTTAACACGAACGAACGTGTTAATTAAATTTGTTTATATTGAAAATAAAATGTGAGTAAAGAGGATGAAGTTTGTTTATACACCGTCAGAAGAGGATTGGGCACTGGACATACAAGTGCTATCAGGCGGCTATTTTTTTCTCCCAACTAGAAGATGAGCATTGATCTAAAGTGCTAATTCTGTATTTTATTATAGCAATCCTTTGCTAAAATATAATATTCTTCCCTATTTTATTAAAAGATTTTTTTCTTTATTTTCTACAGGAACATCAGGTATTTATAACAGAAGGAATTATTACGCCTGTTCAATAGGTTTCCTTTAATTTATTTACTTTTCTTGATACAACCATTAGTTGCAGTGTTTCCTTCTTCTAGTATTGATTAATATCAGATCGTACCTTAATGGTCCCTTTATTGATTTAAAATGTTGCCAATTCAAGCTATAACGGGCTGATTCCCAAAGTATCGTACAAAATCTTACGCTTTTATTTAACTTGCACGATTAATAATTCCTAAAACAGTTTTCCGTAAATGTAATTGAATTCTCGGTTGTATGTTAAAGGATATCAATTCCGTAACAGATTTCAGTTAGGGTACTTCTTGTTCTTCCAGTCCAAAACATTTTGACTATATACTTAAAAAATAAATTCTTCCTTTGGATAGATAAAATGTTTACCTAAATATATTTTCATCTGTTTTTCTGGCAGAATATATATATATATATATATATATATATATATATATATATATATATATATATATATATATATAAAAGAGTTATTTATGAAAAAGAGCTCTAAAACTCGTAAAGGAACAACGATTATTGACTAACTTGAAATGTATGAAGCATTTAAATAGGTTTTTTTATATACTAATTACATTTAAAATGTAACGGTGCGTTATAATAAATACTCATATATTTAAAATATTTATGAGACAGCGGCTCGTAATCCATAACATGTAGTAAATAATAGGTTTTACTTTTAAAAACTATTTGCAGCATATATGATTGCTACACATATAAATCGTTATCCTGACGTCATATCCATTTTTCCTAGTATTCAGATGAGTCGGGTTTACCAAGTTTTGACAAGATATGGGATTCTATATTGGGACACACTAAATTACCTTGAAGGATTTTTTAAATGAGTTTGATGTTTAATGCATCAGTGTATTTTAAATGTATTGACAACTCTTACCAACAGGGCTAACTGAGAGACTTTTTATTTCGTCTATATTGACAGATTTAGTTGTGTTGGGTATTAGCAGCAAGTTTTTAGCAATATATAAAAAAGTAACTATTTGTTACTATTGGTATCTTAATTGCTTCTTTTTCCCATAATAAATAACAAATTGCCTTTCCGTAATGGAAATCTTAATAAATACATCCTACATTCAAGAATACATATTTTCAGGAAGACGAAAAATCAAACTATGAAGAAAACATATTTTTTTATTTGTTTACTAATAAACATACTGTTGGAACATATGACTTTAACAAATCACCAATTTTATTTCCATAATATGAAATTACTACGTAAAGTTAATGGCAGGAAGAAATGTATTGAAGAAAACGGTATATATATATATATATATATAATATATATATATATATATATATATATATATATATATATATATATATATATATATAGAGAGAGAGAGAGAGAGAGAGAGAGAGAGAGAGAGAGAGAGAGAGAGAGAGAGAGAGAGAGAGAGAGAGAGAACGAGACAAGTCTATATTAAATATTAGCCAAGTTATAAGTCAATCAAAGATCAAATTCAAGTTAGTTGTGGGATTGCCGATACTGTTTAGTTAAGAGTGACTACCGTCTTGTTTATCTTCACTCGGTGCAATTAACATACGGTCCTTTTATTTAGTGACGATGTATTTTTTATAACCATGGTATTTATATCGTTATAATAATTGGTAATTTATGATATTGGTGGTTTTAGTTATCGAATTGTTGGTTTAAATTTTAAATACGTGTGTGATATACATAAGAATTGTTGTCCTGAGTGACTGACTGAGAATCAACCTAGAGTTGAAACTATATAAAAAACATGAAGTTTTAGGGTACATTCCCTGAAACATTAACGTAGTCAATCATTACGAAAAGATTTTGCAAAATGTTGATTTTAAAGTTAAACATTGCGAAATTCCGTGAAAAGTGTACAAGTCCCATTTGAAATGCACAGAAAAGGTATAATTTAAGGGACTATGCCTGTCGTATAACTAGTATAACTTCTTACGAGAAAACAGAAATTCCATAATCATTACCAGTTATTAGTTGTTTTTAAATTTTATAAATCAACAAAAAGTGACAGCGTTTTAAGTGCTACATATATATATATACAAGAAAAGAGTGTTGCAAAGCTATATATATTTAAACATATATATGATGAATAGTTGTTATCTGGAGTACATCCGTTCATTCTGAAGTGCACAAAATCGCAGTTCCGACGTTTCACTAGAATCTCATCTAGCATTGACGAGGTGAACCCAACAACTGTTGAAGAGCTATATATATATATATATATATATATATATATATATATATATATATATATATATTCGACTCCTGACAAGGATGCCACAAGGTGTCAAAATGTTGAGTATAATAATAAAATCACATTCTATAACATTTTGTCTATAATTAGTCGTTAGTCGTTTACAAACTATTCAATTTTAACCTTACACGTGCAAAAATGTAGGCCTTCATAATATTATATAGCAATTATTATTTTTTTTTTAATTTGAATTGTTACATTATCATTTTTCCTGAATAATTTTCACAATATCAATAATAATTTTCACAATAAAAAAAAAAACATTTTGTTTTGCTGGAGGACAATATATATTTACGATGAAACATTTTAAGAGAAGCTGGACTTTTAAATAGAAAATTAATAGCTTCCGCTGAGCCTCAATCGATCATTAACCCCGGAATAAGAAGCAGACACATAAAGTGGGGATTTTGTGAGACATTAAAAGAGCCACGAAGAAATCCTCTGACCAAGTTCCCTTACGGCATTGTAATAAAATTAAAGCCATTCTGCAATCGGAACCTGGAAGGAAATCCCATAAAATCTCAATAAAAAACAAACTGTATCCCCGACGTTGCAACTATCGCTAACAGTTTTTGTTTTACGTTCAAATTGAACCTGGTCGCGGGAATTTAAACACAGTTTACTTAAACAGTAAAATGTTATTGTTTATGGAAAACGTGGAGGTTGGAGATAAAGTGACATGTTTAAACTCTTTTGTTTTATATTTTATGTTGTAATGAACGTTGTCTATCATTATGGCCTGTTTTTGTTTGTTAAAATATGCCTCGGTGGGTTGCCTATATATTTATTTTATTTTCGTGGAACAATTTCAGCTCGACCAAAGGTAATCCCACAGTGGAATATTTCGATTTCTCTCTAAGCACTAAACACGTATCACAGGCATTTTAACAAAATTGCAAATTCATCCGGAGAACAAAACAATTTACCGAAAAATTGTTTTACCAGTTGTCGCAGTTTGGAAAACAAGCATTAAGTGAATCTAAGAATTGATGAAACAAATAATATTAATCACAGTAATTGTTTCCAAAGTAAAAAATGACGAAAACTGAAGACTAAGAGAAGGGAACAAAAATAATCAAACGCGAAGACGTTAAACATTAAGATGCTCACGAATTTGTCTGGGCTAGAGAGATTTCAGTTGTGAAAAGTTGATGTGACCCGAAAAGGAAATAATGTGACAAAGTAAAAATAGGTAGAAAGATATAGCCCGAAAATCAAGAGAAACTTGTGAGCATTTATAAAGAGGAGTTTAACAAACAACTTGAAGGCTACAAAAAGGTGAAGTTGGGTACGTGAAGAAAACATTATTAAAACCAAGCGTTCAGTACCATTAGCCTTCATTCGTACCGGCCTTCTAGCCTTCATTAGAATTAGCGAAATTCTCGAAAATTTCAAAGAGTGGCAAAGGTGGGTTTTCTTTATTTGGTAACATACCTTTTAGTTAGAAATTTAAAATTTCGTTAACTTTCAGATCCCAGTGATTGGTTTTTCATTCCCTTCGCCAGTTTTTATAATGTTTGTTTGGGTTTAGCCTAAGCTCTGTGTTCTTTTGTTCGAGTTAAAAACGTAATCCCCATCTCCCATCGGTTACGCAACAGTAAGAATTGTAATTCATCAGAAATTGGATTCGGATTTGGAGGGTGTGTGATCGATAGGGGTGGTGAGTCAGTGGGCCAGGGTAAACCGCAACCCCTTTTGGCTGTGGTGGTCGTATGACACTACCTTTTAATACCAATTAAATTTCTCGGTTGATATTAGTGAATTCCTGTGCGGTAATTTTGGGCTTTGCATTAGCGAGGGTTTCAGCAAACAATTTGGTTTTCGAAAATGTCACCATTCTAACCCTCTTAAATAATTTGACTTTTGTAAATAGTGTTTGAAAGCACTGGAAAGTCTTATTCTCAAGCCAGCCATAACAGTAATTATTTAATTTTTTTTTCGAATCCTTTGTCTTTGTCCTCCCATTTTAGAGGTAGGAGATGAAATAAACAAATCACTGAATAGATTTTCAAATTATTTGATCACATGAAACGTAAAATAAACAAATCTAACTAAAAATACCAAAAGTGTAACTTTTAAGATTTATTTTAATAGTGATAACCTACTACCTAAATTTAATCAACTTTACCAAATACAACCCCCCCCCCCCAGACGTTTTTAATAAGAGTCGCATAAGAACAACTTCAAAAATATAAATCATTTGCTTTCTTTGTGAGTTGTACATTTTACATTCTTTTATATTTTTCTAAAATTTATTTTACAAAAAGAGCAAGTTTGATTATAGACGAAATTTTTTATTCTCAAATCAGTCCAGTTCTTGGCTGCTAGATATCTTTAAACTTAGTAAATATTTTAGAAGGAGTAGTAGTTATTTTATCTATAAATAAATTACAGAATGATTAATCGAAATTTTTTAGGTACCACATAGTAAATTGTACTACAGGTCGATAGTTTTGCCTTTCACTAAAAGAACTTTTTATTACTAAAATCTGTAAAAATTTAAAAATTAAGGAAGTCTAATACAATACTTTGTTTTTGAGAATATTTGTTTTACTTGTAATTAAAAAATTATATAATTACATTTTTATTTAATGTAATTATTTATTGTGTCTAAGAATCCCCTTTGTCGCAGATTGAACAGTATTTAGCTATTGTACTGCATTTATTTGTCTAAAAATTACTGGCTTTTATTTTGAACTACCCGGGTAACTTCAAATTTTTCTGAAACCGTTGGTGCCCTTAAAAAATACACAATGGTGCCCCTGGTTTTCAGCGGGGTAATCTCTGAATCTCAATCCTACAAGCTTCAAATTTCCTTCACCAACAGTTGCCAGTAAGTACGTTTGCTACATCTATCTAGTTCAGCTGCCTCCGCCCATAGCCATACAATATACTCTTCCCGAAAAATAATGAACAAGTAACTTGCATTGCCTTTGATGTCAATAAAAACCTAATTTTCAAGGCAAATGTATATAGCATATTTATTAACTGATTTTGTACCAACGAACGGTCTCTACCTTTAAGTTATACAGTTTATGCGAATCTTGACGATAGTTAAGACTAAAACCTTTCAACAGGTTTTTGTATTCTGAATTGATGTTGCTATCGGCGTTACTTGAATTACACATCATATTATAATAACCTTATAACTCTCATTTGCTCAAACCGTTTTACACAAAGTTTTCACAATCAAATAAATTATTTGCTTTATGACAGTATGCTAATCAAATTATAGTAAAAAAAAACTATTCAATACACCCCTAATTGGGGCTTTCTTTCGTCACGTTTTAATCCTTACCCTTATCAATTATTTCGAAAATCGGGTTTACTCATGTGCAAACTATAGTACAATTTTTAGCCAACATCAACTAGTATAGTTGAAATACTCCATCATCTTCACTCTAACGTCCTCTAATGTTTCCTCCTAAATTCTGTAGTGTTTCTGTTGTACGTTATAACTTAGAGAGAGGGCTGTTTATAGGCTTAAATATTTGTAAATAATAATTCCCTCTAGTTTGTTAGATACAGCTATTTATCAAATTTTAAGTAATCTGAAATATCCCAAAATTTATCTAATTTTTTTACAACGTAATCGTTTTGAAACAAAATATCTCGTAAACACAATGCAATTGAAATTAAAAACTTCCACCCTATGATACAGCCCCAAACCCCTAAATGACACAGAAGATAAATTCGAAAGCATTAACGTCACGCCGCTTTTGTTTAAATCAACCTAAATATAAAATTCATTAGAGTAGATTAATCAACCCCTAAATGTAAAACATAAGCGGGAAGTGGTATGAAGCACATGTCAGGCCAGGTGTTCGCATTATTTTCACCTTCATGGTCATTATAAAACCCTCTTGAACGAAACCGTTTTGCGAGTCAACTTTTAATTAAACAGAAAAAAATGGAAATTATTTTTCCGCTAAGTGTTACGTCAGGGTAATTCAATAGATGGAGTAAGGACGGTTTTAACGTAATGAAAGACCTAAGCAGAGCGCTGCTTACAGTCAAATATAAAATTATTTACATAAACCATTCCGAGTGCAGTGCAAACTTTTTCAGTCCCTATAATTTAATAAAATGGCGTCTAGGACATACTAAATACACTGCAGTGAATTATTAAATCCCTAAGTGAAAAAGTGATGCACGGGGAAATTTTGTTAGCTTTAACAAATAAGCGTTGTGCAATTTCGTCGTAGAAAATGTGTTTATCTGAGAAATTAGAAACTATAATCCGTTAGGAAGCAGCTTAAATGGAGTTAGCGTGAAATGTAATTCCCGTAAACTCTCATTATTCCTGACTGTACACATTTAGGAATAATGTAAACAATTTACTATTGCGGTTGCAAAAACTATTTATACTTAAGGACATTAATAACTTATTGATAGACATTATTTAATGAAAATTTGTCTTACTATATAAAGACGTCATTGTATGGTGTATTCTGCCAAAACTACTGTAAAATTTCACATCCTTTTAAAAAGGCGTTATGTTTCTCATATACTCTGAAACACTATAAAAAAACAAAGGTAATTAAAATATTTACGAGTAAAATATTACTTGTGGAAATTTGGTGTAATCTAATGACGAACTAAATTAAGGGCCAATTATATATACAAGCTGTTTCATTTCTTCATCCATAAAATCCCCTTTCACGAAATCTTCCATGGAAAGGTGAGTCTAGGATATCTGCTTGTTAAACGTTTTAGGTTGAAAAACTAATCCTAAGACACCCAATTTGTGCTGTAGTCGCCCGAACCAAATACAAGTTCACACAAATGGAAACTCTTCCTCGAGCTACTAAAATATGTGATTAATTCAGTGTCCTAGCAGTGTTAAGAAATTCCAAACTGAAATTGCAACATTTAACTACCTATAAAAACTGGACAATTTTTTAGTAGACACCTAGAAATAAATTTTAATTGAGAGCCATAAAAAACTAATTAATTTTTTATTGTGTTCTAAATTTAAAAATGTGTGTAAACAAATACACAAGTCAAAGCATAGAGTACTAAATATACTCCTACAATGATTTCCCTTTTTACTATACATCCTTGAAAGAACATTTCCTTTTCTTATTTTGTTAAACAACCCAGCGAGGAGAGAATACAGATTCAGCGAGCTAAGCTTTTGAAGAAAAGTGGATACATGTGTATTTCGCAGAAAAGCCTCATCTGCGAGTAAATGTGTTGTTGGAGAGATAGCTGAGGTGGTGCAAGTCCCTAAGGGTTGGTCCTGCTGAGCCAATCCTTATTGTACCGTCCTTATCATCCTTGCCCACAATGCCACCCTCTCTCTCTCATTCCTACAATACGAAGTGTATTTTATATAACAATGCCGTACCACGATGTCATCCATAAATCTTAAACTTCAATGGTGAAGTGGGTTTCCATTTTGTGCTGCAATTTTATTATGTTTACGTTTATTCATGTTTTCAACTTCAGGTGGAAACGATTATTACATATTAAAGGCAATTTTATTATGTTTACGTTTATACATGTTTTCAACTTCAGGTGGAAACGATTATTACATATTAAAGGCAATTTTATTATGTTTACGTTTATACAGGTTTTCAATTTTAGGTGGAAACGATTATTACATATTAAAGGCAATTTTGTTATGTTTACGTTTATACATGTTTTCAACTTCAGGTGGAAACGATTATTACATATTAAAGGCAATTTTATTTAAACTGAAGTTAATTATAATTTGTGAAACTAAATGTTAAATGAAAAAACAATATTTAAATACTTGTTAAAATTTTATGAAATAATTAAAAATAAAACAACAATACTTTTTTTACTTTTACTTTTCCATTAACAAATAATTATTTACCACTTCTGATCATACTTATAATATTTAAACTTTCTGCATATAACGGAACATTCTTTTTTCCTTCTACTGGAACTAACTATATAATTAGTAGTTTTTGTATTAAATCTACAAACTTTGCATCTGCATTAAAATAACCAACTTAATTGCGTTAAAAAATAATTAACATATAATTAAATAGGAATTTTATTACCTTTACATTAAAGTAAATTATGTGGGAATTAGTGTGTGACTATGTGGTTATGTGTGTCAGTGGGTGTATGAGCATATGTATATTACAAAATATTAAAGTAGGCCTAATATTTATATGTAGAAGTATTTCTCTATTGTTTTATCTTAGTTATTTTGAAAAATAATATCAATGTATTAAAAATGTTTAACATTTAACAATTATTCAAAAATATAGTGACAAAGAGAAATATTTCAAATAATTGTTCTGTTCCATCGATTACTAATCCCATAAGAATTCTAACAGCAGATGTACTAGGGACGAGACTAGGTAATTCGAAGATTTGTGGTCGATTCTGTAAGCGTGCTTTGTCGATGAAGTATATTATTTCAAAAATAGAACTTACGGCTTTATTAAAACAAAGAAACTAACGATTATGGTATCGAGCAACATAGTCATAGATATGAAGATAGACCCCAGGTAAAAGACGCTCACGGTGCACGCGAATGTAGGCGAGCGAAAAATGTGTGTGTATTTGTGCACGCGCTCGCGCGAGACAGAGAAAAGAGAAGGATATATATATATATATATATTACTAATGAAAGTTACGAAAAAATTGAAGATATAAAGAAAAAACGAATCGTATACGTTAGATAAAGTTATTTGAAATTATATGTTCTTCATTCCAGTTTTAAAAAAATGTTTTCTCAAGCAATTATCGACCACTTGCGACGTTTCTAAAGTTTATAAAAGTTCAGTAAGGAAACTGATTTTCAATATTAGTCTGGGTAAACGGAAATTTGTTTCCTTTCCTGATAACTTTTGAGAAACGGTATAAAATAGCCGAGCCACGTTGTGTGACGCCACGTAGGCTTGTCACGTTCCTTTCACATTGCTACGTTGTTAAGCCGACGTATTTCACAGGAGCAATGTATTTGACACTTTTAATTTACTACAAGTTTTTCTAAAGCCTAATAGTCCGTAACTTGTGACGTGTATTTGAGTGTACTGAATACACGTTCCTTGCAGACTTTTAACTTGCGGGGGAAAATAAAATCATGTGCGTGGAAATGTCGTTCAGATCTTTTAACAAAGATTTGTAATTATTTATAAAATTGTAGATGACGAAGTTTCTGGGTTGATTTGAAGTAAATTTTCAGCTTCTGTATAAATCGCGAGCATTCGTTATATCAAACACTTCATTAATTATTTCATTATTTGTAATTAAACATACGAGCACAATATTTATTTCTGACATTCCTTATATTAAATATACATAATTTGTGTTGAAGACACTGTTTTATCGATAGGGATTTACTTACCATTTCAGCCGGCAAGTTTGCTTCCTCTTAGCCCGAAGTCCAAGAAAAACTGCAAAGCCGAGAGTTCATTATCTGCTCCGATAAATGAGTGTCGAAGCTCACATAAACGTTTCTCCAAAATGTGGTAGCTGTACCCCAGGATAATATCTTCCACGTTCCCTTCACAAACTTCACACTGACGACAGAATTTACACGACAAGACGGTGCAGATAACCTGATTTTCAATCAGTTCGTAACCTGGCTACGAAAGTGTTTCTTTCGAAACTATATACAGGTTTTTAGCTATGAAAGCTATATACATGTTTTTTCGGTATATTCTAGCAATTGACCGTCAGTACTTCTTGTCTGATTTAAGACATCTCGCGGTTCACTGTCTCTTCTTGAAGACCGCATTCTTATAATCTAACTCTCAACTCCACTACAGTGGGATGATACCTGTGGATAATTATATTTTTCCCTCCCCATAGAGTTTTCTGAGAATTTCTCACAGTTCAGTTATACAACATGAATATAAATTGCTTTTGGTTAATCCTTGGAGGACAGATCTAAAATCAATCGAGGTGCACAGGAGAAATTGAATGACATTGCTTGATTTAAACATTGATGATGAGTAATTAACTCCGGCGTAAGGTATTTGTATAATTATTTTGTCAACATTTTTTAACTAAAGATCAAGCATAATCTGTATATAGTTGAAATATATACACCCGTCTTGAAAACAATTTATATTTGTGGCTGTCAGTTTGTATTTCTGATTAAATATTTCTGTTTGTAACCTTTTCCTAATGACTCACTTGTTTGAACCCAGCTTTACTAGATAACTCTAACATTAACGCCTTAACCTCTAACTTCCACACTGATGCCCATTCATTTATCCAAGAAACACAAGATGGTAACAATTGACCTCCATCCCATCCAATCGATCACCAATCACCCACGTACGATGTATTTCCACCTCAGATTCTTGCTTGGTATTATCGTGCGAAGGGCATTAATTTTATTTATTGTTACAAAATATAGCGTAGAAATATATTTACAGTAGATTTGTCCAATTAGTTAGATTTTAAAAGTATATAATTTTGTTAACAAAATAAAATGCATAAAATGTTTAATTTACACTATTTTAAAAAAATAATAATATGATTTTCTTGGCGCAAGCGATATTTTACTTAATTGATTACGAAAACACAAAAAACATATTTATGACAAGAAACTATTGAGATTTTTGAAAAACCTACTTTAATAAAAGAGTTTTATATGGGTTTAAGCAAGCATTAAACAGGTTTAAATGTGTTCCTAATTTTATTCAAAGTACTTTGAATTCTTTATAATTTAAAATACAATCAAAATTTTATTGGTACACAGGAACTGGAACTATACACAGTTTGTTATATAGTAAGCTTACAATTTTTACAGTCAAACTTTAATAACAAACCTCTTTAAGGGTGCTTCTATAGTCTGATATTAGATGTTTGGTGTACATGGTTTATTGGAATTTTAAAATATTATTATCGATTTCATTTTTTATATAGTTTTTTCTCAAGTATTTTTGAAATCTCATCCGAAGCAGTGTTATTTAGATAGATACGCCGTATTAAACATATTTGTGTTTTTAATATTATCGGAAAACGCTTATTATTGATATAAAAGTAGTCATTTGCTTTTCTTCCACGGCTCAGTTATAGATACAACATACTGAAATAGCTTCTTTGGGTCAAAGAGTGATTTATTGTTGCATATTACAATTAATATAGATATTAGTACGTTCCATCTTTACTGAAAATATGGGCGCCAAATACCAAAAACAACTTCCTGTAGCAATGAATATTGTTTACATAGGTTAGATTTACGTGTGTATCCATTTTTCTTCACATAAGAATATTACTTTCACCGTGAATAAATACCAATATTCAAGATCAGAAAAATTTATAAATTGATATAATCATGTACTTTCTAAACCCAAGTTCAGCTCCTTTTATTTATAAGTCCAATAAAATATAAAACAAATTATATCTTATCATAAAATGTAAATGAGAAGCAATGTAATTTCGTCTACTGCAGGAAATCCGTTTTGCGCACAAAATACGGATATTCTAATATCAGAACCTGTTCACGTTACCCTGATACATTGCTGCAGGAATCTGACCTCAAGTAAATAAATTACCAGCCCAGTAATTATTCAGAGATAAGCCGTGAAATTCGCGCTTTGCGTGTCAGCAAAAGCGGTTTCGTCACATTGCTTCTGTAGCATGATATAAGTTACGGCTTTCTGCTTGAAACGGAATAAATTTAAAGAATAACACAATAATTAAAAAACCTTCTTGTTTCCGGTTTAATAAGAAGTTTAAATTGAATCCGTTATGGTGTTGTTTGCCGAGCGTTTTATATCAATTTTAAGCGACATTGTGATGGCATCTGCGGCTTAAAAAGTGCATAAAATTGTCGTTGGGGTTGAAAGCTTTACTTTTATTGGAAGTAAGCGGGATGAAATCACTTTTAAAATATCAAACGCTAGTAAGACTAGAAAATCTATAAAAAAAACTATTCTTCATGAAGTTAAATAGGTTGAAAAAAAGACACGTAGTGAGATAACGATTGTCACAAGGCCTCTTTCTCTCTGCCTCTCTCCCTCGCCTTTCCTCTTTCTCTCTCTTTCCTCTCTCCTTCCCTCTCTCTCTATCTCTCCCTTTCACTCTCTCCCTTTCACTCTCTCTCTCTCTCTCTCTCTCTCTCTCGAGTTGTGTGTTCATGGCGTGTACAGCGTCGCGTATCTGAAAGATATCTACACTGTATAGGGATCACATTTAAGTTTGTAATCGTTTTAGGATACTTTCATGTACGAAGAAATATAATAAAGGATTGATGAAATAAGGTAAGAGTAAGGAAGCATGTAACAACTCTTGGTAGTAGAAATAATTATAAAAATATATCATTGCGGTGGCATGATTGCTCACTGGGAAAAACGTGCTCTCTCATGGTTGAAGAGAAGTGTTAAAAGTCTTGTGTTTCTTGGTAAAGCCTGACCTTCATAGGCAGAGCCGCCTGCATCGGTTTTGTAAAATTGAGGGTTGCGGGCGTCAGTTTGTCTTGAGCCGTCGCCTTTTCTGTACTCGGGTGTTAAACTAGCTGTTTGCTATACAGATATTTCACCACGTGTTTTAGTGTTCGGTAGGTCGCTCTTTGCCTCTCCAGCGGCGGCCTTCCACACTCCGCCACCGCCTTTCCCCTAGGCAAGCTTTGCGACGCTCAGCAAGATCGGACTACCCATCCGGAGCGTCGCTAAAGTATTACAGACCTTCACAAGTGCACAAAACGACGACCTAAAATAAACATTATCCACATAAATCAGAAGACTTCAAACACCTGTTGACTCTTATTTCGGAGAATTGTCATTTATTTTTATGCTACGCAAACAGTAAACTAAAGATGTTGTGATTTTGAAATGCCACACATTATGTGATCTCTGATATTTCCTTGATTTGAGACAAGCACGCTGCACGGCGACGAATCGCAACCCTTAATGACAGAATTAAAAACACCTGCCGCCAAGCGAACGGCGTGGGGTGGCTTTCAGGGAGACACTTTCCTCCCGTTTCATTAAAATTTCAATACAAGAATAAGAAATTTTAGCACCCCTAGTTCTCGATGATGCTTTGAGAATTTATGATAATTCGTTTTGTTTTTGAGAATGCACAACGAGATAACGCTTTAGTTGAAATGTGTTCATGAAATATAACACTGAATATAACGACATAACGAAATCATGGAAGAAAATGGTATCCACTTTTCATTTAGTTAGTGGAGGGGTTTTAGAGTGATAAATCTGTTACTACACACGAATAACGTTTTTACAATAAAGCATAATGCACTGTTTCTGTATACAGAGTGTGAATTCATTGAACTGACTTTTTTTGTAATGAGCATCCAACTTCATATTTAAAGTTGAATGAAAAAATAAATCCACGCTCAATTTTTGTTGTTACGAAAATGATGGCCTATAATGAGTCGATTATCATTTATTTAAACCAAACAGCGACGTTTTGTCCGCAAATTTTATATCTTCTTTAGCCTTAAATAAATTGCTAATAATACTTGGAAAAATACGTATGGAAAAATAAAATCGATATTTGTTTTGACTTTTGGAAACCAAACGAAGAGTATGGCCAGGTCAATTGTTAATAAAGGTATCAAATCTTGACAGTTAACATATAATTACCTTAACAGAGAGGTTTTGACAGCAAAAAGTGGAAGGTTAAAATTCGTTTACCAATTTAAAATTTTTATAATTTGATTTCCATAAATTACAATTGTTTCTACTACCCAGAAAACTTTCTTTTCTTTTTAAAAAGTGCGCCTAAAGCTTTTAATAACAATTGATTCCTAAAACCTCTGCTTCAAAGTGCAATGTGTTCTGCACTATGAATTTTAATCGTAACTAGATGTCAATCACACCATTTTAAAGTTTCCACTAAAATGAAACAAACTTAGTCCAAAATGTAGATCAGTAGAATGCTTTAGCCTCACGTGTCACTCTCGTAAATAAACCTCTCAGGATTAAAAGGTATATTCCGTTCAGTATCCTACTGCAAAACATTACATGGAATACGTAATGTTTCTCTTTGTCTAACTAAAGGAAGGCCAAGGAAACCTATCAGAAAAAGAGTGAAATTAATGATAATTTACTCATTTCTAAACAATCTTTTCTTAATAAGAATTCCAAAACTGTCTTACATTTTCTAACAATTTTACTTAATAAAAACGCATCTACTTTTCGTTAACCAATATTTTTGTATTAGTAACTGAGGAAAATTTCTGAAACTAGTTTCATATATAATTTATAACAAGTATATGCATATTAAGTAATAGTAAAACTGACTACTGGTAAGCAGTACCAGTTTAAGGCTTATATATTCGGGACCAAGAACTTAGCACTAAAATTCTTCTCTTATAATTTCTAAGTCGATATTTATCTGAACAAGTTTATTTTTTCCTGTGTATGTCTATTTCTGAAGATAAGTATCTGTTCATAACTGAACATTAAGTACTCTACAAAACAACCTACCTGCATTTCTTGCTGATGGTTACACTAAGTGACACGCTAAAGTGGATAGGAGAGAAATACAAGGACCAACGGACATCTGAATGTTATGTGATTATGTGGCGAATAAATTTATTTAGAAATGTGAATGTGAATGTGAATGTTAGCCGACAGTTTACGTGTGAATTAGTCTTATAAAAATAATATACAGCTACACAAATAGACTGCGACATCGAGAACATGGCAGACGAGAGGTTGGGGAATGTTTTTGGTATGGTGAGAAAAAAAAATTAAGCTCAGTAGGAGGAAGTGAAGTGCGACGGTAGACGTTTTGTCAAACATCCCCCTTTACTCTGTAAAGGGATGAAGAACGTGATGTGCAAAAGCAGACGCTCCTATTAATTTGTTCCCATAATTAATCATTGCTACGGACACATCGCACCCACTGTACTACGTTTATTAATGCAATACCTAATGCGTATAAAAGATTTTAACGTCTGGTTAGATTTGTGGAGTTTGTCATATATTGCGTCTTAAATAGTTACATATGTATATGTAATTTATATTGTTACATATGGTAGTATTTTAGAGATTGTTAAGAAACGTGTTTACGTTGTATTAATTTCAATCATTATTGCTCTGGCTGTTCGGAAAGTGAAAAGCTTTATTTCAAAGCAGGGAATTTTCTAATGTAATGAGATAAAACTTGTTACATAAACATTTGGTACATGACCTACGTTTTCACACAATCACCTTTCAAATTAAAACACCTGTTATACTTTTTCACCATCTTTTCTATGCCGTCTTAATATTATTGTTACCCCCAATGTGTTAAACCAAATATTAAAGTTCATCATCCCTTCTGAAGTGTTTTACACCCAAAATACCTTTCAGTTTTTTTTTTATTTTATAATTGATATTTACTGGGGGAATATTCTTTGTCAATATGTCGCTACATGGGACCGCGCAGTGTTGCTGGCTAGCATTCCGAGCCGATTTATATGTGGAAAAAAACTGATATTTCAGAAATACGTTTGGATCTTGGGGGATAAGTGGGCAGAGTACTAAGCTACTGACGTAACAGTTCTTGGTTTGGTCTCTTATAGTGCCAAAAATATTAAGATATATAGTTCCCTTCAGGTGGGCATATCATTTGAAAATATCTGGGGTAGCTTACTGGATTGCCTTGACTTTCTTGAAAATCCCTTGGCGCTGTCTCCTGAATACTATACGGGGAAAATCATTATTTATTACTATTTTTTTATCGTTGTAATTAGAAAGTGAATTTATTTTTTATCGTACTTTAAAAGTATTAGATTAAACTAGGAGTATTAATAACTTCAATTGCAGTTGTTCATATATAATTAGCAAAGAAACCACGGTCAAGGCTTCTTACTATAGCCTAATATTATTTCCAATAATAGCTACCAAGACACCATATCGTTATTACAGTAAATCATGGAGTACACGTTATTTTAGTTTGTTGCATGTAACACGGGGATTTTAACCCCCATCATCAGTTAGCATTTACTGTTTTTCTTATCGCTTCATTAAAGTCTCTTTACGTCTTTTATTGCAACACAATGAATCACGAACTTATTCAATTTATAACACAACCTCAATTTTCATATCAGGTAAAAGATTATTGGCGAAAGATAATTCGGACTATTACTGTTTTTAGTGAAATTTATAGCCCTATCTGAAATTAAATTTTTAAAATTTATATTTTATACAATGCCTAGTTAAAGTTACAATTTATGGTATGTAAATTCTTCCAAGCAATACAACTAGATCACTGTCACTATCTTTAGCCTCAAAGACTTCAAACCTTGGTAAATTCAAATTAACCAAATTATTCATAGGCTGTGCGTCTAAGATAGAAAAAGGTTTCAGCCCTAATTGCTAGCAACTACGGACATATTTTCCATTTCTTTTAGTTGTTATTATTAAATTTTCATTTAAGAACAAATGTTTTACCGAGGAAGGCTATTGATTTTTATTTCTTTTTCATTAAAGTCTGTGAGACGTTTTCGACATAGAGACTTTTACTTATACTTGTGACTGGTTCAATCTAATGTTCTTCAAATATGTATCATTATTTTATTTTATTTGTAAATACCCTGTCAAGTTCCTGTCCAGAAAAAAAATGTACTGAAATATTTTGACAACCGCGAATATATTTGACTCAGATAAACCTCGAAACTAGCCCAAAATAATTACTATATTTTACTGAAAATTAGTTTTAAAATGTTAATTTTGTAATTGTAATAGGTCAGTAACTTTGCGCTTTTAACTTCAGCTTTCGTAGGTGATTTTCTGATTAGTTTACTTTCATTGTTTAAAATTGCAGTACTCTTATACATAATAATTTAAGCTTTACACCTGTGAAGGTAGTATTTATTATTTATAAAACCTAAGTATACTTGTTGGACGTGTTTTAATATTTGTTTTGTTCTTATATTTCCATTGTATCGCAATCATGTTTAATATTATTATTTCATTTAATTTTTTAACAGTGTTGGTAAACGTAGACCTGAGTTTACAGAGTCTTCAAGATGGGGATATCCGAAGCTAGTCAAAGACAGTTCCAGGAAGAGATGAGATTCCGTTACTCATTGTGCTTGTATACAGTTACTGTATACACTTCATAATTTTGACGATATTTTTTCTCGACATTTTGACCTAAATTAGGCATTTTTCGATAAAATAACGATTATAAGTAAATGTTGAGAAATGGCTATCGTTATCAACTATATTTAAAAATAGTAATATGTATAGTAATATAAAATATGTATAATTTCCCTGTGACACTTTTGGTTTACCCGCCTGAGTTCCGCGTAATTTTGTGACGCCCTCATTTATTAGATACAGATGTAAATAAAAATACTATTTGGCTCTAGACAAGAGACTACGCTCCTGGTGTACTTAATGCACGCGTTAATTTAAAATTAATTTGTTTTTACTAATGATTCGGAATTGAGAGCTTTTTTTTCTCAATAGCAATTTTCCCCAGTTCGCGTATTCTTTCATTTATCATTTGCTTTTAGTAAATGTAGAAACAGCATTTTTAGGTTTCCTTATACCCGCTTAATTTGTATTCATAAAGTTGAACAGGACGAAATACTAATTACGTTTAAGCACCGAATCAGCGAGTAGTAAGATTTCGTCATAAATATTACTAAAAACTAATACGATCTCATTAAAAACTTTTCTAAAACTTAATTTGAGATGTTTAGGATAATATTTCTCTTGACAAAATTATTCAGGGATAGTTTTTCCGTTTACACCAAAATTACCGTCTCTGGTTCCCATTAGACGTTAAAATCTTCCAAGGCCTCTCTAAAGATACTAGACTTAATTTTTAATCAAAGTATAAACCTGTACATTTGCAGCTTAGGTATTCATAGATTGTAAAAATCAATCTACTTCAAAAAAACGATTATTGTCAAACCTCCATGAAATAGTTTTTATGGATATATTATTAGAGATAGAAAACATTTGTAGGCATTAGTGACCCCTTTCCAATTTCTCCAAATCATTTGATTTCTTCGCACGTTTCCACGTTCGGCCTTTGTAATTTTCTGCAACGCCGCACTTGAATTGGATGGTCAAGGTTGTTACAACTTCAGACTATTTTCCCGGTCCAACAAGTCTGCCGAACTTATAACTTGGCAAACTCGCTGTCACATATCTGTACGGTGAGGAAACTTAGGTGATGGATCTGCAAAATGTTTCTACTTGGTTTTAGAAATCCATTTTTACTTTTATAATTTCATAATAATGTTATATGAGAATTTTGTTTTTTGACTATTTCATAAAATGTCTGTAGTTTCATTTATTCTAGAAATAATTTTGTAAACAATCTTATATTGTATTTATCAGTAAACGTATTATGATCACTACCATATTTATATAAATAAATCACCTTGTTTTTTCGCATTTTTTTCAGTGAAAGTAATATAACAAGCAAATGCCAATCAAAAACCAATTATACGATTAGCGTTGTTTCTAACCACCACCGTCTCAAGCAACCCTTACCAATATAACGGAAGTCAAACGGAAGCCGCCAAACGACCTTACGATGACTGATTGTGCTGTTTTATTTACGATTACCCACGACTGCACCCCAACAAATTAGGGGACGATGATTTTCAAAAGGAAACCTTATTATGGGAAAAGTCATCAATTATATTTGATATATGTAAAGCTTTGTTCTTGAAAGCTTTTAGTGCTAATATATCGACGCCTGGGCCAAGGATGACTCAAGAGTCGATTGGTCACGGCTCGACGGCTGGAATCGATTACTCGAAACAACGGGCCGCGGTGATTAATGATCGAACTATGAATGATTCACGCTACCGGGGTCCGGCCCGATTTATTGTCAACGCCGTTAATCGAATTCTAAAGTCGGTGATGTCTTCTTTTTTAACGCCCTTTCGTATTAGAAACGATACATTTATTTTTCAATTCGTCAGGGAAGGGTGACGGTATTTGAATAAAGTGTGGTTCGCAATGAAATGACTTGGTTCTGGAATCGCAACTAAAATACAAAGCATTGAAGAAGTTTTTTATGTTTAATTTAGGCTTCACTAATCACTAATTTATCTTTTAACATTATCTAAAAAACATTTATCTTTTAAAAATATAATGTTTAGCCTACCCATTTTATAAAGACTTTTCTAAATTTGTAAGACTTTAAGTAAAAGCGTAAAAGCCACAAAACATAATTGCGTTCAACCTGAGAAGTGATATCCAAAGAGTAAACTTAGTTGGCGGAGATATGGTGAACGTGTGTCTAATATATTTGTGCTTTGGAAATATATTTAATGTAAACGAGCAAGATATTTAATGAATCCACATCCGATTCAAATCTGGAACTACTTGAGAGAAATAATGGCTATGAGGATTGTCGAAATCACTTCGAGGTGTTTCTAAGTCTATAAAGATGGTAGTTAGTTTAATAAAATTTTAATAAACGTTATTCAAAAATACAATATTAAAGACACATAGTCTCGCATTGTAAAATGAGGTAAACTTTATAAATTGTACATGAAATAAATAAATTTTAGTTTAATGACAGTTTATACGATTTTTATGACTCGTATTATTTCAATTTTACCAGCCACAAGAGTGAAGATATCAACATTTAAAACCTAGCAAAAAAATTGCGTGAAAATGATATAAATGCCAACATCTTTTCACTCTAGCTACAATGCATCCCCTAAACCGTCAAGTACAGTGTCGCACCACCCGAGGCTTGAGAAGTTAACTCGTCTGGAGTCGAGCCGGGGGTGAGGGCAGTCAGGCTGGACAAGAAAGGGCTGTTTTTGTAACAGGACGCCTTCCCCACCCACCCTGGGGGCAGCTCATTTCACACAAAGGCGTCAGTGTTGATTCTCACCCTTGGAATACAATCTACCCTGACAAGTCTTACTCTGCGAAATTTAAGATCAAAGAGGTTTTCTAATAAAATTACAAATTCAGTTATTCACTTCAAGTAATGCAGTAATTTAAAGTTATATAGATAAATAATAGATGTTTACAAATAATAAAGAGAATACATTTATATATATATATATATATATATATATATAAAATTGGGTTTTTAATTAAGTTTAGTATTCAAATGTTTGTTAATTTGATTTGATTTACATTGTTCTTTTTTAATTCTAAATTTTTCCCAGAAGTCTTCTGATTAGATAATAAACTTTATTAAAGAGGTTTTTTTTTAGAATAACATAGTATTTTCTGAAGGATTTAACTCTATATCTGGCCAGCCGATATTTTAGCGGCAACAAAACTTCTTTTACAGTGACCAGGAGGAATTTTATCATTTCCCGACATTGACATCTTTAGGTAGAGAAAAATAAAAAAAAAAGTTTGATATCACAACTACCTGATATTTTTATCATTATCTGTTAAATTGTATATATATATGTCGGAGAACATCCAATAGTTTGGAAATATTCAAGAACTCAGATAAAAATGTTATGTTTAGTGGAGGTTATCTGAAACGTGTTTGTTGTTATGATATTACAAAATACCCTACTTTATCATATGTTTAAATGATTCGATACAAATACCGAATGAATAGGGAATATTTCAAGCTCTCATTTTTATGCGTATTACATTTATTAAAGATTTTTTGTATCCCTATAAAATGGCCTGCAAACTATTGCTCCTCACTGAGTATCACTTTGTTACCAGTCATAATATTTGCAACAATTTATACTTTTTATATAAAACTCTATATTTTATTAATTTAGAATATGTTCAATACAAACTGTATATCTTGGAATGTTTTTAAAAAATTTTGAAAATATAATATAAGGTTGAATATTTGTAAAAACGACTGAAAATTAAAATTTCAATATTTGTATTATTTTCCATAAATATTTTAACAACGAATAAATATTACCCTTTTCTTGAAGTATATTTATTTTTCTATCAAAAGCTTTATATAAATAATATATAAGATGGATAGTAATTTAGCTTTATTATGTAGCTATAATGTTTCTTCGATGCCTGAATAAACCTATTTTAAATATTTTAAAATTTTTATTTCAGAAACTTATATTTTAATATAAAGTTCTGCACCTCATTACATTTTACTTTTTTAATATTTTACTTTTATTTCATTTTATTATTTTTATATACATTATATTTCATATGCTTTACAATATATTTAAAAAAATAAGATTGTTGCAAATTTCGTAATTTGAAATTTTCTTAACAATTAATGTAACTTATTTACTAATGGATTATTAAAAGCAATAAATTAGGGAGTAATTATGTGTGTAAGTTATACCATTGTAAGTTTTCTGAAGCAGTTATTATAACACTTATAAATTCTAATTATATATTTAGTCACATTATGTAGATATTTATAAACATACTTTCTGTAGCAAAGGTAGTACAGTATACTAATAGCTTTAACAAAACGAGACAAAGTAAAACATTGCTGCAAATGTAACTTATACGCACATCAACGAATAGATGCCCTTTTATACTGAGGACTGGAGTTGAGGGAATTCCGCTAAACGTTGAAGTGAAGGTTAGGCAGAGTAGTTTAATAATAGGGACGGGTTAAATGCCATGTATAACGGAATTGCGCAAAGTTGGAAGTACCAACTCTGAGCCAAGCAGGTGGAATGGAGCATCTCCATTGTATTTGAAGGTGATATTTATATGTAGAACGGGGCGAACAGGTGCTTTTAATTTGAAAAGTTACCTGGGCTCCATTCAACTGTGAATTGTTACTTTCAAACAAGATCTATTAAATAAATCCAAAACTACCCCAAAAGTTATGGGAAATAAGGAAAAGCTTTGTTCAGGATAATAGTCATGAGGTTTAAATTGTTTAAGAGTGGTGAAAGTAGTCGCTCAGTGAGCAAAATCCAAGTTATATTTATATAGGCTTAGTCCTTAATAACTTCTGTCTTTCCACGAGACGATGCATTTTTGTACGCTTCTAACAAATTTTATAATTCCTATATTTTTTTCTGCATTCCTTTTACGGATCGTAATAACAACTTTAACGCTCAATTAATAATGGGAGTAATAAAGACAGTATTTTTTTTTCAGTTTGAACATCTACTCTTCTAGATTTCTAGATGTAAAAAGACTAAATAAGATATTTACTTTTTTTGTTGTTCATTTTTTTTTTTTTTTGTTAAACATGGGTAAAATTGAACTTGATCACTAACAGTTCGTTATAGGTTTAATTATTTTTCATTTTACTAAGCTTTTATAAACCTTCATATGTTTATTTCGAAATATTGATTATTTTTCATCCAGATTAATCGAACCACCTAAACATAGGATAAAAGGCAATATAATTATATGAGACACATTTAGATTATTTCTTGTTTATAATTTTAAGGGAAGCAATGTACTAGGAAGCAATGTGTATTTTAATTATGTTTATAAGAGATACTGTTTACAGCAATTTCAAAAGGTAACGTAAAAGCTTTTCTTTTCATGGTACGACTAGGAACGAAAAACATTATTGAGAGTCCAGTATCAGTCGTAAATGGATTATTTATTATTAGAACATTAAGCGAAAATCTTTCCGATTTTTGATGGGATGGCTGTCAGAGACAAACAAAATGCATACTCAACCTCTATACCTGAAACCTAGCTGGCTAAAACTAGAGAAAATCCGTTCTAATTGTACTTCTAATACGTAGGTGATGAGTGTTGCTACATTTACAATACTCTATATTCTTACAATGTGTGTTATAGTAAACACATTTTAGAAAATATCCATATTGTATATACCAAATGCTATCCTGTTAAGACACTCATGAGATAATGTATGGCCATAACGAAAGCTATCATTTTCTGTGTTATTATATGTCCTTCAAAAGCTATCCGCCTAAACGCATCTCATGTGCGAATGTGGCTCTATACTAGTATGGCCATAACGAAAGCTATCCTTTCGTGTGATAATAGTATGTCCATGAAACCCTATCCGCCTCAGCTTCTCATGTGGCTCTGTACTAGTATTGCTATATCGAAAGTTATCCTTCCAAACCCCTTTTATTAGCACATGTGGTAATAGTATAGCAATAACAAAATGTATCCCTCCACAAACTCAAGCGCCTGTGAAATTATTATAACCATAATTATTAAAGGCCATGTCCCATAATAACTAATGTAATTATCTTTACATGTCCCGAGTTCTACCACTATAGATAGGTATTAATATCCCTTTTATAGGTCTAAGGATCTGCATATTCCTTTGTCTCTTCTTCTTTACAAAAAGTGTTCTTCTCTTTTAAATATTAAGTTTACTTTTAAAAACATTTTTTAATATCATTAGTGGTATTCAGTTTACCGCTTACATGAAGGTATTTTACTCGTGGATTTTGTGCCCATGATCGGCGTAACCTTGATGACACTAGCCTTATTTGTATTACCACTTATACGGTGGCATTCCACTTTTGAATTTCGTGCCCATGTTCGGCGTAACCTTGATGACACTAGCCTTATTTGTATTACCACTTATACGGTGGCATTCCACTTTTGAATTTCGTGCCCATGTTCGGCGTAACCTTGATGACACTAGCCTTATTTGTATTACCACTTATACGATGGCATTCCACTTTTGCAATTCGTGCCCATGTTCGGCGTAATGTTTATTTCACTAGCCTTATTTGTATTACCACTTATACGATGGCATTCCACTTTTGCAATTCGTGCCCATGTTCGGCGTAATGTTTATTTCACTAGCCTTATTTGTATTACCACTTATATGGTGGCATTCCACTTTTGCAATTCGTGCCCATGTTCGGCGTAATGTTTATTTCACTAGCCTTATTTGTATTAGCCCTTATATGGGGGCATTCCACTTTTGCAATTCGTGCCCATGTTCGGCGTAATGTTTATTTCACTAGCCTTATTTGTATTACCACTTATATGGGGGCATTCCACTTTTGCAAATTCGTGCCCACGTTCGGCGTAATGTTTATTTCACTAGCCTTATTTGTATTACCACTTATATGGGGGCATTCCACTTTTGCAATTCATGCCCATGTTCGGCGTAATGTTTATTTCACTAGCCTTATTTGTATTACCACTTATATGGAGGCATTCCACTTTTGCAATTCGTGCCTATGTTCGGCGTAATGTTTATTTCACTAGCCTTATTTGTATTACCACTTATATGGAGGCATTCCACTTTTGCAATTCGTGCCCATGTTCGGCGTAATGTTTATTTCACTAGCCTTATTTGTATTACCACTTATATGGAGGCATTCCACTTTTGCAATTCGTGCCTATGTTCGGCGTAATGTTTATTTCACTAGCCTTATTTGTATTACCACTTATATGGAGGCATTCCACTTTTGCAATTCGTGCCTATGTTCGGCGTAATGTTTATTTCACTAGCCTTATTTGTATTACCACTTATATGGAGGCATTCCACTTTTGCAATTCGTGCCTATGTTCGGCGTAATGTTTATTTCACTAGCCTTATTTGTATTACCACTTATATGGAGGCATTCCACTTTTGCAATTCGTGCCTATGTTCGGCGTAATGTTTATTTCACTAGCCGTATCTATATTATTACTTACACGGTGGCATTTTACTCGTGAATTTTGTACCCATGCTCAGTAAAACATTTATCTATAAACGTAGTAAATACTTGCGACTTTACCAGTTTCAGAATTTATATTTAAAGTATCCTATATTTATAAAACTCTTTGAGAGATAAACCTTTATTTTCTCCAATAATCCTTGCCATTGATCATACGATACTTTACTTCTCGCCATATCGTAGAAGAAGTAAAACACAGGTATTTAGACCTTCTTTTAAGAAACGGAGTAAAAGAAACAACAGATCAGCCACGTGCTGGGTAAAGAGTTTGCTAGTCTAAAACAAAACTTACTAAACAAAATTGCCTTTCATTAAAAATAATAAAACAACCAATAATAATACAACCCTTTTTTCAACTCCTTCTATTAGCTCACACTCCCTTGATACATATCTTGAACAAATTTTAAACCGTTAATAAAATACGTTTTTATTCATCTAATCAAATACATTTCTTTTAATATCCAATGGATGACAATTGATGTTGTTACAGTTTTTAAAAATATTTGTTCAATAATAGATTATTAAAATTTGGGGTTGGTCTAGAACAGATTCGAACTGAGTATCTTCAAGTGTAGGTCTTTGGCACTGAGGCAACTTTCCCATTGCTAGAAATCTACTTCTCAGAGATGTATATGAATTTTTCTTTTGCCCCCATCTAGTTGCGGTCGAAACTCCAATTGCAGAATCCTAAATTGTTGCCATGGTTATCTCACAATATCATAGATAACGCTCTAGAAATAGAAATGAATGAAAAGAATAAAATAAACAAACGTATTGAAATTAACGGTATCGAAACTTCACAAACGGATAGTGCAAAAGGAAAGCGAAGAGAAACTACAGCACAATGCAAGTGACAAAAAAATAGAATATAAATAGAACAAACAAAAATTATGGGCCGACACTAAACATAGGAAGGAAAATGGAAAGTTCCAAGGAAATTCGCTTTCTATTTAGTCATTCAGTATTGTTATTCTGATTTATGTATATACACATATATATTAATTGTATTTATACAATAAAATGAAACTAAAATAAAAAATTCCTTTGTCGATTTAGGTGGGAATCGACTTTAAAAACAAATTATGTTACTTGTTTATTTTCAGTTTAAAGAGTTCCCCCATTGTCTTTAATTACATAAACAGCTATAAACTCAAACAAGTGACTTGAGTTCTACAATAATAGATATCATTTTGGCAACAGAATGGTTTGCAAACTTCTATACTGTCTGGCGACACGGTTTTCGAGTGTATTTGGGCTGCAATTATAAAGCCTGCAAACTTTGGCAGCGCTCCAAAACCGATTGTGATGGGGGGTCGTAACGACCATTGTACGAGATTTAATTTTTGCTGAAGGGCTTTGTGGCTCATTTGGAACACGATAAGCGATAAATTTTGTATATGAACTTCTGGTGCTAATAAATGTGTCGATGTTGTACACTTAAAAAATATTTTAACGATTTTATGTGCTGGAATTACCGATATTGTGTCAAATTATAATTCTGTTTAAAGACACCACAATGAAGGCTTTATTTTCACATGTTTCTTAAAAGCTGATAACATTGCACAAACTTTTAGAAATATATTAAATGCAATTTTGAAAGTAAGATAATTTTAAGTTTAAAAAGTTTAATAAAATAAGTATAAAATTAATTTTTTGTTTATAAATTGTCAAAGCGCCCCTCCATACACCCCTTTTATTTCCCTTTTTTCTCAAACAAACAAATACGTTAAAAGGTACCTCTTAATGCACTGTTCCAAATGGCACTCTGCAACTATTATTGTTGACATCAATTTCTTGGAAAAACAAATTCACCCTTATTTGCAAAGGGGTTGAATCGAAGCGCGTTCGATTTTAGCATACGCAAACACCGCGATATTAATTTGTCCCGAGTTTCGTTAATATTAAACCCTTCTGTAGAGAAGTTAGGGGTGAGTCGAATTGCACTGTTTTTAACCGCCCTTTGCATTGTCGACTGAGGGGCAACCGATGTTAATAAAAACATCGCGAGCACTAAAACGCGGTCGGCTGTCATTATTTTCATACGGACAGTTGAAATAACGGTGCGTAATATTTTTGCTTGACGCTTCGACGCTGATTCATTCGAAAGCCGGTTGAAGTCGAGGCGTGCTCTTGTAAGAACGCGTGCGCCAACGTTTTACATCATGTTTTTTATTACGGGTTTACTGAATTACAAATATTGTTTTCATAATTCATATTTTATAAATGTGTAAAATATAGTTGAAGAAATAAATATTTGGAGATTCTAAACTACTACGTAAATTCTGTATGGTTTGGGGAGAAGCTATAATGTTTGCATGATAAAACAAAATTAGTAATAAAATAAAATCAAATAAGTAAAATAAAATATTTTTTATATTGTGGTTAGTGTTTTTTTTATTTATTGCGTTCAAGTGAGTTCACAGTCCTCGAAAAAGTAATAAATATAATCTAGTTCAGTATTTATAATAAATATAGCCTATTACATCGGCTATACAAATTATAGTCTGTTACATCCTTATTGATAAATGTAGCCAATTACAGCCCAAATAATAAATATAGCCTTTGACCCACTCTATAATAAATATAGACTATTAAAGCCACAATAATATACGCAGCTTATTGCAGTCTCTGTAATACATTTAGTCTATTACTGTCTCAGTAACAAAAATAAAGCCTATTATTGAATGTATAATAAATAAAACTAATTGAACCTTATATAATAAATATAGCCTAATACAGTCTCTATAATAAATATAGTCTATTATAGCCTCTATAATCAACATAACAATTATTTCAGCCTCCATATAAAGTTACAGCCTCTGTAACGCCTATAGACTATTACAGCCTCTTTAATAATGTAAGCCATTACAGCCCTATAACAAAAATATAGCCTAATACTGTCTCTATAATAAATATAGTCTATTATAGCCTCTATAATCAATATAACAAATATTTCAGCCTCCATAAAAAGTTACAACCTCTATAACGCCTATAGACTATTACAGCCTCTTTAATAATGTAACCCATTACAGCCCTATAACAAAAATACAACCTATTACTTTTTGTATAATAAATATTTTCAGGCTGTTTTCTCGATTTACATACGTACAAGGAATTTCGAACGTTTTATCGTTTTACATACATATTAACGAATGGTTTAATGCGAGACAGAGTTATAAATAGCAGAAACTAAATTTATGACTATATCAATATCTATATATCTGTTTCTATGTCTTAGACTTTTTAATGCTACGTGTGAATAAAATGTGTTCATATAACTAGAGATTTGAAAAAAGGCAAACATTTAGTTCTATATCATGCATTTTCATACATAATATTACTAAGTATTGTTTTATTATAAGAATTATATATCTTTATGCAAAGAAATATAGAATAATAATAGCACGATTTTATTTTTTTTTCAGGTGAGTAAAACAGAAAAAATGTAACAAGAAGAGAATTCAGGTAAACGTTATATCATAGAACTGATTAATTAATAACTCAATAAAAATTAATCTTTAAAAATCATTGCCACATTCCTCTTAATTGGTAAACTACAAGCGTTGTTATCTCTTTTCTCTTCCTCGCTCTCTCTCTCTCTCTCTCTCTCTTTGCCTATATTGATCCTCGCTCATCCTGCCTTCACCTCATTACCATGCAATAACAACCCTTTCCGCTAGTTCTCTTGTTATTAAAACGTTATAAACAGCACTTTGATATCGTTATTAATTCCTAATTATTTGTTTAAGTCTTCGAAAGACAGTTTTGTCCGAGACAGAAATTAATTTGCAGACATTTTAACTTTGCAATTATTTTTAATAGGTTTTACAGCAAAACAAATGTGCAAAAGGATCGGTCTGTGGTGAAACAAAAACATTTAAGCTTGAAATATAAAATCGTTTATTTAGACTATATACAATATAATGTAGTTTGCATTGGTAGATTAGTGTTTTGCAAAAAGATCCATAACCAGTAGAAAAGGTAAATCAACAGCTATAAATTTAGGAAACGCCCTCAATGATGTTTACACGAACATAGCCAAGATGGATTTTTAGGGAAATCGGTAAGAATAGTTTCATGGTATTTATACCTATAAAAGAATTAATTGATCATTTCAACGTATAAATTGATATTTTTCTTTTTTGTCAGTAAATTTACCGACTGGACAGGTACAGATGGTGAACTGTTTTGTTTTGTATTCAAGTTGTTTATTTAACACATTGAAGTACAGTATTTTTGAACTTTTCATTAAAGCTGGTGGTTATCGATTAAACCGTTTTATAACGTAGTCTTACTGGAAACCATATAACATGATCTTTATGTTCTAAATCAAGCCACTGTTTTAAATCGATAAATTCTACAGTCAAACAATGTACTTTGTGAGTAAAGAAAATGGTTAATAATACGTTCACAATAATTTAGAAGGGATTTGTTCACAGTCACTCACAGATGATTCTAGGATCATCTGATTTACACAATTCTTCTAACGTATTATTTAAGATTTAAATGGAAATACTTTACTGATTCAATAGACCTTTTTCAAATTAATCTACAGACACGTTTCATACATTATTAGTCCGGGTAGCGGGTATTCAACTCACTTACCACATTTGAGAGTAGATCCAATTCTACCATCTACGTTTGTGGTGCTAGAATTTATCCTTTTTCCCAATACCAAGGGATTATTATGGCCTTTCTGTAATCGAACCTAATTTACCTAAAATTCTTTCTTAAAGGGAGTATAACAGATCTACACCTCTTCATCACCCGGATAAAGGAAATCACCAAACTTTCAAGTGTTACATTGCACTCGTGACCCCATAATATTCTTCCATCCTCTCTCACAGGCTTATGGTCTCACCTGTATTCACGATTACTTCCAGTGCTTCGTAGGTGATAATAATCATCTTAAAACTGTATATATATCATGCGAATCATTTTTCTAACAGCAGTATTATTTATGTTAATGTAATATTTTAAAGATTGGGTGTAAACTTTAAATATAAAATAAAGTAATTATAACAAAAAACTTTATTTACTTTAAATGTTTATAGGCCTAGTATTTGTTTTTATGATTATTGTTTTTTTAATGTAAAAAATTAAGGGTTATTTTTCATTGTTTATTTATAATGTAGAAAATTAAGGAAGATTTTTCATTGTTTATTTATAATGTAGAAAATGAAGGGATATTTTTCATTGTTTATTTATAATGTAGAAAATTAAGGAAGATTTTTCATTGTTTATTTATAATGTAGAAAATGAAGGGATATTTTTCATTGTTTATTTATAATGTAGAAAATGAAGGAAGATTTTTCATTGTTTATTTATAATGTAGAAAATGAAGGGATATTTTTCAAAGATAATGCGAAGTTATGATGCAATTAATTAGTAGGCTAAATAATATAATTATAAACTACTCTTCAACAAAATAAAATTTTTTTTTAAATGTTTATAAATTATTACTGCTTTTTAAAATTTTGAATATTATTATTATAGTGATAAAATTATTATTTTCTCAGTATTAAAAAAAAATTTTTTTAGAAAAAAGCATTGTCACAGGGTGTCTAGTGACAGGGAAAACCGGGAAAACCTGGAAAAGTCAGGGAATTTTAAGATTCTGGAAAATTCAGGGAAAAGTCAGGGAAAATTTTAAAAAATCGGGAAAATATTTATTTTGATTAGAAACAAAACTAGTGGCCATTGCTCTCGAATATTTGGTATTGTAAGCCAGCGGTTTAGGGGCAGGGCAGTCAGGAAATAACACTTTTTTATTTAGATGCCCATTATTTATTTGATAAGCCCAATGCTATGACTTCAGGACTTATGTCAATAAATATTAAACTTGTTGAGTTGGTACAGCTGGAAGGTTTTAGCCTGGACCGTGGCCTTGGGGTGCGCAGTGGTTCTGTTATCATATGGACAGGTGGGGATAACAGATAACTCAGTCTGTTTCTGACCACACAGAACGCTGTGTAAACATTCGTAGCCAGCTATTTGTCTAGACTCGTGATAGTATGTGTTTTATTTGACGGTGATTATTTGTACCAATATTAATCTACCAATATTAAAATAATATTTATTCGATAGTTTTCTGTTCCATTTATTCGAAGAGTGTCTCGATCCATGAGATCCAAGAGATTTTAGTGCAGCTGATAGTTTCTATGTATTTTTGTAATTTATTTTACCTTTTTAAAATAAAAACTCAATGATAGTCAGAATTCAAGTATAGTCAGAACTCAAGTATAGTCAGAACTCAAGTATAGTCAGAACTCAAGTATAGTCAGAACTCAAGTATAGTCAGTCAGAACTCAAGTACAGTCAGAATTCAAGTATAGTCAGAACTCAAGTATAGTCAGAATTCAAGTATAGTCAGAACTCAAGTATAGTCAGAACTCAAGTATAGTCAGAATTCAAGTATAGTCAGAACTCAAGTATAGTCAGAACTCAAGTATAGTCAGAACTCAATTATAGTCAGAACTCAAGTATAGTCAGAATTCAAGTATAGTCAATATGTAAATAGTTTTGTATTTAGCAGCATTTATATATGTAACGATGTTTTTACTCTGAATTGCCTTAAAATATATATTATGGTATGAGCATACAATATAAATTCGTACGCAGGGCTCTACAGTGACATGTTTATACAGTCTATTTACTTGTCCTGTCTGTATATGATAGTTTCAAATGTTATAAATTACATATTGTTCAATTCTGCAATGAATTACTCGTTTATTAAGGTCGCTATTGTCATATCAACAGATTGTCATCGAAAATAAAAAACACAAAAATTGTTCAGAGTTCGTTACTTTTTCAGAACATTTATTTTTTAGAAATTAGTGATATCTCTGTAGTAGGTCAGCTTAAACAAATTTAATAAATGCATTTGATTATTATTTTGATTTTTTTAATTGGCTGCCGAAGAATGTAAGTCTAATGTGGAAAGTGTTATATTTTGTTTTTAACGATTGTTTTAAAAAGTGGGAATGTTTCAATTGAATTTCCAGGAAGCGTTTGCCATTATTTTTACCTGGGAGATAAAGTAAAGTTGTATTAGTTTTCATATTTTGAATTTTTTCGATATTTGATGATTAACATTGTGCCAGTTTGTTTTTAATCGAGATAATGTTGTTTACTAATGGATAAATGAATGAAAATGGTTGTTTTTTTACCTTTCACCGGGTTTGCATATACATTTTTTGTATTTTGAGCTAATGTTCGTTACATTTAGTAGAAGAATCCCTGTCAAAACAAAAAGTGTGTGTAACAGGTATGCTACTCCATTTTGTATTTTCATTTCATAAACACGAGAAAACGTTATAATTGTACCCTTTTCACATTTCAGAATAATACATAACATACATCAGTTCACTGTTGCCGAAAATCCATTATTAAAACTAGTTTTTCCTCATGCACCTTTACATGAAAGGAAACCCTAACCCCAATTTCAAATTCAATTAAACAACCGCCCGTGTTTATGTAATTATCCGCAAAAACAGTGCTAGGCCCGAATAGGTCTCGTTTTTGTTGACATTCACAAAACGACACAAAGGAAATAGAGGTCAATTTGACGAGCTCGCTTTAGTTTTCCGCGTAGCCACTAGAGTGGGTACACATCATTACTGCGGTACAAAAGGGAATGTCGCCCTCGACGCAGGTGTTATTCAACAGTGACGACTTGATTTTCTAAATGAACTTTCTGGTTTATTGACATTGTTTTCATTGATTTAACTGATAGTCGCATTGACTTGCAGCCTCCAAGTAAATATCACAGTGCTCCCTGGACGCGGGTTTTGAATCAACAAGCGTTAGGAAGTTAAATACAGTACGCTCGTTTGATTTGGCTTAGTCCTTGCACGTATGTTTGAAGGTCGTGTATCTAAGTGGTACAAATATTTCAAATCATGCTTTGAAAATTGTATTAACTTCAAATAAACACTTATATAAGACATTTGCTGTTTAATAAGTTTTATGATAATAAAAAACTTTCTGGTTTTATATGTTGAAAAATAATTATGTAAGCTTAATGTTAAAAAATGAATGTGTGTCTTTGATTCCCAAAGATAAAAATGAATGCGATCTTAACACAAAAACAATATTACTTTAAAGTTAATGAAATAATAACGATCGCCTACTGAAAAACAATAATTTTATTTTTTCATACTCATTTCAATATCAGGTCATTATCAGAAGTATATCTGTACAAGTTCTGAACTGTATAAGATGGTCACCAAAGTTTAACCTACAGCCTATATTATATCTTGGGTGCCTTCGCTTACGGGTAAATTTAATATATTAATATATATATATATATATATATATATATATATATATATATATTCCACATACTGTAATACATTTTGTAGTTTAATACGTATTTTTAAAATGTAAAACTAGCCAATTAAAAAACTTAAAGTGAGAAAGACAAATATTTAAACTAGTTTATTCCTTCTACTTTAAACATAACAGACCGGAAATATTTGAAATAGGATTTTTTTTTTTTTTTTTTAAGAGAGTTTTCAAAGCAGGTGTTGTGTCCTTACTGGAAAATGTTGCTATATTTAATATAATAAGTGGCAAAGTAAACATTAACTAACAATTAATTATAAAAATGTAATTGTTAATGATGAATTAGATAGTAATGAATTTTTAATGTTATTATGTTGGTAGTAGCATGTAGTTGCGATTACCGGCTTGGTTACGCTTTGTGGTTGCGGGCTATAACCGTGTCGCGAGTTATACTCGCTAATGAAGATTTTGCCATTGAAACGCGTGAAAATAAATTATTGATTATGAGTCGGTGCCGGTATTTATTAATTTTTCTCAAAAGTTAAGCTCAAATATTAATAGTGATAATTTACCAGAACATTTCAAAAAACGTGTAAAATAATTATGTACTATGTAGCCTAATATTTTTCGTAAAAAATTTCACTACCGTAAAATTAATATATGTCACGAAGATTGTTCTTCTTTGTAAGTATCTTCTCATTATATTTTTTTAAAATATACATAGCTTTCACTAGGTCTAGGTTAATGTCTCTGAATTATATGTACTACAATCTTTATCGTCATTCCATTCAAAAGTAAATGTTTCAAGTGTTTTAAAATTTCAACGATTTCCCAGAGGAAGCTGTAAAGGATTTACCCACTTTTGTACAATAGATTAACTCCCAGCATGTATTGAATGTTAACCAGTTTTAATGAAGGAACCTTCTTGTACTCAGAGTACTTTGCATGATTTTGATACGAAGTAGTCTTAAACAATTTATATACTTCTGTATATAATTTCCTCAGTAGTATCCAAGCACTGAGGAAGGCTACATCGTCGCCGAAACTAGTCTGTTGTAAACTAATGTGTTTGTTTATTAAAACAATTAGCTAAGCTCTAATTAACTAAATATAATTGCGTTATTCCGAGTCCACAAATTTAGAGGAAGTGAGCCACTAGAAAAAAAGAAGAGAAAGACGGATAGAGAAGGCAAAAGAGAAGAAGCGAAACAGAGGGAGAGAGATAGTTAATAGAGAAAGAAGAAATTTGCCCTTTCTATGTAATGTTTACAAATGTTAGCCTAAACATTGTACTTGGGCGTACTCAACATAACTTGAACGTTCTTCGTACTGAATTCCAACGTGGCATTTTCCATTTTCGGTATTTACGCCCATAAACCCGGCTCCTGCCCATTGTCTCGCGAGTTCTAAGTATAGTAATTAATAAAATATGTAACGACCGCACTCCTGCCTTGTTCGACCTTTGTGCCAGCATTGTACAGGGTCATTAATTATTGAAGCGTGACGTTGTGTGCCCCCCATCGAAATCCCCCAACTATGAGTTTCAAAGGACCAACTTCAAATAGAATCTGTGATGGAGAAGCTACTTGGCGACTTGTACAAATTCGTTTTGGAAAATTAGACACTTTGGGGATTATGGGGGAAAAGGGGAGTTTTGATTCTGGTAAAAAGTTCCCTATTTTGACGAAATGTGAAATGCTTTTAGAAACTTCGTCGTAATATTTGTTAATGTTTGATAGATTTTGTAGTATATTGATAGTACAGACGTTTAGGTCAAATGACACCTACTAGGATTAGAACATAAAATTCGGATAATTGTAAAAATACAATAACTTTTAAAACAAATTATTGAAGTATGTAAAAGTAATTTGAAAGCATGTTTCGATACGATAGTCATGTTTTATCGTTTAATTTATAGTTATGTTTAATTTCTTCTACCCTTCTTTATCTTTCTTATTATTAAAGGGGTGTCACTCGTAGGCACTTGTTTATGACCCTAATGAAGAATAAGACTACATCAAGTGCATTACCCTGACCACTTGACGGCATGATCCCCTTATATCCTCTAACAGGGCGTTTTATATACCTAACTAAAATATATACATATTTATATATTTATTTATTATGTACTGAATGACAATATTTTCAACCTTGGTAGTCAACGAAAAATCCTCCATGTACCTGTAACCGATATAGTACCCCTTTTGCACTAAGATTCCCAACCCCCTTTGCAATAAGACCTACAACCCCTTTGCAATAAGATTTACAACCCCTTTGCAATAAGACTTACAACCTCTTTGCAATAAGACTTACAACCCCTTTGCAATAAGACTTACAACTCCTTTGCAATAGGACTTACAACCTCTTTGCAATAAGACAACCCCTTTGCAATAAGACTTACAACCCCTTTGCAATAAGACTTACAACGCGCCTATTTTATCACATAATTCTTCACCGAAAGAAATTTTATTTACTGCAGTACATTCACTAATTCGTAGCTCAAATCAAATTGTAGTTTGAAAAGACTATTACAAAATTTTCCCTTTTTAGAAAAATTGTAAACTGAATGAGAAGAGTAATATGGTGAAAGTTCTTTTAGCTAATATTTGTTTTACTTTCTACATGTTATACAAATGCAATATGTACATATATATATATATATATATATATATATATATATATATATCATTGTACTGCCTTTATATACGTGAATGTGTGTGAATGTTACTCCAGAAAACCTAGTGGTAGAAGACTGAATTACAAGTGCAATACCTGACCGAACACAAGTGACAGTTTGGTTACTTTCATATGCGTATCTATACCGAGGGCCATTTTCTTCCCATTATAAGTAATTTTAAGAGCAAAACATCTCTATTGCCATAAAAACGTTTATAGCCCGAGAAGAAAGTAATCAAAATTTAATTACTTACATATATATAGCAAATAATTAGTGTTACAGAATTTTTCATTAACGGCTGCAAAAGATCTGTTCTATAGACTTGATATAAAAATAAGCCATAAGCATTTTTTATTACTGGACAGTAAGTTTCATTTTCTTATTAAGTAGCTTCCATAAAGAGTTTATTAAATTGCCCCTAAACCGTAAAGGATTATCTGTTTTAATATAACATTTTTTTAAAATTTTTCTCGTCGTAATTCTAAATAAAGGTTAATCTAATGGCTTCTAGCTTGCATTTACGATGTAAACGACACCAGAAAATTAGATTTCGTTGCAATAACATAAGTTATAAACATTTATTCTCTGAGAATATTTGTATTTTTACAAGCTAATCTAGTCACCTGTAGCTATAACCTGTGACAGTTATATTCTCATAATACACTGTACGAATATAATACACTTAAAAGCGGGTGGTCATCTTTTTATTCCTCTCGAGCGCAATCTAGGCTACTTTAGGTGAGCGATCTCCTTTATCTAACCTTATTTAGCCTACAAATTCAAGGGTGTTAAAGGTACCCCGTCCTTCATTCATTTGTGATCTAGTATAGCCTATACAGATGAATATGCTTTATTCACGTGAACCATTATTCTCTCTGACAGTTTCTATAGTCCTTTAGACGATTCAGTTTTCCTTCTTCCTAGCCTATAAATGTGATTCCCCATTCTTACCCTTTCCGCATCCCTCGCTAGAAATAAAGTAACCATATCGCGGTCTAGTATTTACCTTAATAATAGAAACAAATATGTTATACATTTTTTATTTCAGCACTGACAATATTACAAATTATAGGTTGAGTTTGACTACAGTAAAATGAAGTGGGAAACAATTCGCGTAGCAAGATGCTCGACCTATTTCGATTATTGCGAGAGAGCGGCAAGAGGCAGAAATTCAGTTAATACTAATTGTTGGATAATTAATGTGTTATCAAGAGTTGGTTGGAAAACGGCCTGAGGGTAAGCTAGCTTTGAGCGAGGGGAGAGAATTGGAACAGAAGCGCTAGTTACAAAGTTTTCCAATCGTGTTCCTTCATTGTTGCCAACATAAAGTATTAAAAATATCGTACTGCCCTGTCGTTCAAAAAGTAATTCAAGAGAGTTCGCAAGTATAGATTTGTCGTTACGTGAAGAATCTGCTGTAAATTGTACGAGGGTGTCGCCTTTTCCAGCTACTTTATGCACAGACTTTAACCAGTATGATTTCGCTGTTTCTATCTTGTATTAAGTGTGTATTTTGTTTATTTCCACCCTTAATTTTTTTTTCGATTATAGTAAAACCTACACCATTTGAAATAGATAAACAGATATTGTCAATATTGTCCTGTTACCAATTATCAAAGAAAGTCTTATACTTAGGTGTATATATTGGGTTTTGGAAAAATAATTTAAAGTTCCCATGGTTGTTGCATCTGAAAAGCAAAGACAAGCCCAGAGTAGGTAAACAATAAACTCTTCGCCAAAAAAATAAACGACTGCTATTAGAACATTATTGTATTTTAAGTGTTATTTATTTTGAACAAATTTTTAAAATAAGTTTAATGTACATCCTGAGGGTACTTTTTGTGGCTGAAACTCTTAATACAAAATAAATATTAATCTTAGGCGTTCGTCATTAATCCTTATTGTAATTGGATTTAAGTATCGAAGTTTAAGTAAGATTTAGGTTCTGCCAAGATCGATAATGAAAAATAAAACCTTATTCATAACAGTTGTGATTGCGTCATTGATGTAAACTTTCATGATAATTTACTTTAAAAAATTAAGAAGGTGTAACGCTCTTCTTTCTTACGTCCTCCCTTCTCCCTCTCACTACCTTCTTCCCCCTTTTCTTCCTCCTTTTGATTAATCCACCTTAACTCAACTGTCTTTCTTCCCTTCTTTCTCTCTCTCCTCCTTCTCTCTGAGACTCTCCTCTTCTTTCTTACATCCTCCTTTCTCCCTCTCTCTACCTTCTTCCCCCTTTTCTTCCTCCTTTTGATTAATCCACCTTAACTCAACTGTCTTTCTTCCTTTCTTTCTCTCTCTCCTCCTTCTCTCTGAGACTCTCCTCTTCTTTCTTACGTTCTCCCTTCTCCCTCTCTCTACCTTCTCCCCCTTTTCTTCCTCCTTTTGATTAATCCACCTTAACTCAACTGTCTTTCTTCCCTTCTTTCTCTCTCTCCTCCTTCTCTCTGAGACTCTCCTCTTCTTTCTTACATCCTCTCTTCTCCCTCTCTCTACCTTCTTCCCCCTTTTCTTCCTCCTTTTGATTAATCCACCTTAACTGTCTTTCTTCCCTTCTTTCTCTCTCTCCTCCTTCTCTCTGAGACTCTCCTCTTCTTTCTTACGTCCTCCCTTCTCCCTCTCACTACCTTCTTCCCCCTTTTTTTCCTCCTTTAGATTAATCCACCTTAACTGTCTTTCTTCCCCTCTTTCTCTCTCTCCTCCTTCTCTCTGACACGCTCCTCTTCTTTCTTCCTATTTGGGTGTGTCTGTTTATTTTCGCTTATGTTAATTGTTAACATTATTACTCTAGTGTCATCAGTACACACTTCACACAGATTACATTACACGTATTCGCAAGTCCGATATTAGGTTTTAAAAAAATTAACAGTTTATCATAGATATTGAATAATTCCGCCGGAAATAGCCGCAGCTTTCTGCTTCCGGAAATGCATTGCATTATTGTAATGGCACTAAGTAGATCACCAAGCTCGCGTGTCCAGGTATTCGACAATATTCTTCATGTTTTTGTTAGTAAAGTGTGTTTCTTGTTTTAGAATCTTAAATTGAAAACTGGTTCTTTATTTTACCTTGGCACGCGAACTGTGCTTCGGGTATTTGCGTTCTGCGAGGCGTTTAATCTGTGGAATTTACTTACATGTTTTCTAAATGCAAATGTATAATCTGAAAAATGCAACTATAGCTAGACACAGGAGTTGCTCGACATTGGCTTTAAGATATAAATCTTAATGTTTGGATATTAGTAGTTTTCCAAAACCATTTAATTTAAAAAAGATAAAACAGGTGCTTGGTAGTTTATTTTTCTGGACGTATTTTTATCGTAATGTAAGATAATCTCCACTATTTATTGTTTTAAATAAACTTAGTAATGCAAATAAGGTTCGTGAATATTGTTTAGTAATAAATTGCAATCAAAAATGTACCTGTATTTTCGTTAAAATTGCTGACTTCCCTAAACACAGAACTTAATAATCACAGTAGCGAATTAATAATTTATATATCTTAAAATACTAAAAACATTTATATTTTTAAATGCATCATGTCTGTGACCAATCTTGCTATGTACACAGTAGAATGCCAACTTCCAGCTTCGGTGATCTAAAATTTCCTTCTGTATCATCATATTTTATACATAGGTACCATTTAATAGCATTTCTCACTCAATGTCAAACTTTTCTACCCACTTTTCTTTCTCAGAATTCATTTTATCTTTAACATTTCCATGAAAGTTCTTTAAATTATATAACTTACACCTCGGAATTCTTTCTCTACATCGTCGTATCTGTAACCAATGTAAACAACTGTCAATTTTCTTAATTACATTCTCTTTGATAGTGTTTCTACTTAGATCATCTCTTTTAAATCATTTTTTTCACGATCAGTTCCAAGAAACAGATAAATACCTTCACATAAAGAGAACTTTAAATGTTCTGGATAAAAGTAAGTCTACTTGAATAAATGCATCCTTGCTGACTTTAACCAAAATATAGGTCTTTTAGTAAATCTCTTTATGCTGTGCGTTTTGAAATATACACAAACGCGCGCCCGCCCACACAAACACAGTTTCGCTCTTCTATTTGACTTTGTATTTTAATTATTTTTCAGAATCTTATTATAAATTAATATTTAGTTCAAGAACTTTCTTATTTTACTTAGTCATTTTCATTAATCTTTCTAATCAATAACAGCTTTCTTAAAATGTTGGATAATTTAAAAAAATATATTTGACTAAAATCGAAAAATATTTTTGTTATCGTTTGGGAGAACATCACATGATCTACCTTCAAAAATTTCGACGTAGACTGTTATGGTTGGGTAGACGCTATTTTGTTTTCTAGTAAACAAATATTTCAATAACATTTATATATTTTGCTAACTTTATATCTACTATAGCCCCCATAATCGATGGTACCTTCTTTTTCTAGTAAAACTAATGTATAAAACAATGACAGTATTGATATAAAAACTAGTTGAATATTATTCCATGAAATAGGTTTTTGTAACTTATCCATAACAAATTCACAATTATTGTTGCGATTTAATCGCGTATCCATCTGATTGGAAAATGAGCAGCGAGTGAAAATGATTGAATAAATGAAGGCGATTATCCGGCTGACCGCCCGCACATGTTTGCTTTGTCGGATATTGCTAGCAGTTTGCTCTGCGTTTCGCAGCGTTTAATATTTCACACTGTATGATTTCATTGCGATTCTGTTGTTTGCTTTTAACTTGCCTTTACAAAACTGTGACCATTTGTAATTACATTCTGATGTATTAGTGGATATATGCATTATACCATGTGTATGCGGTATCGGTTACTGTTTTTGTCGAGTTGTGTGGTGTTATAGTGAATAATGATTCTAAACCACCTCAAGCAACGTCTTTTAGCTCTTTATTTTGGATTAATAAGTTTTAATTAATTATTCGCTAATTCATTAAAAATGAAACTCGGCAATTTCCAACACAGTGCATTCATTAAGAAAATCAATCTTGAATTGGTTATGGTTTTACATTTCAAAGTACCTTCTATAAATATAGGTTTAAAAACCTTTTCATTTGTGTGGAAATAAACTCAATTAGTTTTCCAATACCAACTGCGAGTAGTTTCCAGTCGAGGAAACTAGACGCTTGTTGAAACTCTCAAAGTCTGTCTCGATATGAGAGCCGTTGCCGTCCAATTCAGTTAATTAACTGCTTAATTAAATGCTTTGATACAAGTTGTAGAAAAAAAACATCGATTGTGCTCGAAACTTGTGTTAAACGCCTATTTAGCTTCTAAGACCAATCAGCCGACGAACGAAAAGTTAATTCCCAGTTGTTGGTATTTTTCTTGTCTATCTTTCTCTCTCCCTCTAATTGCTACAGAGTTTATTGAATCCGAAGCTAACGGCACGCTATTCAATCGATAGGTTGATGGAACCTTCAATGCTACCAAGTCATGCAAAAACCTTTCAACGAATATGCTTCGGATAGATTCTTTACTCAACTCCTCTTGCAGGAAATTTCATTTGAGTAATTGAAATTTCTAAAACTGTCGTAGAGTGAGCTCTGAGTTATCTACCGTATTTTTGACCAGGATGAATTTTCTAGCTTAGCGTGTTAGTAAACAATAATTACGTGATTATTTAAGCCATATTAAAAGATACTTCTTAAGATAAATTTGCATGTGTGTGTGTGTTTGTTTGTGTGTGTGTGTGTGTGTGTGTGTGTGTGCGCGCGCGCGCGCTCGCGCGCGTGTAGTGAGTGATATTTGTTTTTTCCTGAAGATAATATTATAATTATTGGTGAAAAGATTTTAAAATAGATTAATTAAAACAAATTTTGTATTTAAATGATGTTTAATATTTAATTATATTACAAACAAAAGTTATCACCGTATTTAATAATACTAACCTACTTACCTACTTACATACTTACCTACCTAACCTATTTAATAATATATATATAACTATAACAAGAATCTTACCTGGTATATACAGGTATAAAAACTTATGTATCAGTTTTTCACTTCACCCCTCATCATGGTAGCACTCACTATCACAAGCAAACACAAGCTCGGAGAAGTAAAGGAGTGAGAGGGGGAGAGAGATATTAAAAGGATCTGAGAAGATGTATATTACCTCGAGATGACCCATAAACCTTTCTAACATTTGTAAATACATACCTGTATATTATGGTGTGGAATAGCTTTTAATTAGCTGAATTTCCTCTACTAAATATCTTTCGAAACCAATGTATGGTATATCATTTTCATTTTACTTCTTTTCACTTTTAAAACTTTTATATTTCTCTAAAATATTACTTTACAATCCCCTTTCTGGTTAGTAAATTCTCTTTAAGGTTAAGAAATACTTTACAGCATAAATAAAGCAAAATACTTTCTCTCTCAGTAATTTTCTCGACATGATAATTATTAAGAGAATGTTTTTCTTAGAAAATGGCGAAGTCGATTAAAAAGGTCAATAAAATCTAATTTCAGTTGTTTCCATCCGCGTTGTATAAGGTCAAAAGAACTCGACTGAGTGTCATCGCTTTTGCGATTCTCATTTCAAAGATACTAATAATTCAAAGAGCATCTCTTAAACTGCCTAAGGGAGGAACTGCGTCCGTTTATTGTGAACCAATTTTGACTTGAGGACCCCACTTCCTCTGATTATTATTCCCACTGATGTTGGTCGTTGTCTGTTTTGTACGCTCACTTTGTTTTGTTGATCATATGGCTTTGTGGATTCGGAAATGTGCAGGAATTTACACTGTCACAGGATTTCACTAAAGGCTCTTGGAGCTGAAAGCTTTATGCCTGAGGACATTCTTCTCTAAAAGACCAGAAGTAATGCTCTGTGTTCTTAAGAAACAGTGCGCGGACTTTCAGAAAGTTAGGGCCTCACTAAATAACTATAAAAATACCTCTTCAACTTTTCAGAAAAACAGTTAGAAAACGGTTCTAAAATGTATCCAAATTATCAGTCACAGAGGATGACGTTAGCTCCATCGTCACGAATTACAAACTTTACTTACACCGTTCTGTTTTATAAAGTTAGTATCACGGTGATTGTCTTTAATGTGTAAGTTGCTTTCTGTAAAAACATTTTCTTCTTTTTGTGTCTACTTCTACGTTTGTCGCTTTTGTTTACTTTTTTTTACCTTTGACATCAACTAATTTCTTCATCGTTACACAAATTCCCATTTCTGTGGGAAATAAAACCCTAGAGTTTACCTACATAATTTAATTATAGCTATACTAAATAATTGGATACAGATTACGTCTTCGGATCTTATTTCGGAATGTATGTATTTACTTTCTTAGAAATCTAAATAGCCTACTTATCATCCTTATATAAATTTTGGAATATGTTGCGTTGTTTCGATTACCACAATGATTTCAATTTTACTCTACTAGCAAACGTCTGTAATAGAGTAGAATGCGCTATATAAGAATGAGCTGTCAGTCATTTTAAACTATATTTATGATAATAGTTACAATTATGAAATAGTTTATAATGTACCACTGGTAGTAAGGTTAATTTCCGGACTTGTCCACTAAACAAGAATTTATAATTATATTTTCTAAAAGGAATTATGAACAATAATTTACAGTTTGGCGCCAGATGTTATAAAATTAACACAGTAGATTTTTTTTAAATATCTTTCACATGGCTATGAATTAAAAATGGCATTTCAATGGCTTCAAATGTTTTACAGTTAAATTGAAACCTTTTACTCAAAACCTCGGCTGTGAAAAGTGATTGAATGTCAAATAAAATTAATACCCTAAACTAGATTAAAATTACGACCAGCCCCGCCCATCCCTTCGCCCTAACTTTACACTTAATAACTCCAGAATTCTTCCTGGCTCGATCAATACAAACTCTATTACTTAGGGACAGAATTCCAAAGCCAATATTTTTGTTATATTACTAGCTCAACGATCGATAGTTTCACGCACGAGCGATCCTCTAAGACTGGCCCTTTTCCTTAACCAAAGTTTTTCATTCAAAGTTACCTACCCCTATTTTGTCTCAAGTACCTCATTATCTCCCCCGGCTGCTTGTGTTACTTCTCAACTATAAATAAGTCCACCAATCAAGGCGATCGTTTGCGAGTGCCTGATGAAATCCCTTGTAAATAAGACCCGAATCCTCTCTACACAAAGTTTTTTTTCTTTACGGCGCGCCTCTTGGAGCCCAGTTTTAACGAGTTTTTTTCTTCCCCAACTCTGGAAGCCGGGGTTTTTGTTTTCCCCGCGTATATTATGTTACATTTAACCGGGACCTGTTCTTTACGGCTTACATGAAAATACTGCTCAACTTTTACATCCCCTAAATTCAAATGTTAAAGCCTTTTTATTTACAGTAAAGAGGATAAGAAAAGTTTTTGTATTACGAGAGCCGGTTATTTATTTTGCAAATTTATATCATCTTTACTTGCTTCTGTACTTATTTTTCCGTCTGCCTTGAGGACGTCTGTGTGAGGATAATTTATGCCACTACAAATATAATTTTAAATAAATTCAAATAGAAAATTTGACATTTTTCAAACACAAGCAGTGATAAGTTTAAAAGGTAACAATATCCTAGATAAAGTAACTTGACTTATTCAAAGATTATGAATTTTAATAATTTTTGAAATGTTTTGCAAAGCGATTTTCATATTTTGTAATATTGGTTTAAAGTTTTTTTTTAATATATTGTTCTTATTGATTTAATTATTGCAGTTTTTAGTTTTGCTAGTGCAATGGATTTTTTTAATACTATTTATTATTAGGTAGCCATTATTTTATAATCAGTTTTTTCACATGAAATAAAATTACTTTATTTTTTTAAAGTTTTGTCATTTTAACTTCTGACATCTTTTTTTTAATAATGTTTACAGTTAATTTTATCTTTAAAAATTAAATAAATTATTATAGAATATAAGTTATGTAAAATAAAACAGAGGAATTTGGAATTAGAAATCTCTCAGTTAACATAAACTTTGGTGCATAAACTGTATTACATCATGCAAGTCTATTCACTCACTCACTGTGTCTTATTTAAAACTCTATTCTATATATAAAAACAACACGAGCGCACAACAACAGGTAACGCTAAAACTTGGCCAGAGTAAATTACCCTGATAAAAGGTCGATATACTTGAGAGGATTGATCTAGTCATCCTAAAACATATTTCTATTATTAACAGAACTAGGCACGTGCTCCCATCTTATACTTTAAATTTACCTTATTTTCCGCATCTATAACCGTGAACTGTAGGGAAGCTAGGAGATCCGTTTCCAAGTCCCAATTAGAGACCAGGTCTCCCGCTATGAAATGAGAATAAATAGTGTAAGGTTTTGCTCAGACACTTAAACATTTGAACTCATACCTTAATACTTACACAATCTTCTGACCCAATCCCTAGACATGACCAAAGTTTTACCCTAACTCATCAAATGTAGATGAAATATTTCTGCTTTGTATGTATTTTCTGAGTTTAGTATTTTAATTGTCAGTAATAAATCAATTTAATTAAATTATGTAAAACTATTTTACAGTAGTTTATAATTTTTACATATATTTAAAAACTATTTTTAATGTGCCGATTTAAGTAGGCCCAATGTTTCCTTATTTTTAATAATATATTCATAAGTAAGAATAACATATTTTTTAACATCAAAAAATAGAAACAACATATTTTTAACATCATGAGTAACATATTTTTAATAACATAATACACATAATACGATATTAAGTGTTAAACAAAACTCGTGTAGATACTAGTACACATTTACAACCAACGAGCTTTCAGTACATAAACACGCAATAGACAAATTAGAAACTCAGCTAGAACACTGTGAATTAATTAAATTTCAGCGAAGAAAAACTAATTAAAGGGTCTATAACCAGTCTTTATAATTATAATAAGGAAAGCAGAGGCTCCAAAGCGATCATTACTATAGTCATCATAACCATTTCCAAGCTTCAAAATTTTATAAGCAATTGCTCCCTAAAAGGAAAAAAATATAGCCATACAGATAATTTGTTAGAGGTGCTTCCGATAGTAAATATCAACTTTATTTTTGAATAAAAACCTATATTATCGGTTCGAGGTTTTCGTTTAGGATTCTAATAAAATCCCATGCTGAACCTATCTTGACACCTTTTAAAATTAATTAGTATAGTAGAGCTCCAAAGATCCGAATTAAGCCGGACCTGACTCCATTTGGACAAAATTCGGATAAATGGATCCATCCGAAAAAAATAAGAATTAATTTTAATTACTTACAATACGTGTGTTGAAAATTTGACAAACAACTATATTTTATATAATATTTTTTTATAAGCTTCTGAACTATAACTTTGGCTTATTCACGAAATTTATTTTCCAATGTTGTTGCAAAAACCACTTCAACATCTTGCATCTTCTAATTCTTTGTTTTTTGCTGCCATTTGATTTTCTTGAATAACATTCTTCTCTATTTTCAAGCATCGACACGAAGTTTAAAAGTGTAGCTTTGATAATTTTAATGCTTGAAGTCGTTGATTGTCCAACAAGGTACATCTTGCCAACTGTCTACCCGTAATTCCTTTCTCTTATTGATTTATAATTAGTTTATCGATCTAACGATAAGATAACTGGTTTTCTTCTACAAAAGTAAAGTGAACAACTAAACACACTCACACAATATAATGAACCGATACGAAAACGTACATCAAGACACACGGACTGAGGAATCAAAAGAAATAGTGACAGTTGCGGTTGGGTGGAGACTTGGCGACTAAACTATAGAGAGCTGTACGGAGACAGTGAACCTGTATCCAAATAATATATGTTCAGATATGTGGGGTTTGGGTAATTTGAGTTCTACTGTATTTCTATAATGACTATATGTTTTTTTTTACTTTGAAAGACAAACATGGGCGCGTTTTTACTTTGGAAGACAAACATGGGCGCGTTTTTACTTTGGAAGACAAACATGGGCGCGTTTTTACATTGGAAGACAAACATGGGCGCGTCTTTAAAGGAAAAAGGTTCCAAGTAAAATTTGTCAGTAAGTGGGATGAGAATGAGGAATGGACATATTTCTAGTGATTAAAATCTGGTTAAATTTGAGTTGGGTGCATTAAAAATGTTTAATTTCCAGTAGGTCAACCGTTGTAGAATGGATCTTGTTGCCACAGATCGTAATGAAATTATTGTCACAGGATTGATACAAACGGAAGCTTTTGTTTGCAGTTATATGTTTTCTTTTAGACAGTAGAATGTTTTTAAATATATTTTCCCCGTTTAGAAAACTTATTTTCAATGTTTACTCTCACTGGGCTATTCACAAATTGTTCTTTCCAATACTATAAGAATTATATTACTGTATAATATTAAAGGTTTTGCGATATTGTTAAACGCAAAGCAATAGTTTGCCTAGAAAGTGGATTCGATAACTACTGAGTATAGTGGTCTTGGGCAACATGACCAATATGTCCGTTTTTATTGCTAAAATTGTAAACATATACAATGTCTTAGTTTAAAAAAATAATTTAGTTTTTAAATCTAAATTTCAAACTATCTAAGACAGAAAAATGTATTACTAAACATTTAATCTTCCTTAATGAAGAATTAGAGATGAAATATCATCTGTCGTTGAAGTCAGTTAATTTTTAATTTAATTGAAGTGCTCGGGAATGACGTCGATGTCAGTATGAATAAAACGTAACGCTAATGCTTTTACAAAATGCATTTCTCGTTTTATGATGGAATTTTTCATTTCGTCTTCAACTGTAGAGTTGTACAATAGAGATATTAATTTGATTATTGAACGTATGCCTTTTGTACAAACATGAAAAGGGGCAATAAACACACAACACTACTCAATGCTATATATTCTTAAAACTCTCTATTTAAAAATTACTTTTTTTAATTTTTAAAACTGTCACTTTTTAACAAAGCTTTGCCTAAATTTTCCTTGGAAATGTCGACCAACTTTGTATGTACTAAAACCCTTTATAAACAAATAAATCACAACGTGTTTTCTAATCAAATAATTGTAAAATTAATTAAATAATTTGTTTATTTGGTTTATTTAAAAATATATATTATCTATTGTTTCAGTCGTATTATTTCTTTATTTTAATATTTACGCGTGATTCAACTATTTATCTTTTTATTATATATATATATATATATATATATATATATATATATATATATATATATATATATATATATATATATATTTCATGTTTTAAAACTATTATTTTGTCATTTTTAAATTACTTTTTATTAATTTTTAATTCTACTTTATAAATTTGGTTTGTCGTATCGAAAGATCTATTTAAAGCGTCTGAGACTTAATTTTATTACATGTAACTAATACCAAATTATAGGATTAAAATTGAGAATGCAAATCGTCAGAACCCTGGATCTCAGAAGCTGTGTCCCTTATGATCACATCATTTTACTTCACGTTGGTTGCAAACCTGGCACAGTAAACTTTAATATCTATAACAAAATCACCTAAGAATATTTTTCAATAATTTTGTTTCTTTAATCTCTCTTAATCAGATTACAAATACAGTTTTTAAACTTAACATTATTTATAGTTAGAATTGAATAGCTATTGAAGACGTTAAATACTTTTCTCGATTAATTAAAATTTAGTTATCTTTAAATAAAAGAAATATTTTTTCCTAGAATTCCCTCTATCTTTATTGTTATAATTTAACCACTTCCTAATCTGTAATCATTTTAAAATATTTACCATGATCAAAAAAGATTCAAAAAATCAAACGAAGATTTCCCGTTCTACTTATTGTATTATCCTTTTCAACAAAAGATAACGTGGATACAAATCAACCCTTTTACAAAGTTGTGTGATCCATTACGTTATTAGAAAACTACTTCAAACGAAGTGTTTTTTAGCTTTGCGTGTTGCACAATAATAGGTTATTATAAACCGTTATTAGACGAGGCTAGGATGAGTGATGTAAGAAAGGTTTGACACGTGCGTGACCTAGGGGATTATGGGGGTGGGGGTTCGCGTGATTAGTTATCGGAGTATCCGCGATGGGCGCTACCTGTACGCTGTTAATTGCTGAACATTCATTACCTGTGAAAATCAAAGTACGGAAGTGGTGTAATTGAGCGTGTAGGGATGTGTTGTCTTTCCACACGTCTTGAGTTGCAGCCGGACAGTTGAAGTAGAACTGTTGGACATTCGCTTAAAGTTTGATTATAGCGTAGAAATAACATAGAAATTCTTGTTTAAAAACTACGCTAGTGAAATTAGTTAATATACTTTAATATTAAAACCAATTTTTTTTTATTCCAGAAACATGGTTTATTTGAGAAACGAGGCAAAATTTTACGTTTATTAAAGAAGGTAGTGTAATAATCAGCTTTACCCTTCAAACCCCGCCCCCATATTTGCCGTCAGCTTTAATACATAGAGGTTTTTTCCACAAACTAACTTATATGCGTCTTCAAATTTTTTTTAAAAAAACTATAAATTTGTTAATATTGTAACCGTTTAGACGGTTTTGTACTATACGATAACGTATTGATTAAACATTTTCTGAGGCCCCTCCCGTTTCTCCCGTACTAACCAATGAACGTAGATTAGGATATTATCTGAAAAGTAGGCGGGGCGAAATATATCTTCATTTTATTATAGATTGTTTATAATTATTTTAAAGTTAGTGATTTATACTTTTTTCGCCTAATATCTGGTCTCAACGAAAATAAATTTAGTAAAGGCTTCTTTTGTGTGTGTGTGTGTTTTTTTTAATTCAAAACTGACAAAGCAGCGTCTCTCGTGTAACTGAATGAATCTATATTGTGAAAATAAATCTTTACTTTATTTCGTTCGTGTAAAATTCGTTCAACAAAGGATTATCTAGTTGCCTTTATTATTATTAATATAATATTTTACAAACCTTTACCTTTATGAGGGATGTGAATTTATAACATGTTCATTATAAAATTAATAATTAATACAAAATAGAAAACACTTTGAAACATAATTTGGTATAAGTAATAAAAGAGTTTTCACAACAGTATCAGCCCTAATGAGATAGATAGGCTTGTTTATCTTTAATCAGTTCGTGAAATCTTGGTGTTATTTTCGATAGAGCAATACGAATTTCATTTTCGATTTGAAGATTTCCTCTATATTTAAATTACATAACGGCAACTGCAGAAAAGCCACATTCACACAGGTAAGAGGTGGCAAACGGTATTAATGCTCAAAGTGCCTTCTTGGTTACTACTGGATACTCATCTTCGAGATGGCACCAAAAATCAATCAAAGATTTATACTGGAACCTGGGAGTTAAAGATGAATCTGTGGAGATGTCAATGAGCTGTTCTGCTTTCTCGTTTGTGAAAGTCTCAGAAATCTCTGCATTCATAGGATAATTTACCCACCGTGCTGACTTACATATTTCGGGATGTATTCTTGAAAATAAAGCTCTTAAAAAAATTTATAAAATTAAATTTTGTTTTTGGGAGATAACCACGGTGCCCTTAGAGCACCTTTGCGGCACCCCCGGGCGCCATGGCGCACACTTTGGGAACCCTATGGGAACCCTTGGAATCTATTAGGACCTCATTTATCAAAATGTGTTCAAATGTCATTTAACTAATCTTACAATTTGATATCTGAGTCAACAATATTTTATTACCGTTTCTTCCAATATGTTATTGATTTTGTGAAAATCACTTCACCAGAAATAGGCCTACCTGTATATATTATAAGTGCGAGATTCAATAACTAGTTGTAAGTTATAGAAATATTGCTGCAGCATAACACAAAAACATATTGTACTGAAAGTTCAATATTTATTATAGGGCAATATCGGAGAGCTCTAAATTTCTCTAATTAAATGGGGATCTATTTTTAGCTATTGTTTCAAACCACGAATCGCGTATTACGTCATAGCACTGAAATTCCTCTTTGAAATATTACCAAAACGCTATTCCTCTTATTACATGAACTGGTAGAGCTAGGAGGCACGCGAACATTACTCATCAATATTAAAATAATGTTATATAGTTCCGGAAGTACATAAAATTGGATCTGAATTGCTGCTTTATTGACCTATATCCGGCGGAGTTGAGAATTGCGAAACTGCATTCCAGCGTTTCTATCGTCATTGCGAAACGCTCCAGTTTTATAGTTTCAAGAATACGATGATGCTGTTGTTTTTACAACCGACAGTAAATAGATTAAATGGTGATGTAGGAATGAGAGTATATTGTATCGGTAGGTTACCGGAGCTGAAACCCCTCCCACGAACAGGGGGAAATGATTTTAAAAATATTCTGAAATAGAAGAGAGTAATTTATTGCAAACAAGTTTTATATTGTAATGTACAATAACTTGGAAAAGTTCTTCAAGTATTATTATAAATTTTATTTCTAGTTGATGTTTTTTAATTTATATTTAATAGCTAAAATGTACAAAATTGTACGTCCACTTTTCCATTTGTGAAATCATTGCTAATGGGACTATATAGGTCCTATAGTATGGATGTCCAACAGTCTACACCAAGGACTTTAATGAAATTCTACCCTTTTGTTCATCTATGAAACTATCTGTGACTATTATTACAAGTTCATTAGATTGTGTGTAGTGCTAGTCCATGTAATAGGCTTACGGGTTCTATAATACAACTGGAAAACGGTTCGGTTTAAACTAAGCTTTGTGTAATACTAAGGTATAATTCTCTGTGTAATACTAATCTCTATAATACTACTCTGTAATGTGTAATACTTACTCTGTGTAATACAATTTTATTTATTACCGACTCTGTAATACTACTGGGTGTAATATGGGTTTTGTACTAATACCGTGTGTAATGTGTGATATGGGTTTGGTACTACTACTGTGAGTAATACTAGTCCGTGTAATAACTCTGTGTAGACCCTAATATTATTCTATTTAATACGGACTCTGTAATACTACTCGGTGTAATATGGGTTTTGTAATAATACCGTTTGTAATGAGTGATATGGGTTTGGTACTACTACTGTGAGTAATACTAGTCCGTGTAATAACTCTGTGTAGACCCTAATATTATTCTATTTAATACGGACTCTGTAATACTACTCGGTGTAATATGGGTTTTGTACTAATACCGTGTGTAATGTGTGATATGGGTTTCGTACTACTACTGTGAGTAATACTAGTCCGTGTAATAACTCTGTGTAGACCCTAATATTATTCTATTTAATACGGACTCTGTAATACTACTCGGTGTAATATGGGTTTTGTACTAATACCGTGTGTAATGCGTGATATGGGTTTGGTACTACTACTGTGAGTAATACTAGTCCGTGTAATAACTCTGTGTAGACCCTAATATTATTCTATTTAATATGGACTCTGTAATACTACTCGGTGTAATATGGGTTTTGTACTAATACCGTGTGTAATGTGTGATATGGGTTTGGTACTACTACTGTGAGTAATACTAGTCCGTGTAATAACTCTGTGTAGACCCTAATATTATTCTATTTAATACGGACTCTGTAATACTACTCGGTGTAATATGGGTTTTGTAATAATACCGTTTGTAATGAGTGATATGGGTTTGGTACTACTACTGTGAGTAATACTAGTCCGTGTCATAACTCTGTGTAGACCCTAATATTATTCTATTTAATATGGACTCTGTAATACTACTCGGTGTAATATGGGTTTTGTACTAATACCGTGTGTAATGTGTGATATGGGTTTGGTACTACTACTGTTAGTAATACTAGTCCGTGTAATAACTCTGTGTAGACCCTAATATTATTCTATTTAATACGGACTCTGTAATACTACTCGGTGTAATATGGGTTTTGTACTAATACCGTGTGTAATGTGTGATATGGGTTTGGTACTACTACTGTGAGTAATACTAGTCCGTGTAATAACTCTGTGTAGACCCTAATATTATTCTATTTAATACGGACTCTGTAATACTACTCGGTGTAATATGGGTTTTGTACTAATACCGTGTGTAATGTGTGATATGGGTTTGGTACTACTACTGTGAGTAATACTAGTCCGTGTAATAACTCTGTGTAGACCCTAATATTATTCTATTTAATATGGACTCTGTAATACTACTCGGTGTAATATGGGTTTTGTACTAATACCGTGTGTAATGTGTGATATGGGTTTGGTACTACTACTGTGAGTAATACTAGTCCGTGTAATAACTCTGTGTAGACCCTAATATTATTCTATTTAATATGGACTCTGTAATACTACTCGGTGTAATATGGGTTTTGTACTAATACCGTGTGTAATGTGTGATATGGGTTTGGTACTACTACTGTGAGTAATACTAGTCCGTGTAATAACTCTGTGTAGACCCTAATATTATTCTATTTAATATGGACTCTGTAATACTACTCGGTGTAATATGGGTTTTGTACTAATACCGTGTGTAATGTGTGATATGGGTTTGGTACTACTACTGTGAGTAATACTAGTCCGTGTAATAACTCTGTGTAGACCCTAATATTATTCTATTTAATATGGACTCTGTAATACTACTCGGTGTAATATGGGTTTTGTACTAATACCGTGTGTAATGTGTGATATGGGTTTGGTACTACTACTGTGAGTAATACTAGTCCGTGTAATAACTCTGTGTAGACCCTAATATTATTCTATTTAATACGGACTCTGTAATACTACTCGGTGTAATATGGGTTTTGTACTAATACCGTGTGAAATGTGTGATATGGGTTTGGTACTACTACTGTGAGTAATACTAGTCCGTGTAATAACTCTGTGTAGACCCTAATATTATTCTATTTAATATGGACTCTGTAATACTACTCGGTGTAATATGGGTTTTGTACTAATACCGTGTGTAATGTGTGATATGGGTTTGGTACTACTACTGTTAGTAATACTAGTCCGTGTAATAACTCTGTGTAGACCCTAATATTATTCTATTTAATACGGACTCTGTAATACTACTCGGTGTAATATGGGTTTTGTACTAATACCGTGTGTAATGTGTGATATGGGTTTGGTACTACTACTGTGAGTAATACTAGTCCGTGTAATAACTCTGTGTAGACCCTAATATTATTCTATTTAATATGGACTCTGCAATACTACTCGGTGTAATATGGGTTTTGTACTAATACCGTGTGTAATGTGTGATATGGGTTTGGTACTACTACTGTGAGTAATACTAGTCCGTGTAATAACTCTGTGTAGACCCTAATATTATTCTATTTAATACGGACTCTGTAATACTACTCGGTGTAATATGGGTTTTGTACTAATACCGTGTGAAATGTGTGATATGGGTTTGGTACTACTACTGTGAGTAATACTAGTCCGTGTAATAACTCTGTGTAGACCCTAATATTATTCTATTTAATATGGACTCTGTAATACTACTCGGTGTAATATGGGTTTTGTACTAATACCGTGTGTAATGTGTGATATGGGTTTGGTACTAATACTGTTAGTAATACTAGTCCGTGTAATAACTCTGTGTAGACCCTAATATTATTCTATTTAATACGGACTCTGTAATACTACTCGGTGTAATATGGGTTTTGTACTAATACCGTGTGTAATGTGTGATATGGGTTTGGTACTACTACTGTGAGTAATACTAGTCCGTGTAATAACTCTGTGTAGACCCTAATATTATTCTATTTAATATGGACTCTGTAATACTACTCGGTGTAATATGGGTTTTGTACTAATACCGTGTGTAATGTGTGATATGGGTTTGGTACTACTACTGTTAGTAATACTAGTCCGTGTAATAACTCTGTGTAGACCCTAATATTATTCTATTTAATACGGACTCTGTAATACTACTCGGTGTAATATGGGTTTTGTACTAATACCGTGTGTAATGTGTGATGGGTTTGGTACTACTACTGTGAGTAATACTAGTCCGTGTAATAACTCTGTGTAGACCCTAATATTATTCTATTTAATATGGACTCTGTAATACTACTCGGTGTAATATGGGTTTTGTACTAATACCGTGTGTAATGTGTGATATGGGTTTGGTACTACTACTGTGAGTAATACTAGTCCGTGTAATAACTCTGTGTAGACCCTAATATTATTCTATTTAATATGGACTCTGTAATACTACTCGGTGTAATATGGGTTTTGTACTAATACCGTGTGTAATGTGTGATATGGGTTTGGTACTACTACTGTTAGTAATACTAGTCCGTGTAATAACTCTGTGTAGACCCTAATATTATTCTATTTAATACGGACTCTGTAATACTACTCGGTGTAATATGGGTTTTGTACTAATACCGTGTGTAATGTGTGATGGGTTTGGTACTACTACTGTGAGTAATACTAGTCCGTGTAATAACTCTGTGTAGACCCTAATATTATTCTATTTAATATGGACTCTGTAATACTACTCGGTGTAATATGGGTTTTGTACTAATACCGTGTGTAATGTGTGATATGGGTTTGGTACTACTACTGTGAGTAATACTAGTCCGTGTAATAACTCTGTGTAGACCCTAATATTATTCTATTTAATATGGACTCTGTAATACTACTCGGTGTAATATGGGTTTTGTACTAATACCGTGTGTAATGTGTGATATGGGTTTGGTACTACTACTGTGAGTAATACTAGTCCGTGTAATAACTCTGTGTAGACCCTAATATTATTCTATTTAATATGGACTCTGTAATACTACTCGGTGTAATATGGGTTTTGTACTAATACCGTGTGTAATGTGTGATATGGGTTTGGTACTACTACTGTTAGTAATACTAGTCCGTGTAATAACTCTGTGTAGACCCTAATATTATTCTATTTAATACGGACTCTGTAATACTACTCGGTGTAATATGGGTTTTGTACTAATACCGTGTGTAATGTGTGATATGGGTTTGGTACTACTACTGTGAGTAATACTAGTCCGTGTAATAACTCTGTGTAGACCCTAATATTATTCTATTTAATATGGACTCTGTAATACTACTCGGTGTAATATGGGTTTTGTACTAATACCGTGTGTAATGTGTGATATGGGTTTGGTACTACTACTGTGAGTAATACTAGTCCGTGTAATAACTCTGTGTAGACCCTAATATTATTCTATTTAATACGGACTCTGTAATACTACTCGGTGTAATATGGGTTTTGTACTAATACCGTGTGTAATGTGTGATATGGTTTTGGTACTACTACTGTGAGTAATACTAGTCCGTGTAATAACTCTGTGTAGACCCTAAAATTATTCTATTTAATATGGACTCTGTAATACTACTCGGTGTAATATGGGTTTTGTTCTACTACCGTGTGTAATACAACTTTGTGTAATATGAGTTTTGTACTATTACTGTGTGTAGTAGTTTGTACTACTACTGTGTGTAATAGTATTTCCTAATTAATAGGAATTTTGTCATTTAGTTATTTGTAATACGGTTTTGTGTAATGCGTTCTCTTTCTCTCTCTCTCTTTCTCTCTCTCTCTCTCTCTCTCTCTCTCTCTCTCTCTCTTGGACTCTCGAAATTTTGCAATGCCTATTCTTTGTATATTTTTAACATTTTAATCATATTTATGTTACGTAATTCTAAACAAGCTACTGATTAGACTATTATGATAAATACCTAAAATATTTTACAACCAGTAGTAATAAGTGTATCTTAAAACTGGACTGGCAATGTAACGTCTTGGATGAAATTACAATTTAGGAAAACTAAAAAAAAGGATTCGAAGCATAATGTGTTTTACTGTAATAATCAATCTTAAGGCTTATCTTTTTCTCTCATGAAAGTTTATTCAGTCTTTTTTACACTAAAATCTTTGAAAGATTTGTCAACTCGCCCACTTTGACTTTATAAAGGTAAACTAATATTTGAAATGATTAAAACTGACCATTACGTATACAATAAGAAATAGTTCTTTCAGGTACTGCATTGAAATTTCTAAAATTAAAAATATTTTTATTGTTATATTTAAAGTTACGCATGCATGTATTTTAAAAGGTAGATTTATTCTAGACGAAGTTTTTTTTGCAACATTCCTCCGGTATTAAAATGTATCGCGTGTGTGCGGTCGCCTAATCACCAAACTGCAGGCGCATAAACCTTTACTTGCACGCAACGTCCCATTTCCTTCATTTTAAATGCAACTTATCGCAAACACGGCCTAATGTTACACATTTATTCCGAAGCCTAAGTCTGTAACGTAACTTGTTCAGTATGGAAATAGGGCGTTTGGTACTTCGTTGGTTTGGATTATGTTGGCGAGGGGCGATATTGAACCTATTTAATTCTTGAAATGTAATTATTATACGTTCCGAGATATGACTATCTGCGGCATAATTTTATGTAACGGTTGGCGATACAGACAATAATTTCTTATAGATTATCGTATAAGTTATGTTTTCAAAAAGATTTCGACTTTACATTTTTACACATCCTGGCGATTAACGTCTCGTCAACTTTCCCTACAGATCTAACCACCAGGCTTAAAGATATTTTTGTTTATATAGGTCAACTTTTACATTTAAAGACATAATACCTTCTGTTGCGTTACGTTTAAAACTGTATCACCACCACTACTAGACTGCAATAAGTTGTAATTTTGACCTTAGGTTATTTTAGTAATTACATAATAAAACAAGATACAAATTTTCATCCTCTTCCTTCCAGGTCACTGTTTAGTTTTTATTTTCTTAACATATTTCATTACAAGCTGGGCAGTATTTGCACGTTTTTTACCTAAGTATGGTTGCAGAGCAGCCTTTTTCTCTGCACATTAAATTATTTGTTTTGGCTAAAGTCCTCTTATTAGTAGAGGAGTAACCTGCTTCATACACAACTTGACACGAACGCTTTCCAAGGCTTGTACAAGAGCAGGAACCATGCGTAGAGCATTCAAAAATGTGGATTTAACTTTATTACGTTCATCTTGCAGTGTCCGTGAGAGCGTTTACAGCGAGATGAGCTGTTGTAACTATGCTACATTTTTATTCATTCATGTTAATTTTTTTATCTTTTTGCTGCTATTCCTGGCTAATAATCATAACAGGTACAACATAGTGATAAACGTGGCCGAACACGTTTTAAACACTACAGAATGAAACAGAAAAAACGGGGAGAAGTTTAGGCAATTTAATTTCACTAGTGGTTGTGAAACTGTGAAACGAAAGTGAGTAAAAAATACAACGTGAAAACAATGATTATTACTTTTAGACAATAAACGTATTCCTCCCTTTTAATATTGTTTTCCGTTTGTTAATAATAAACAAAAACCATATGGCGTGTGCTATTAATCAAGGACGTTGGCATTTGCTTATTTAAAAGGAAAACTTTTGCGCGCAGTCTTTCGGCAATAACTTAAAACAACACTCGTAGAGCAATCTTCTCGATTCATCAAAATCTCTCCTGCAGTTGTAATTTATATTGGCAATCAAAATGCCCTAGCTAAGAAAACAACGTGCTGGCTGTGAATTATAAAAGGCGGACATCTTGGTTAAGTTATACTGGTTGCAGTGCAAACGGGAAACGCGTTAATGAAGTGAGCAAAGAAAGGGTTGAAATGAAACTTTGTGTATCATTTTAATTACTTTTCCCCGTCTTATTTCAACCCTTCGTACTTGGGGGCTGTGCAGTTCTAATTGTGATGTTTTCGTCGATGTTGGGCTCTTTAAATATACGATAATTCTCTTTTTAAAAAAGTCATTAATTAGCGACGGCCGAGACGTTATAAGAAAACAATTACTTTCTAATTACGGAAGAAGGACAGAAAAGTAATTTCCGCAGGTTAGGATGCTTTTGTCCTCGCTCACTTGCCTCGTCGACGTTTTAAACTTTCGTTCCATATTTTATTTAATATAATGAAATCAACAGGGTGTTGTAATTGAATTTGGAACTGTCTCGAAATGAATTAAAAAACATTGCTGTAGCGTAAAAACAAGAAAAACGTTTATTTAAAAAAAATCTTTTCAATTCGAAACGATGAAATTATTTACACGGATGGATTAATTTACATAAAAAATTTTTATTGTAAATCCCAGAGTGAAAATATATCTCTCTCTTTATTTTCATCCAGGATATTTCATAGTGTTAAAAGGTTCTTTTATCTTTACTTGCCTTATAATCACAAAGAGGAACTTTATCAAAGATCCTGACTTTGCTGCTAAAATTATCGATTAAGCATTATCTTCCCAAGTTATTTTTAATTTGAATAAATAGCAGATTATTGCCTTTTACGTTATCTAAGTGTATTCATAAAATTTAATACATTTAGTTATCTTTTACCAATTCATCTCGTCCCTTTTAAACGCTTTTCAACTTCACGCATTATCGATTTCCCCTTTATTGTGATGTTTTTTAGTTCAAACCGTGAATTTTATCTCGGTATTTAGCGTTATCTTCTAATATTTTCCCCCGTATATGTACGAATATTCTTTCGCACCAACGTTTACTGTTACGTCTTTTTTCTTCCTTGTTTTGTCCACTCTAGGAAGTGTGTAGTAGTTTATTCTCCTTTATTCTCTGGACATGTCCATACCATTTTATTTGGTTGATGTTGATAGTGCTGTGTACACGATACTATAGTCGACTACTAAAATCATAGTAGACCATTAACACCATAGTAATCAAAGTAATACATCGCTTAATTATGCCAGAATTTGCTCACTTGCAGGTAAATAGTTGGATTACCTAAAAAATACAAAAACTCTAAAATTTAGTTTTTTTCAATTATGAAAACGAAAAATATTTAGCTTAAATTAAAATTGAGTTAATAAATTGAATATCAGGCGTTTCATCACAAAGCATCTGCAGACTGTTGAAATATTTTTTAAACTAGCTATTGCCTTGTATACGGAGATATCCTTAGGTAAATAGTTTTATAAATATCTCCACTTAATCAAATTTTAATTTTTATACACAACTCAATTTTAAATTTCACCTTCGTTACCATTTGGGGAAGGGATTAATTGATGCGTTACACTATATTCTGATTCATATTTGTCACATGTGACCTTGTATAAACTAAAAGAAAAGAATATGTTGATCTAAAAATACACTTTGTTTTAGGGTGATGAACAGATATCTCCATATATCGTAAAATATTACGATTAGAGTTGAACTTATGTTTGACCTGTTTGAGTAGAGTACAAAGACAATAAACAAGTGCCTATGCTGTAAATCCCATCCTAGCTTTAAATAATAATAAAATTAAGGATACTGATATATCAATGGTTCCAATCAAAGTACTGGGATATTTCTTACTCATAAATGTGAACAGAATTTATATATTTGTAATATTTGGAAAGGACTTCCAATAATAAATTCACGGTTTTTCCCAATAAATAACAAAATCTCACTTGTTAACAAACTCGTCTAATTTAAAAACATAATTTCATGTCTTGCGACAATGGAATTAAAATTAAAATCGCTGTTGCAAATGGAGGTTAATTTATGCCGGCATTGTTGCGATTTATCGTCTGTCAGGTTGTCCACACTTGTAAAGTTAAATTTCCCACAAGTCAGATAAAGCTAAGCCAAACTGTTTCATTCTGTCTGTGTAAACGTCTTAATTTAACGAGAACGGTGTTTCTTATTACGAGAGGATATTGTAGGGCGTCACAATGAACTGTTCGGAGCCGTTATCTGTCGCTTTCAAAGGAGTTTAATTTAAAAACAACTTTTTATCTTTTATTAAACGAAAGAACATGTTTTTTAATAACTGCTGTTCATATTGTGCAGGAAATAAGAGTAATTGTTGAAGTAACGATATGTAAATTGAAATTTCTCTTCGCGAGGTGAATAGAATTCGAAGAAGAGTATTTGAAATTAGTTTCCTGTTATCTTTTCGTTTACAGCTCTACACTTATTCTTTTTATATTTTTATTATACTTAGACCGTAATCGTATAATATGTGCATGGTTATTAAAATATTTCTAAAAGTGTACACGTAAATTGTATTCTCTGTATAATAACTAAACAGTTAGGCGCTTCAACTTTTATGTTTAGATACTACTTATAGTGGTTTAGTTACTAAAATATATCTCTAAAAGATTTTTCCAAACTTAAAAGAATTTCAAAACTGTGGGAACTTATAGTTCTGGTATTTATCTAAACTCATTAGTGGCGGTTAACGCCCTACTTTAAAGCGTACAACCATAAATACAATAAAAACGATGGTGATAGAAAATTTTCTTCGCAATCTTCATTTTTTTTTTGTTTCTCTTGTATGAAATTAGGTCATAGATTTTTTATTATCGCCTTGCTTTTGGCATAAAAATGATGATTCTCGTACTTCTTATTTTTAGTTTATATTGAAGTAGTTTGGAAGTAATTACAGTGAAAAATCGTTAGAAAATTAGGTGCGTATATAGACAGCTTATCACAACTTATCTAAGAAAATCGAAACATAAGTGCGATGTTGGATTTTTGTTATTTGTTAAACGTTTAGGTTCGATTATAAAAAAACTGAGGTAAAAATGGATCTTGTGATGATTACTTCAGATGTTCACAAATAAAACAAAAGAACGATGGGGAAATTATAATCATAATAAAATGTAGGGATCAGGTACCCCGAAGAAAATATCATAGCCTGTAGAAAATATAATAAGGGAAACTCCTAAAAACAAAGTGCTAGTCCAAATGCACTTTTAGACTGACTGCAACACATGAATTGTTCTATGGACGCAAGATTTTGTTTTAGATAGCGAGACTTTAAAAGTATTGAAGAACTTAAAAATATTAATGAACATTTATCTTACGTTGTCGTAAAACTGATTATACATTTGGAATTACAAAGAAATAAACACAAAAGTCATTAAACAAGTCGTAAATGCCTGTTTTCTTTCACAGTTTACAATTTATTTTGTGTAACTAATTTTAAAATAAAATGGGGGAAAGATTTCGTTTGTTTTGAAGAGAAAGGAGTAGGTCTTTGTGAAATAAATTTGGTCTTCAGATATCAGTCCAGGGTGCTTTATCATAGCCACGGCAAAGGCAATGAAAGACAGATAATAAAGTGTAAAATGTTTTCGACGAAAATTTATTATCTTTATAAAATTAGGGAAATGAGGATTTTGATAAGAGAGTTTGAATCTTCGTCAAGTGTTGACATTTTTTGTATTTTTTTAAAAATAAAAACAATCTTGCATAAAGTTAATTACTTTAAAGAACCCGAAGCTGTTTCTCTCATAGTTGTTTTCTTGACAATGTTTTTTCGTTAAGTCTAAGCCATTTAGAGAGCACTTAGGCCAAGCTCTTGCGTCATCAGGTTACAACGTTCAGCACGACAAGTTCACAGATGTATTCCCAACGGATGGTAAACTTTTACCCTTGATGAAGTACAGCTAACTAACCTACATTCGGTAATCGATTCACAGAAATCATTCTTCGGTCGCTACTTCCTAATAACATTCCTGACAGCACTGCTGCATTAATTGCTGAATACGTCATGGGTTACGTCGATAGACTCAGCAGTACGCAGTATCTTGTAAAATTACTGTTAATGTAATTGTTTTTCATTCTCGATAGATGATAGCAATAGATATTAAAAGTTGGTTTATTTTTGCCCATTTTCTAAAATTAAGAAAAAGAACTGGAAATATTTTGAATAGAGTTAGGAGATTACCGAGATATTTGAAGGATATTTTTCTAAAACAAAATTTGTTTTCCAAAACAATAATTTTTATCGATTACACTGGGTGTGGGTGTGTGTGTAAACCTAGAACATAAGACATAGAACAAGTAATTGCCATGAATGTAATGTGTATGTAAATATATATATATATATATATATATATATATATATTAAATATGGTGATGTTTTCTTGTAATATAGTTAATAAATTTAAAATATTTCAAAAACAAGAATACTTTTAATGAATATATTTATTCAAAGCTTTTCGCCGATAAAATAGTACCAGCATCTTCAGGAAAATAATTATCTAATAAAATATTATGATTAGATTTGATTAAATATATATGGTTTATATTAGATATAATATAATATATCTTATATTAGATATGATTTAATTTTGTAAAAATATTTTATTAGATAATTATTTTCCTGAAGATGCTGGTACTATTTTATCGGCGAAAAGATTTGAATAAATATATTCATTAAAAGTATTCTTGTTTTTGAAATATTTTTAATTTATTATATATATATATATATATATATATATATATATATATATATATATATATATTAAATATGGTGATGTTTTCTTGTAATATAGTTAATAAATTTAAAATATTTCAAAAACAAGAATACTTTTAATGAATATATTTATTCAAAGCTTTTCGCCGATAAAATAGTACCAGCATCTTCAGGAAAATAATTATCTAATAAAATATTATGATTAGATTTGATTAAATATATATGGTTTATATTAGATATAATATAATATATCTTATATTAGATATGATTTAATTTTGTAAAAATATTTTATTAGATAATTATTTTCCTGAAGATGCTGGTACTATTTTATCGGCGAAAAGCTTTGAATAAATATATTCATTAAAAGTATTCTTGTTTTTGAAATATTTTTAATTTATTATATATATATATATATATATATATATATATATATATATATATATATATATATATATATATATATATATTAAATATGGTGATATGTTTTCTTGTAATATCGTTATTAAATTAAAAATATTTCAAAAATAAGAATACTTTTAATGCATATATTATTCAAAGCTTTTCGCCGATAAGACAGTTCCAGCATCTTCAGGAAAATAATTATTTAACCTGAAGATTATAAGGTTAGATAATTATTTTCCTGAAGATGCTGGTACTGTTTTGTCGGTGAAAAGCTTTTAATAATATATGTATTAAAAGTATTCTTGTTTTTGAAATATTTTTAATATCAAAAACTGATATTTTTAATATCAGTATATATATACTGACTACTGACTCAGCTGTTCTGAGTTATAGACTTGAAAAACCTGCAATCTACTTTCAATAATAAAATAAATAGAATTGGGTTATGTAACATATATATATATATATATATATATATATATATATATATATATATATATGATATTTCTGTATTGACCCTTGTTTTATACCTCTGAATAAGATCAAACATCATTAAATTACCAAAGAAATACAAGTCAAAAAAGTACTTCAGTCACAAAACTAAATCACATATCCCAGTATGATTATATCGATGACAATTACATTTTCTATAGGCCTGTTGTTGTTATTTATTTATTTTGTAGTAAGATATAGTCTTAAGAATACGAAAACAACTGTTTGGTGAAAGCATTGTTATAAATTAAATAGCTAGTTACTTATTGCCTTGCAGAGAACTAATTATTTGTTACTACATACAAGGCGTCAGACTCATTTTATTTTGCAGTTCTTCACAAGAAACTTAATTTTTATAATACATTAAGTATTTTAATTTGTATTTTAATTGAGTAATTTTATAGTAAACTACTAGAAAATAGTTGCTAAGCGTTTGAAATACTATATGTAAAGTTTATGATCAATTATTCTCTAATGTACTGTAATTTTTTCCCACAGTCAAAAACATTTCTAGTACCGCAGTTTGAAGGCGTTTTTGTAAGTGAAAGACTTTGGATCAGCAGTATCAGGTCTTCCACGGGACTAAGACATTTAATGACATCAGACGCATCAAGCGTGCATCACTTCCACCGTGACATCTAACGAAGCTCGTAACACGTGTCCTGTCTTGCGTGGAGTTCTCCTTAATGATCAAGTTTGCAATAATTTCTAAACCCTAAACTGTTTACGGTTCAAGTTTGTCTTCGGCTTTTATAGGCCAAATTAAGGAACCGATGGGGCGAAGTCCACTACACACTAATGGGTGGGGGGAGGTGGAAGTTTCCAAAGTTGTACACTTAACAGGCCATCATCATGTTTAGGGTGGATTGATAGGCGATACCGTGCATTGGGTGGTATTTATTCATCATAAGAAAAACCTATTTTGGCCCGCGACATATAACGGAATATTCTTCCTGAACATGTTGATAAGAGGTTGTGTGGTTATTATTTGCAGATTTATAATTCTGAAAATATGTTGGTTTTTACCTTAAATTAGTATTTAATAATTTTGTAAATACTCTTGTATCTTATACATTAACAAATGATTGCTATACGGGATACTGTATAAACTTAAACAATAACTATTCAGTTTTTAGTGAAACATTCTGTTGAGATGAAAAGTGTATTGAAGCCTATACGAATGTTGGAGGATTGTTGATTTTTCAGGAATTGAGTCTTTCTTCTTTGGTAGGCGCGCACATGCCCATATTCACATTTCTGATATGGACACCTTTTCCGTAGGGATTAACGTGTCTACCTCTTTCAATTACGTATGTGAATATCGCTTTAGAACAATATGTTTGAATTATTCTCTGATGCCAGAAGAAGATGAAATTATGGCCTGTGTGGTCAGTAATGTTTGTTTAGAAATAGATCTGATCTCTATTGAACTCTCATCTTCCCAACATTCAAATTTAAATGTACACACTATGATTATATTAACAGGTGAGGACGCTCTCTCCCCTTGAGTTATATACCCCCTACTCTCCCTTCAATTAGGACCGTAGATACGAAATATATAATCCTATGCAAATTACAATATTGTTTACAGTTTTACTGATAATCAAAATCTGTCATACTTATACCTGTTTATATTTATACCTGTTCATATTTATACCTGTGTATATTTATTCTTGTGCATATTTATACCTGTGTATATTTATTCTTGTGCATATTTATACCTGTGTATATTTATACCTGTGTATATTTATTCTTGTGCATATTTATACCTGTGCATATTTATACTGGAATAATAATATTTATACGTGTGCTTAATTATACCGGACGTATAATTTATAATTGTGCATATATCTCTATGTTAAATGTGCATGTTTACATATACATGGAATACATATACGTTTTAACTAACAAATGCGATCCATTAAACACATCAGATACACAAACGAGGTACAGTAAGCGGAACATGCACAACATTAATGATACAATGCGTGAAAACAAAATGTTATTTACTGTAGTACATTTTAGATGGCATATATGTTTGAAAATGTTGATTCCACAGACAGTTGAAACATGTTTTCGCCCATTGATATTTTTTATATAAAATGGTAATATTTCGATATTTCTTCTAGAGAACATCCGGAATACGCTCTCTTAGAGAGATCTAGAGTCAATAGAAATCCTATACTACCTGGTATGTTTCTGGTATTCATATTTAAGAACATAGTAAGAGCGATACTATTAGGCCCTTAAGGGAGGATGTGATGGATCATTCCAAGAGAGTGTGTATTTCTATTCCTAAAACCTCTGAACTTGTAATTCCGTTTTATATTATTAACATTTCTTAGAATGTCTCATTATTGGGCTTGAAATTCCTCAGCATTAGGTGCATTACTTGCTAGAATACTAAGCTAGCCTAACATTGAGTCTATATAGAAAGACTAATGATTTGTCCACTGTGCTTAACCTTTGGCTTAAGACTTTAAAATTAGTATTTTTTTAGAATAAATGCAATAACACTAAGAGTAATTCTTAGAGGAAAACTTCAGGATCATACTAGAAGTAAAATATGTTGGTAAAATTTCTTTTCAAGTAGTGAAAATCAGGGTCAGCTTTGAGGAATATCGTTTCTAAATATATATTCCCTTAGACACTAACAATAACCTTTCAATCAATCACTATTCACGTTCTTGATCGTAATGATCAAGACCACTGTGTAGACGAAATTACTGTGAAAGCAGAACAATATTTTTAGTCATCCAATAAGAATATAACCGTTTCCAACGCCTAGACAGAGATAGGGTGGAAGAAGAGAGCATCTTTTACGAGAAATATGATTCAAACTGGGTTCAAATGTTATTGTGGAAGAATATTGGGTTTTTTAATCTTGCTTAGTGGTAGCGCAAACTTAGTAGTGTCGTTTTGTTGACACCATTTAATTCACAATTCAAACCTCTATACTTGTTCATTAAAAATAAATACATTTACTAAACCAATTGCCTCGCTGATTCGTTATATTACACGTCATAACGAATCAGTGCATTAAAAATCGCAAATAAAACCTAATTCAGAAAAACATGCTTGATTCCGCTTGCCGTCTGCGTAACCGAATCTGACATAGTTTGAAACAATAATTTTTCAGTGCTTTCTTGATTAAAGCAGCTGCTGTTGTCAAACGAGAGATGTGATTATTTACACAGGTAATCCTGATACAAGGACAGGATTACGTTCGAACCCCTTTTGTCAGCTTCTGATTAGAAATATCCAATTAGGGCGGAGTTTTTATTTCTGGTGTTTTAATCAAGTTTTATTTGTTCCGCACAGGTCTTAATTTGGGCTGTGTTTTTGCTAATTTAGGTATAGATGTATGAGATATGTAGTCGTTAATTTTTAATGTTTTAAACATCTAAACTTCAGCCTCCTTTGTTCTTCAGTGGTTGGTTTATATAGTAATGAGTATATATTTGTCAGTTTGATATATTATATTTTTTTTCTAAAATCAAAATATAAAAATTGAAATTTTATAACGTAATGATCATTTAAATTATAAATTCATTAATTGACCTATAAATACTTAAATTTAAACTGACTATCCGAATGAGTCTATGTCTGTTACACACTGATATCACTGCTCTTGCCGTCAAACCCATCCATCCGTGTGGCTCAGGTTGCCATGTTTTGAGTAATGAGGGTTTGAGCTTCGGCTTGTGAGGTATTCGGTTCCTTAAATTTTAGAGTTTATCTCCAACCGTCAAAAACGTCTCGGACTTTCCAGATTCAAGGCGGAGTTCGTATTATTTTATTTGTTTCTGCTTCGTTTATTTCTGGTGTTTTAATCAAGTTTTATTTGTTCCGCACAGGTCTTAATTTGGGTTGCGTTTTTGCTAATTTAGGTATAGATGTATGAGAAATATAGTCGTAATTTTTAATGTTTTAGACATCTAAACTTCAGCCTCCTTTGTTCTTCAGTGGTTGGTTTATATAGTAATGAGTATATATTTGTCAGTTTGGTATAATATATTTTTTTTACTAAAATCAAAATATAAAAATTGAGATTTTATAACGTAATGTTCATTTAAATTATAAATTCATTAATTGACCTATAAATACTTAAATTTAAACTGACTATCCGATTAAGTCTATGTCTGTTACACACTGATATCACTGCTCTTGCCGTCAAACCCATCCATCCGTGTGGCGCAGGTTGCCATGTTTTGAGTAATGAGGGTTTGAGCTTCGGCTTGTGAAGTATTCGGTTCCTTAAATTTTAGAGTCTATCTCCAACCGTCAAAGACGTCTCGGACTTTCCAGATTCAAGGCGGAGTTCGTATTATTGTATTTGTTTCTGCTTCGTTTAAATTCAATAGCATTTTTATTCGTAAAAAAATTTGGGACCTAATAAAGGCATAGAAAGAAATGTAGCTGAGCTAAATTTACTGGTTTTGTGAGTAAAATGGATTAAAATATCTAAACAGATTATAGAATGAGTATCGATATTTAAACGAAATATCGATACGTAAAACATTTGGTGGAAATCCCTTCCTCTGGTGCTTCAGTCCTTTTTGAACCTTTTTATTTCCTCTTTTTGTAGCCTCTTTTTAGAAAGGTAAATGAATGTTATATTAATATTGCAATACTTTTATTACTCTTAGATTATTTTAAACGATCGTACTCAATGATTCAAGCAACAGTACAAGCATTAGTTTGACGAAAACAGCTTTTTTCATTCTTATTGGACTTGAGCTTTCTATTTACACACAGAGTTGATCGTTATAGGAAGTTCTATTTCGCTTCTTGAAATCGTGCGTAGAATCTTATACATAAACGGAAGGTTTGCATCCCTCCGACACGGAAACAAAAACCATTTTAAAGAAAAAAAAAGACAAATCGATTTTATAGAAAAAGAGGGATTAGTCATTTTATAGTTTATAAATAGAAAAGAATGGTGAAAAAAGTTCCCTAGCAATTTTTTTTTTAAATTATGCATAGTAAATAAATAACTTCTAAATTAATATAGCCTAATTGAGTTCACCGTATTTTTTCATTATATTTTTCTATCTGGTATTTTCAGTTGAATGAGGTAGTAACATACGTATTTCACCCCTATCTGATCGACTACCAATTTCATTGACAAATAACGTAATTACATTAAATTCACAGTTTTTATTTTCTATCTCATTACATTTCTATCTGATGTTATAAATTGAATGAGGCAAAGATACCCGTATTGCGTTCCCTTTCAAGCCAATCTAATCGCGTTAATTTAGAGTGAACCGCTAAAACAGAACCGAAACCCATTGAATCCCCGTTCTAACAGAATGGCGGCACCATTAGTAAATAGATATACTCGTGACGTCAGATTAGCCCTTTGAATAAATAACTATCACTTTGTGAGCGTTACGGTCATGTTACGAGCTATCCTCAGCCGTCGAATGGAGAACTGAACTGTTGTGTTTCATAGGCAAAGATGTCTTTAATTCCACTTAATTCATCTTCATAACAAGCTTCTGTAGTATTAATATTAATCGGAATCGGATACGATTTTACTGGCGTAAACGTTATATAACCTGTATCGGTCGTTCTAAGACACTTGAAGAAATTTCAAAGAATTGTATTGTTGTTTTATTAGTCAAAATAATTATCCTATGATCTGTCACCATGATTAAAGGACAGAAATATAGTTAATTTATGTGATTTCTGTAATTTATTTGGGATTGCCGCGCACCATTACAATTTCGTTAAATGGTGAAACATTTCAAGTTGACGCGAGAGGAAATTATTATATTGTAAGAATTAAAACTTAAAAAATAATTTATTTTAAACTTTAAGTAAAAACATTTTATCACTGTTTTTATACTTGATGGATAGAATATGTTACATTTCATTTGTTACTGGTTCGTTTGTTGGACTGTTTGCACTGTAAAGCAAAATGAGTTGTTTTGTTTACGTTCGTTACATAAAAACACTTCTTCGCACTTCTATTTATTTAAAAAAGGATGTTCTATTTGTAAAAATATAAGTAACATTACAGCTAAAATAACATTTTTATTCAAAGAAAACAAAGACAAAAAACGTTCTAATTATTTTAATTATAATTAAATACTGCTATATAAGTACAAAGGATTCACCTTAGCGTTTATTATTATAAATGAGTGTTTTTTTAATATATTATATGGTTCTTAAAATCTATTTTCCCTTTCGGCGCAGTAGAATTGGTAAAGATTTTTTAGAATCGTTTTTACATTTTCTAAGTTAGCTTCTGTTCACTCTGGAATACTTTTTAATTACTTTACGTTTATTTTACTTACAGACAATAATTCTGCTTCCGAGCGCGCTCGTGATTGTGTCTGTGTGTGTCCACGTACCTGTGTGTTTAATACTCACACACACTCGCGCGCGCGCGCACACACACACACACACAGACACACACACACACACACACACACACACACTCACACACACACACACACACACACACTCACACACACACACACACACACACACACACACACACACACACACACACATATTTATATGTATGTTTATATATGTGTATGTGTGTGTGAGCACGCGCCCGTGTGTTTAATTTACATGCGCACGCGTGTGTGTGTGTGTGTGTGAGAGTACAAATTATTGTAACACGTAGTTTTATAAGCTTCTTTCAAATTTTAAAAAAAACCTATAAATTTGAGGTTATTTAGCTAAATAAAATAATAATTTCAAATTAACAATAACAAATAAAATTACAAAAGATGGACTCATTATGTTATCTGTTTTACTTTCAGAGATGTTCAAAATGTTTCTGAGGTTTTCGGAGAGCATACGCGCACGCACGTAAGCATCTACCCCCCCCCCTAATGTAATTTTACTGGTTATCTTCACTTAAACGATCGTCTTAAGGCAGCATTT